>VYXB01005982.1:0-64842 GCA_013397135.1 Pachyramphus minor
GAGGGGAAGGCTTTGCAAAGGAGTGTCTTGCTGCAATATAGTCTTGAAATGAGGCCCCTTTATGTAAATTTTTACTGGCGCCAGCTAGCTGTAACTGCAGTCTGGATCCATGCCGGCAGCAGCTAACATGTGTCATGGACTTCTCCTTCGCACGGATTGCAGGAGAACTCTGGTTTCTGGATCAAAGGAGCAGCACTGATGAACGTGAAAAGATGTACAAAGGAACCTAGGTGTAATCAGATGGCTAGTAAGTGAAAATACTGAGGAAATTTCAGTGGGGTTTTTTTTCAGTGTGCTGTCTTGCGCTGGGCTGTAATAAATCTATGCTTGTTGGTACTACTGTGTGGTATGTGGGAGGAGGTACTTCACTGCACATAGTTGCTGCAGCGCTAATAGTTGGCAGCACAGAAGGCAGTACAAAGAGTACACTGGAGGCACTTGCAGTTGCAATAGTTTCCTTGGAGGCTGTGGCATGCTCAGGGAGCTGCAGGGGCACTCCTGACACATTCAGCTACTTGTATGGAGAAGTAGGAATTCCAGCAGGCTTTAACAAGCAGATGTAGGCTACAAGCTGAGAGGTATACTAGCATAGCTCAGGCTGGCTAAAAAACAGTACTTATGCTGCTATGTAAACAAAACAAGATCTTAGTATCAAGATGGCCGACCTGGGAATCTACTTGTAGCTCATAATACTTATGCAAATGAGCTGCATTTCAGTGGCTTACTCAGAGGAGGAAGCTCATTTTGCACGTGCCATCTTCTTGCCAGGTAAGAGAAGCAACTCATTTGCTGCATTAATGTTTTAGCAGCCTTTGAAATTATTTTTCCACTTAGGTGCCCACACCCCCCACTTTGGCACAGTGCCAAGAATTAAATTTAAAGATACATAACATTTTTTGGGAAGCCCGGAAGTCATTTGTTCTGACTAATTATTTTTGGGTTGCTTTTGTTAGGGGAATGTTAACTAGAACTTATTGCAAAATGTTTACTTCAGTAAAACTAAATATGTTAAAAAAATCTTAGAAATTTGAGTATGTAGTTTTTGTTGGTAATATTACTGCTTTTGTTTCATTCAAACCTCTACTGTTTTGCTACTGTGTTAGTTCTGTCTCTGTAGTGACATCAGTTGATGCACATGGAGGCTTAGCAATACTGAGAGCTTAGTCCTGAAAAGGGTGCAGAATTAACAAAGTTGAACCCACCAACCATAGTAATTTGGCTTCATGGTGTTACGAAGGATTTTCATTATCTTGGTTGTAGTTTTGATTCTCTTCTTTTTGAGATTACAAAGGTGTTGAAAGTATTGGATGCTGAACTATTGTCCATGTATCTTTTAGAATAAATACACGTTCTCCAATGCATATATGTACATTTTAAAAAGGTGTTTTTGTAAATAGGGAGATAAATCAAGATATTTATTTGCTCTACCCCCTTAGAGCAGCAAATTTAAACAGAATTATAGTATTGCTAATTACATAATATGGTCTACTGTGGTTATGCATGTAGCGCATGAAATGGCTGCATGGCGCAGATGTGCTGGTTCTGCACAAATGTATTTGGGTTGTTTCTGTTTTACAAGTCAAACTAATGACAGGGTGGAGTACTGGAAAGGGGAAATGAAGAAAATTACTGGATAAGGAAGGTCTCTGAACTAGAGAAAGGAAATAACTGGAGATGCATGAACAGGCCAGCAAGACATGGCCACTTAAAGGCAGAGAGCAGCTCAAGACAGGGATGTGGAACTGGAAGTAAACAGGCTGTCTGGTTGAAGGAAAATGAGATTAATCAAAGAGAATAAAAAGGCAGAAGGGCGAAGTAGGCATGTAGATTATTAGAGCTTAAAATGCAGTGATTGGGACTATAAGTGTTGGAGCCATTCTGAAATGGCATGTATTAAGTCCAATTGAGTAAATACACTAGGAAAGAGAACTATAACTGGTTAATATTGAGGAGGGGGAATGTAATGGTAATAGATAAAGGTAAACTTCTGCATTGATATGGCAGAGAAAAATGCTGCATGCCAACAACATGGGCCAAATGAGTTAGTTCATTTACTTTGAAACCTTAGATAAGTTTTTAGTAGTAACTTCAGATTTGATATGGACAGAATTTTGCTTGTCACTGAGAAGTCTCATTTCTATGCACATTCAGAGTACAAGAAGTACAAAAAGGGGAGGGTGGTGTTTGTGACAAAGTACGAACATAGGTATATGATGGATTTCCCCAAATGAATTAGATTAAAAAATCACTGTTAACAATTACAAAGGTTGTCCATAAATGTCAAATTCTGTTAGAACCAGTCTTGCTTTCATTGCTGCATGAAAGAAGCAATTCGGGACCTCTCCTTCCTTTTCTGTTAAGTGTAAGTGTAGGATGGTAGAGGAGAAATGGCATTGAGTGGGGCGTGAAAAATCTAGAAGACTGATTAAAGTAACAAAATATTCCTGAGACAAAACCTTGACTGGTAAAGCAAACGATAACAAAAGTGAGACTGTTAAAAATAGAGAAGTAATTCTAACAGTGATGTAGGTGGTAATGATAACACAGAATCAAAGGGGAAGAGAAAAGGCAGAAGATTACAGTAAATATTTTATTTTTAAACAAAAGTGAGATTACATTACAATGTTACATAGGTGATTGATTATTTGAAACCTAGAAGTTACAGGGAAGATACTAAAGAATCTATAATAAATATTTCTTACCAAAGGCTATAAGCATATTGTGATCTGCATCCTGGAGTTCTAGAAGAGCTGCCTGAGAATACTTCTTTTCTGAGATGTCCCTCACAGTAACTCAAACTAAAATGGAAATTCCAGAAGACCTTGAAGACTTCTTATTTAAATAAAGGTCAAGCAGAATGACCTAAATAACTATATAGCTTCACATCCATCCTGAATAAAAATAATGGAGGCACAACAGAGTGTATCAGCAAACGTGAAAGAATATTATTTGAATTAATGCTGAGGTGGCTTAATTGTTAAAACACTATTATAAAAAGATAGTCCAATGTATTTTGGTTTAGAACAGAGTTCCTTGGTGTAAATATCCAAGACGTATAATGCAGTTATGCTTTGATACAGTCTTTTTCTTAAATGATAACTTTCCCACCCCAAACTCTGTATCAGTAAAACATTAAATTGATTTTAAAGCCTTTTAAAGCTTTGGAAGCGAAGGGGATAGCAATCCATGCTCCAAGTAAAGTTTCTTTATGATTGGTACAATGAAGTAGTTCCTTTTGCTAACTTAGAGAGGGAAGAGAGACTGACACTTACAGAGTCCTCAGGATCATTTGCTTAGTGGGACCTACTCTGTCTATTATTGCACACCAAAATCTGAAGTTGTACATTTATAAACATAAATTCCATCATAAAACATGAATCATTGACAGGAGACTCTACCCTGGAATTAAGTGGAGATCATACAGATAAAATAGTTAGCTAAACCCCAAAATAGTAAGTTAATGTAGAGGCACTGAAATTCTGTTAAACACAGAGAAAGAGTGAGGAAGTCATACTCTTTATTGAGTTATACTCAGGGTTATGGATGATTCTAAAAGCTGATGATGTGAATTATGGATCAATACAGGTTGCAATCCTGTTGTCCATATTAGTTTTTTACAATGTTGAAAAATAGGAAGGATCCTGGCAAAAGTCACAAAAATCAGTCTGGCTCAAGAATAAAATTGTAAAATAATTTAAAAGTTAAGCTGATAATTTAGGTTGGAAAGGACCTCCGGAGGTCATCTGCTCTGAAATCTTCTGCAAAGGAAGTTAACTTCAAAATTAGGCCAGGTTCCTTTGGGGTGAATCATAGAATTTCATGAGTTGGAAGGGACCTATAAGAATCATCATGTCGAGCTCCTGGCCCTGCACAGGACAGCCCCAAAAATCACACCATGTTCCTGAGTGTGTTGTTAAACACTTCTTGAACTCTGGCAGGCTGGTGCTGTGACCACTTCCCTGAGGAGCCTCCCACAACCACTGTAGACAAGCTGTTTCAGTGCTTGACCACCCTTGTAATGAAGAATTATTCTCTGTCTATGTGAAATTTCTCTGGCTGCAAGCTCTATCTGTTTCCTTGTTCTGTGCATCTCTGAAAACAGTGTGGCTTTGTCTTCTCTATGGACACCAGTTAGCTTATTGTAGAGCACAATTACTTCTCCTCACTTAGCTATTTATTTTTCATGTGACAGAAATGCAACTCATCTCTCATGTTCTACAGCTGTCAACTATCTTGGTGATCTTCCAAGGATCCCCCTTATTCATCTCTCTTGAGCGTTGAGTCCCAAAAGTAGATGTATCACACTTGAGATGTAGTGGCAGAGTGGAACAATAAATTCCTTTGATGTGCAGGCTATGTTTTTACTTAAGCAGCCCAGTCTTGAGTTTAAAAAAAAAAAAAAAAGTATAAAGAAATAATTCCACTGACTGTAATCTTTCAGAAAGCAAAAATGACTGCTAAAACAGGTGCTCCAATCCAGAGGGGGAAAAAAAAAAGGCAATAGAAAGTTAGAGGCACGCCAACTAATTTTTTTAAATGGTGCTTTTTCCTTATTTTAATTCTGCTGTGAGTAAAGGAGGCAGTGAACTTCTGTTTGTTTTGTCTCTTTCCCAAAAGACATCTAACTTTGATTTGAAAATAGGCTTAAAAAAATGGCCAGCCTGTGGGATTTAGATGGCATATGGATTTGGAACAGTCGATGTATGACTTGTCCACTATGGCAACTCTGCAGCTCGATTATATGGGATAATGCTTGCATGAAGTTTTCCACATAATCTAAATTTCTTGTTATTTTGTACAGTTACCTAGTAGGGTTTGGAACAACCTGTTAGTTTGACTCAGTGAAGAGACCACACAAAAGTAGTCTAGGTCTTCTCCCCAAGAGTAATTTCTGCACCGTCTTATCTTGTGGCTTGTAGCTGGAAAAGATATTTAGATGACGAGTCAAAATTAGCCAGTAAGCCAAGTGCCTTTTTGGTTTCAGCAAATGGATAGCTAAGGACATTTAATGGTCTGATGAGCCTAGAAATTATTCCTTCTGTTCTCAGGCTTTATGGGGTCTTCCTTAATTCTAGATGTTTGGTATCTTTCACCAGACATATTGCAGAGATTTAGGATACTTTTGTTGTTTCTCTCCCTCCCTTTTGAAAGGACAGGGGGCAAGGCTTAATCTCTATGCAGCAAAACTTGTTAACCAGTGGATAAAAACCTTTATGGTGAAGAAAAGTAAAATACCTAGCAAAATTCAATCATCCTAGTGGCATGCAGTCAGTGACCTTATCTTGTTTTTATGTACAGATATATTTCTCTTTTGTTGTGGGTCTTTTTTCTTAATTTGTGGTTAGACTTCCCCTGGAATTTCACCTTATGAGATGACTGCAAACTATGTTGTTGGTTTGTAATGTCGGGTTCTTTTTGTGGCAGGGGACACACACACATGTGTAATCAAAGAACAGTTTTTAAAACTGTGAGGAGTGCAACTTTTATAATGCCTTGTTTTAGAACTTCATTGACATTGAGATCATTCACAAACATACCTATCAGTTGTGGTACAGGCCTGCGCTCTAAGTATGTGCTGGGGTGGGAGAGGAAGATGTCCTTTGTGTTCTCCATCAGCAGCCTCATATAGGGAAGCGTGAAACTTAGTTTAACTATGCTGAGTAGATCTGAATTAGAGTTTTTCTTAGAAAAGATTATCTCATCTACGCTGCAAACAATGAATACGTGATTTATTGAAAACAGTTATACAGTTTTCTATCTTTGATTAAGGTAGAGCATCAGCAAATTCCAGTGATTGCAGCTTGTTTCATTATGGGGCCAGGAAGGGGAAAATTTTAAGCTTTCTCACACTAAAATCAGCTATAAGAAGATGTGATGGGAAGAGAATTCTGATCATGCTGTGTAGCTCAGGATTTTGTGCTGTCATAATGGCAGTTATTGCATATTTGACAGCAGTGGGGAGGATGAAACTGATGTCTCCTGATAAACTAGTTCTCAAAGTGAAGAAGCTTTATAATTGTGTCTGCTTTCTTCTACTAGTAACGATTAACTGGGGATCTTGCATGCCAGTGTAAGAGCTGCATGTGTGTTCCAGGAAGTGCTGCCGACAGTGTAAGACAAATTTCGTAAGTGATTTGTGTTCTCCAGGCTAGGAAATTAATGGTCAACTCCATAATGGAGGAGAGGCATTGCAAAACAAATCCAAGACTGTTCATTTGGCACAGAAAATCCAGCTATCATAGAAACTATCAAAATTAAAATGTTAAAGCTTAACTTCTGTGCCATTTGAAGTAGACACACTAAAATCTCAGGTCTGTTAATGAAAGCAGCATATATTCCAGACTTGTTAGTATCTGTTTGCTGCTACATTTCACTAGAGGACGTTGAAAGTACTTTGGTGATCAGTATGCTAGTTATAGTCAAATGAAAAAGATACTTCTCTTCCCAAGCAGCAGCATATGTAGTAGTCTCAAAACTGCTGATAGGATCTTTTTTTTTTTTTTTTTTTTTTTTTTTTCTCACACATTGAAGGATTGCTGTGATACTGCTGGAGCTTCCACATCATTTGGGAAGGCCATCACACTCTGAGCAGCAGCCTTCTCTGTCAATTGTGCACTTTGAAAACAACATGGAAAAATCTAGGGATTTGTTGAAAAAAATACAGTTGCTCTCTCACAACAAATATGTGGGGTTTTTAATGTCCCTTCAAGGATCAGTACTTTCTTGTGTAGATAGTTTTCTCTGGAACTGTACAAGATTTTAAAGAAGCTAGGAATAGCTTCCAGAGAAAATGGATTCTCAAAAGGTTAACCAGTTCAATAGCTTCTGCTACCCTTTCCTCAGTGTTCTCTTATTTAGAGAAATTCTTCCCCAAGAAGGTCGTGTGGTGACAAATGAATATCATCATCATGGCTCGGCTTCGTGAACAAAGATTTCAAAGGGCTCTACCCGCGCTTGCTGCAGGCTCGCTGATGGCTGAAAAGGCCAATGCGGGTCAGACAAGTCTGCTTGCTAAAGGCACAGCAGAGAGACTCCCCAGGCGGCAACGACTGGACACGATTCTTTCTGCGTTGCCTTTTCTCCTCAAGAGTGATCTTGCATGAGATCGCAAAGGAGGCAGCAGCGTTATAGATGGTTTGTCTCCAGGCCTCCCGATTGGAGGCCAGAGTAGACCAATGATGATGGTCAATATGGCCAAGGTTGAGATACTGTTTCAGGGAGTCCTTGTATCTCCTTTTCGGGACTCCTCTCTTGTGGCAGCCAGTGGCAAGTTCACCATAGAGCACGATCTTAGGGAGTCTGTGGTCCTTCATGCTGGAGACGTGCCCTGCCCAATGCAGCTGTGTTCTCAGCAGCATGGCCTCGATACTTGTGACTACTGCCTGTTCAAGAACAGACGTATTGGTCACATAATCCATCCAGACAAATGAATATGACCTGGTCGTATTCACCTTTTGGGTATATAAATAAGATTGGCTTATGATCACAAATGCAAATTTGGGGAAAGGTGGTCACACATACAGATTCATCAAGAGAGTCTGTAGTTAGTCTGAAAAACTATCAAGAAAGAGCTCAGCTATGTTATGTGCCAGTACATGAAGAAAGAATATATATTGATGTCTTCACTCCTTCAAAGAGAAATTCAGCCTTTGATTTTTGGCATAAGGTGAAACTGCAGTCTGTCCTTTCCAGGAAGCAAGCAAGCAAGCATTTTGGCTTGCTGGTTCATTAGGCAAAAGTCAGCTTGTGAAGGAGCATTCCTTTTAATGTTAAAGGTTTCTGGGTAGAACCTTTCTGGAGGTTGACTTATTACAGATAACCTTAAATCATCAAAATTTAAGATGCTTTCCTTTGAGTTTTTGAAACCTCTTGTCAACAGAGGCATTCCCAAGTGTACTTCATACTGTCTGCTTCTGGCATCTATAACTCTGGGTGGCATTTGGGAAGCTTCCTACACAAGAAAAATGAAGTTTCTTGTCAGTGCTCACTGAGTGACTCTGTGCAGATGCATTTTTCTTCATATGATTTTTTAAAGGAATTTGGGAAGTCAGGCAGTGTAAAAGAGATGTACAAATTTTTCATGTACTTCTGTGTTTGTGCCTATAGTGTTACTGGATAGTGCTTCATCATCTCCTTTTCTCCCTCCCAGGATGGTAAAATTAAGGATGTTTTCTGTAGAGCTACTTTGAGCTCTTCATGGAGCAATTCAGACAAGTCTTTAACAGACCAAGTATTAGCCACTCATGAAAGCATTGGCAGTGTCACTACATCCTGGCCATTGTTTTTTAGCACCAAGCTCAAAAACTTTCTATGGACTGTTCTGGCAGAATCATTGACAAATAGTTAACTTTCAGCTCCTTATTTTGATATTGTATACTACTGTGAATGCTAGTTCAATGTTTTATGCAGACTATCAATATTTCAGTTCATGAATTTGTAATGTTGTCTTCTTTGTTTTTGAAAATACAATGACCTCATTACTGGAAGAAACATGTTTTGCTTTTGTTCATTTCCATCCTTTCCACTTAGGAATGCAACATTGGCTTTGGAGGTGACTCTAGACCCTGGCCTTTCTGAGCAGAAGGTGGCACATGTCCTAGGCAGATCATGTATCTAGATCTATTTCCCTGGCTCACTAGGTTAGTATGTGTGATCTCACCAGTCGGCATCAACAAAACATTGCTGGCTGACTTCTGTCTACGTGTTCACTGCCAGTATCCGTGCACTGTTGATGCTGTTGAGTGACTGCAAACTGGGACTCATGGCTGTCTTTGAAAAGCATTCATCAGGAAAAAAAATTAAAGCACATCATCCTAGATGTGAAGTTTAAAGCCAGGAGAGTGTTCTAGAATGTTTCTTGCGCATCCCTGCATAATTGCAAGCCTCACTGGGGTCATTAGTAAGCAAATGTATGAAATACTTCTGGAAATGCAAGTTGATTTCTTTTGAGGCCTGTAGCTTCTTAGTCTAAAAGGGGTCTTTATTTAACAGGTGGAACATCTCTGCAGTCTTCCTTTTTATTTTGCATTTATATCCTCTGAGAAACCTAGCCTGAGAGAACCTGCTGTCTAGTGTGGTCAAAAGGACATTTTGCATACAACTTTTTTCTACTTAAAGGATCTTACTCTTAAGAAATTGAGGAAGTGCAAGGATGGATTCTTTCATAGTCGTGGAGAAGAGATGCCTTCAAACTACAGAATTTCAGGGGTTTTATGTTTAGAAGTCCACATTCCTTTGTAATATTAACAATAAGATGTAATTCACAGAAAATATTTCAGACTCCTAGTACTAGGGTTTTGCTACAGATACAGCATTTGGTCATCTCACAACACAAACAACAGATGGAAGTGCTTAACAGCTACAGTGATAAAACACTTCCTAATTGACCTCTTTTTATTAAGATTCATATTGCAAGATGAGAAAGTACAATAGCTGGATTACTTTTTTTTTTTTTTACGTTGTGTCATTGAGATATTTACATAACATTAGTCAGCTTTGTCATCTCCTATTTCAAATGGTTAACTAGGGACTTGTTTTTACTCCTCTGGTCATTTTAAGGCTGGGATTTGAAGAGCTGTTACCTGAAATGCATGCACGATTCCACTTTTTTAGTATTTCATAGAAACATAGCTATTCTCAGTTCTAATCCCAAGAGCCTACATCTAATTATTAGCGTTTCATCCTCTTTTTCTTCCTCAGTCCTTACTCAACCCAAAGGGAAATGTCACATATATAGTTCAAGTAACAGAACTCTTACAATAAGACTACCAGGAGTACTTCTTAATGCTTAAATGCTGCTTCATAAGGTCAGGACAGAGTTCATGAGAACAGGACTCTGTATGAACACTGACTAAACTATTTACTCTAGTACTGAGTGGCAGTGGTGGTGCTCATTCTGCCAGAGTTCTGGAAAGCTCATTGCCTCTTTTGAATACTATTACTGTGTGCAAAGGGTGCAGAGTGGGGCATAGGATGCTGTCCTGTAAGATACTTTTCAATAGGAAACCCTTCTTGGATTAGATGACAGTCACTGGAGGTAGCTTCTCAAGGAGCAGTTACCTCATAGCAGTGTCATCCACAGAAATACATTGACTGCATGGATTTTTGCAATCTGTTTTCTTTTCCTGCTGCTGTGGAATCTGCTGCTGCTTGATGTCTGTGTATTGGTAGAGTCACTGAAGGTCGTTTATATTGGTCCTTTTTTTGTAAGTTTGGAGCACCTATATGGGCTCATGTATCACACTCTTTCATTG
Organism: Pachyramphus minor; assembly: GCA_013397135.1. Classification (NCBI taxonomy): domain Eukaryota; kingdom Metazoa; phylum Chordata; class Aves; order Passeriformes; family Tyrannidae; genus Pachyramphus; species Pachyramphus minor. Next base: position 10,254 of record VYXB01005982.1, read on the forward strand.
AGAGAGCTGTGTCTAATTTAGGAGAGCAGAATTCTAATCCATAGTAGCCTAAATCAAGAAAATACGCTGACTGCTCTGTGGTTTGAATTTTTTAATATTGTTTTTACCATGAAATTCTCCATTTCCCATTCTTGTTTAAGTGGAGAAACTAGAAATCAGAAAAGGCAAGACAATTTCTGAAACTGAGTGGGGTTTCTGTAGCACTATGGTGACTGTTTCTTGCCACATGCAAATATTCAAAGATATTTTACCTACGCACAGATATTTAGAAAAGCAGAGGAAAAAAGAGGCTTTCCCCCTCTTTTTCTTTCCTTCTTTTTTTTTTTTTTTTTTTTTTTTTCCCCCATTCGTTCCCCCTTTCGTTCCCTTTCGAGCTTTCCAGGCAGTTTCGCGATTTGGTGTTGCTTTGTTTGGGTTTTTTCCCCCCGNTTTTTTTTTTTTTTTTTTTTTTTTTTTTTTTTGTCCCCCACATATTTTGCTACCCTGTGATTTTTGGCTCTGTGCAGACTTGGGGTGGGGAAAAAAGTCAATGGGAGAGAATCACCAAAATGGAATTGTATAGGCAGATTCCTACATATACAATGAAACCACTCTGTGGTTCCTGAAAAATCTACTTGATTACATTTCATAAAACCACTGTGAAAAGCTAATTTCTTCATTAGGTATCTGATGTTATGCAATCAGTGTCTTAAATAGTGGAATGAGACGGGGTTATTCAAAGAATGTAAGGTTCCAATGAATATTCTGAAATGGCAAATATCAAAATTGAGATGAAACTAAGATGTTGCTTAGCAACTGTGGTAGTCTCTGGTGGCCATAGATGAATACAGTGAGTGTTTACAGCAGCACTGCTGCTGTAAAGTGAGTCTGGCTGAAGCAGGATATCAAAAGAACCTAGTTCTCCTCATAAAATTTTATAATGATTTCCCTCATTGTGGTGAACCTTCAAACTACCTTTGTCAGGGAGGGAAAACAAAAACCTGGCAATCAAACTTATTTTGCAAATTGATGTTTTTCTAGTGATAAACTGTACTTTTTACTAAATATTTTAGTCTTACGTTTTGTACTAAAGCAGCAATAAGCTCCAGCTTTCCTATTCCTTGACTTGTCTTCACAATTTGATACGGGATTATACTGGATTAGTTGTGCATAGGCTGTAGTAGCGACTGGGAGAAAAAAAATACTTCATTATATTTGAATAATATAAATTGCTTCCAGTATTTTTTCTTGTTGCATTGTATTCTGTAATCTAACTTCTTACTTATGTGAGTTGTGAACTGTTTTGAATGTTCTTCTGAAATGAAATTTTGTAGGTTTCACCCTTCACATCCCATGTATGAAAACATGGTCTAAATTCATGGAAATTTTAAGAGTACTCATTTTAATCAACAAGTTTGGTAGGTGTGAGGATCTTATTCAAAAAAATTGTTGCACTTTAAGTTTAAGTCCTGATGTTTTCACTCAAAAAAGTGTTACGTTTTTGATGAGCACTTTAAAGTCTCTTAGTTGTTCAGTGTCCCCTAGTCTGGACTTCTGAAAATAACCTTCCCCTTCTAGAATGGGATCTTAAATCCTTGCAGTGTACCTTGCCTTTCAAACAAAGACATTCATAGTAGGGTTTATTTTACATCCTGTTTTTCTACATTGTTATGTAGGGTATTCCTAAATAAACACTGAAAACTATTTTGTAAGATCCTGTCAAACTTGATACTCCTTGCAATGTCTTTTAAGTACATTCCTCTCTATCTTCATCAGCAGTACTTACTGCCATGTCAGAACAGTAAACAGACAAAAAATGAATTAAAGATGCAAAAGGAAGCATTATTTTATTGGTTGACCAAAGAAAGGGAAATGAGGTGCTTGGAATTCATATCTTAAGTTTGATAGAAGTCTGTGTCTTCTATGAATTAGACTCTGCTTCTGAAACTTATCTCTAAGTTGTATCAATATTTCAGTTGCATCAATTTTTTGCGTATCTGACCAGGGACAACAAACAAGATGAATTTTTTTATTCTGGGAGGAAGTTGCCTAAAGATAAGTTCACTTCTACTTATTTCAGTCTGATGATCTACTGTTTGCATATATTCTTCAGCTTCCATATACAATTATATGTAAACCCCTATGCAAATAAAACTAGGTCCTTAAGTTCGCAACCTAATTACCATTTTAGACTTTTCTAATGGTAAGCCAGTGATGACATTTTCCCCAACCATATAATATATATGTATATAAATACAAAATATATAAAGTATATAAAATATATTTTATGTGTGTGACTATGCAAATAACATATTCAAAGAAGATGAGATTTTTCTTTTTTAATGACTGAGCTTATTGGTAGAAGATTGTTTAACTTGGAAGGTACCTTCTCAACTCTGCAATTGCTGCTTTCTTGGTGAAGATGTAACAGCCCTTCAGGAGACTGGTGGACTAGTCATCTGATCACCTTCAAAAGTCTCACTTTAGGGGGGGTTTAATATCTGACAGGTAATACTGATCTTATGGTAGTTAAATCAGCTGTACAGCTAAGTTTGCAGAATAGCTCAGATTGGAAAGGGCCTCAAAAGATCATGTGGTCCAACCTTCCTTGGGAAAAAGAGCCTAGATGAGATTATCTAACACTCTGTCCAACTGCACCTTGAAAACCTCCAGTGATGGGGACTTTCACACAGTGTTGCTGCGGCTGTTCGGCAGAGAATCATTGTCTCACTGTTTCAAAAAAAAAAAAAAAAAGTCTGTCTTGTATTGACATGGAAGTTCTTCCTATTTATGCTTCTTTACCCACCAACTGATAACAGCCAAACCTTACCCCCATGTCTCCATGGTAAAAAAATCTGAGAATATTTTGTTCAGCTTTGGCTTCTATTATTTGCCAGGTAAAAGATGTTTACATATCAAGAAATGGCATAGGACTGTTGCTAAATGCAGTCCTTGTTACTAATGTTCATTCAAAAACATTGATAGAAAGAGTGTATTTTTTTATTCTTTTAAAGAGCCAAGTACAAAAGTATTTTCCCATCAACTGAGTAATTATTTTCAGGACATTACTCTCATCCTCCTTTGCTTTTGTTGAAGTAGTTTTGTTTCTCAGACTATGAGTTGACAAATACATTAGCCTTAGCTGTAAGTCAGCACCTCAGAAATTAACAGGGCTTATCATCCTTTGCTGCTTGTTTCAGATGTTGCTGATACAGATCAATACAACTTTACCACGTAAAACTAATGTGGCATAATTTCAAAATTTATTCCTACTAGTTCTATTCATTTATTTCTATGATTAGAACTCTTTAAAGAAATCATCTTGGGTTTGTGTGCTTTCTGCTTCCCGTTCCTTAGGCAGCTTAGCAAAGAATTAAGTCTGGAGATCTGTGTCTGCAGAGCTTGTTCTAACCATGATTAAGTTGAAGAATCATCTATGCTATGGTTGCTTACGTGTTTGATTATGAAACGTTTCAAGTACAATTTGGGTGACACTATGAGTAATTTTTCTTACAAGTCCTTACAAGTTTGAGATGTGACAAATCTTTGCTTAGCAGCAAATATAGAAAAATAATTGTCCACCCGTTGACTCGAGAGAATTTAATCTGTCACTGTACCCTTCTACTAGGGTAAATAAATCTTACTGTATTATTGAATGCTTGATATAGTAAGAAATTGACTGCCATAGAATTTTATTAGAGAGTGACTGTTTATCATTGTAAAAACATGAATTACCACCATTATCTTGGGTCCTTAACATATTAATGGAGGGGTTTACCAGCACTGAAAACGGGCTTTTTGATTTTTTTTCCCCTATCTAGTAATGAATAGAATATTAGGTTGCAGGGTTTTTTTCAGTTCCCATCATTCCACACCTTCCACTACCTTTTGGAAGATATTTAGGCTCTGATTTATGAATAAATGTCTTGTGGTACAGGGCACAGTTGCTAGTAAAATTTGTTAGGATAGCTAACCAACATCTAGGGAGTAAGCTACCTTTTCATAAAGAATACTTGTGACAAATAGTCCTAACACTATGTATAGGTAATAAAGTTTGGGTAAACTAGCTTTTTGTAGAAGCGCTTTTGTGGTTTTAGTTTGTTTGGTGGTGGTTTAGGGCTTTTTTCTAATTTTATTTTGAAGCTTTATTATATACATATGTTTGGTCTACTTCACTTTAACCTTCCCATTAGGATTTCTGGTTAATTTTTGTGTTTCTATTTTCTTGAGTCATTCAGAAGATATCAAAACTCATCAGTGGTCACTGACCATCTGCTTTGGTAACTTTTCTTCTTCTTAGTCAGTTGTGACAGCCTTGTAGAAAATACATTTTTTCATACCAGAGGTGCATATATATAGCTTACACTTCAGATGGCACTTTTCAGACTGCTGAACACCTGTATTAAGTGGCTGTACATGTCCTCTGTGCAGTGGGTGCTCCATTCATCTTAAGTGTTGACTTTCACCTGCCTCTAACACAGTTCAATGAAACAGAAACCTGGGGGGCCGATGTGGTGAAAAGTGTGGAAATTTCTTTACTTGCTTCTGCTGCAGTCAGAAGAGTTTATGCTGTCAGTTCGGTACTACTGAAAATCAAACTTCTGTAAATGATACCTGTTTTGTAGGCTGAAATGGTAAAATGCTGTACGTGTAAATCATTGCTGGAGTTAATAGAACATGTATTTACATAATAACTTTGAAATTTTGTGCTTTAATTACCTCATTGTGCATTAATTTTTAGTCTCAAGATGCCTTATGTATTTACGGAATTTTTTTTCCTGGTTTATTGTGGTTGCCTTTTGAAATCTCACCCTGTGTTTAGTTTCAGTAGAGGAATTGTATGGGTGGGTCTCTGGTGAGGTGTGATTTATTGAAGGGTAGCTCAGGAGCTGAGAAGCAGCCTTTGTAACAGGCCACGTGTAGTGAGGATTAGGTGGTATCTGTTGTGGATGTTGAGGATTACCCCACTACCGTCTCACCAAACTGACATGGGGTATTAAACAGAAAGATGGTTTCTGTTCCTGCTTGCTTAGAAATGAAGGTGAGAAAGAAGACGGTGTGCAAATTATAATAGTTCATGTTTTGATTTGAATAGAGAATTACTTGAGAAATTATTTTTGCCATTTAAAAAAACCCCACCAAAATATTAAAAATTCCTGAGGAAGTGCCGTGTGCCGTGCCCGCACATATCGCCACCACAGGAAGGCTCTGCATGTCTTGGCCCCTCGTGTGGGCCGACCTGCTCCCGCTCCCGGCAGCAGCCCTGGCTATTTTTAGCCTGTTGCCGGGCAGATTTGGTTTATGGAAAACAGCTCTGCCACAGCCAATCCCGAGAGGGTATGCAAATCTCCGGCAGTCCCTGCCAGCGGGCAGAGAGCTGCTGAGGGAACAAGATGGCTGCCGGGGCGGTGTCCTGGCCTCCCTCAGGCACCCACTGAAAGAAAACTCATCCTTTCATGTGGGAAACGCGCAAATAGCCTCCGTGCCCCCCAAATCTGAGAGTCCCCATCAGACTTCAGTTGGATGAGTTTATGAAACGATGTGCCCCCTCCAGCCCCGGGTGCTGCGCCTGTGCTGGGCAGGTCTGGTGCGGGCGAGGCAGCAGGTGCAGAGCTCCTCCTGAGGAATGGTGTCTTCCCCGGGGGAAATACTGATAATCTTTCCCACAGCCAACTTCCAACTGCTGGTTTAGTTCCATTTTAAACTTTCTTTTTTGTTATGAGAAAATGTAATCTGCAAAAACATCATAAAAGGCGCTTGTACTCATGGCAGAGTAATGTTTTAATACAGCATCGCCATTTTTGTTATGAGTTCTCTCACTCTTGTTTCTCCTGGCATTTGAGAAGAGACCTCAGGGGACCACTGTCAGCATCAGGCAGCTCACCTCTGAATTGCAATGTCACCAAGCTGCCAGTGTTGGAAAACCAAGGTTACACTGCTACAGCTAGCTGTATATGCGATGCAGGAACTAGTCTAGAAAATGTGGACTATTTGACTAAATATATCAATTTTTTCATTACAATAATCCTGCATTTTATCTAACAGAAGACTTGTAAAGAAATCTGCCTCAAAAGGATGCAGATCTGTATACGTTAGTGATATCTTCTCAAAGATGTAGCCTGTTGAATTTTCACTTGGCATTATAAATTTTAAATTTGTAAATTATAAATTATTTCCTTATAAAAGAAAAAATACTGTATTTTATAATGACTAGAAAAGCCTAGGCATGAACAGAACATGTTACCTTGGTTTTTTCAAGATTTTTGTTCCACAGAGTTTCTTATATATTTTGGTCTGCATGTGCATGAACAATTCCGGTTGCTCAGGTTTTATGTTTGCAATATCAGAAGCTGGCTAAGTTTTTAATTGTAGATGTGTTCTGGTAGTTAGTGTCCACTTCTGTGGAATTATTAGCCCTTACTCCTGTTTAAGGATAACAGGAACTTAATCCTGTGCCAAAGCTGGAACTGCAGTATAACATTGAAACTGTGTATAATAGTAGTCTACAAATGTATATTAAAGTGCACTAATTCAACTTTATATATATTCAGTAAATCCTTTTTTTTCCTATGTAAAGAAACAGAGCCTTTAAGCTTGTGCTGAAAAAAATAAGTCTCTAAGAAAGCTGCATTTTGCTGTTACCGCTATTTCAAACAGTAGTACTTGTTTAGTGTTTGTAGATCTTGCAGCTGAATTGAAAGCTAATGTTTTGACTTGTTGATAAAAAGCTGAAGTCTCTAACAGTTGTGGGAAGTAAGAGAACACATTATCACAGCCTTGTTGCTTTTGCTGAGTTCCAGACAAGCAGTTTTACTAGTTTAATAATCTAAAAAGCCGTTAAAGATTAGTTTATGGAAAAAGACAAAACTCTCCTTGAAGAATCAGTGGTTAGGGTCCATGTGCTAAAGAATAGGTGTTTCTAAGGCACTTGAGTTGCTTGTAAAAGTTGTCTAGGAAAGACTCTCCATTTGTTTTCCATTCTGCCATGTTCCAAAGTATGTGTTTTACATGTAGTAGTTATCAAGGCATAACCTGATTAACACATAAGGACAGTTCTGCAAAACCATCAGCAGATTTAGCTGTATAAATGGGCCTGACAGTCATTTTTTCCCCTCAAGAGGAATATGGTTTTACCACAAGGCATTGCAGCCTCATGGAGAGAAAAGCTCTACAGTTAATAATTTGGTTTGAGAAACAGGTTCATGAGACAATGTCAAAGGCGGTAGTATCCTCTTGAGGTAGAGGAGACATAAGACAACTGCTTAAATTACAGTGATGCCATCGTGACAAGAGTGTAGTTCAAGTTTGTACATGAAGTTGTCCATCACCTACAGTACACAAGACCAACCTGTTTGAAACTCTACCGTGAGTTTAGTCTGGTTTCAGGAGCCTTCAACCCATGGATTCAGGTGTTTTTCTTAGGCATATATACACACACGTGGATTTCAGTGTTTTGCTGCCTTCAGAAGGCAGTTTGCAAGGGTGGGGGAGAACGGCCTCTGCTTTAAAGGCAGAAGGTCACACTGCACTCGTGATAAAACACTGATTTTTCTGCTGAGATACAGGCGCTGCATGGCATCTGAAGAAAGGAGAGCTTTCCAGCTGCCATACTTAAACCCAGCTTGGATCTCGGCAAGTTTTTTGATTCAGCAGTCAACATCACAGGAATTCAGTGATCTCTAAACTGCCTAAAAACGCTCCTGCACATTAAACACATCTTCTTCATTATGTCTCTGCACCCCTGTGCCTCGCACTCGTGGGTCAGCGCCGTTGTGCAGCTCCAGGTCTCACGGAAAGCCCTTAACTTTCCATCAGACCGTTTGGAAAATCCCGTTGGCTTAACGCGCGCTCCCGCGGCCGTGCCCGCGCGCGACGCCCGCCGCGTGGGGGCCTGTTGCTGGGTAGAACTTAAGGATCTCCCGCCTGATTGGCTGCGGCGCCGCGTCTCCGTCCAGCCAATGGGAAGCAGGGCTGGCGGCCGTCCCCTCGCGGTGCCGCAGCCAGCGGGGCGCGGCGGCGCCCCCTGGGGAGCGGCGGTGGCACTGCAGGGCTGCGCCGCAGGGGAACGAGCCGCCCGCACCTCTGGAGGGGGGGACAGATTAGCTAGAGGGCTGCTTAATTGCCGTTCACCTGGTCTTGCTGTGCGTGCAGCTAGGTGAAATAGGACAGGATGGTGACGTCATTTTTTTCTTAGATAACTGTACATCCTTCTTTCACTTTCAGCCAACACTAACTGTAGCCTAAAAGGGAGGAAAACTCAAGTCATCTGTGGTGTGCTAGAAGAAATATTATCTGCACATATGATAATCATGGCCTCTGTTTTCTTTATTACGTTTAAAAGCAAGGCATAGTTGTATATGGTGGCTTGTCTTCCATTCAGTCAGATCAGTAGACTTGCATTAGTGGCAGAAAAACAAATTACTGGTATGTTATTTCAGGACATGTTCTGTAAGAATAGGTCACAAACAGTATTTTTTTTCTTTGAAAATAATTTTTAAATTTATGAAAACTTACATCAACATTGGTGTGGAAGAATTCAACTGAAAGCTGCTTTTTATGAACCATAAGTTAAAAGGTAGGTTCTGTTTACCACTTTCATTCTCTGGGACTATCCATCTAGAACAAAATACTCGTGACCGTTTGCTGTCTCACTCTCCTTGATTTGGCTATGCCGCATTTTAAGTAGATTTTAAGTAGATTTGCACATTTGACCACTGATGTTCAACATCAATGAACTTACTTCATGCATGTAGTTCTTGTGCTGTGGCAAACAAGATGTTTTATGGTTGCGGCGCTTTTGGCCAGCACTGCAAGCCCCCCAGGAACCCTGTGCCTGTGCTGTTCTAGACCCACGATATTATGCAAACCTCATTGTGCACTATTGTTTAGATTGCATCTTCTCTCACCCCCCGTGTTTCCATGACCTTCCCTTTGTTTGCTGCTTGTTACTAGGCAGGATTCAGGCAGCTCCTTGCTGATTGGCTTAACATTTGGAGCTGCTCATGGGCTGCTTACCTGAGCACGTGATCATAGGCTGATCCAGAGCATCTAATACCCTCCTTTGTTGCTTTAGAGCTGTGATCTCTCTGCAGAATAATAATAATAAAAAAATAAGGAAATAGAGGGAAAACTTTTTAATTGGTTTAGAGAAGAGACCTCCCCATATTCCTAGCTGCACTGGCAGCCATGTAGCATTTTGTGCTGTGCACCACACATCATGAGAAAGAAATTTTCAAGAATTGGAGGGAGGTGCCTAATGGTGTGTTTGTGTCTCACATGCTGAAGTGTATATGACTTTCAAGCTTAAAATGGAAAAGGGAATTTTCATATCTAAACAGCAACAACAACAAAAATAGACAATATGTGCGTGTTGGTCTTCCAAAATTGAGTATTGAGTTTAAAAAAATCATAACAAAAAATTCAGCCCAAGACCTACCGCCTTACCTACCTTTAAGCGGTACAGCTTTTAACCCTTACACAGGTAGCTCTGTATACAGGAGTCATTTTGTGCTGTTCTGTACAAATGCCTTTATTTGAAATAAAAGGCGCCCCTCCGTTGGCTTGGTGCCTGGGCCACTCATTTCCTCCTTGTGACTTGGTCACATGATGAGTAAAAAAAGACAAAACACCCAAGCATCAAATGAGGGAAATGCTTAAGCAAATGTAGCTTAACCTCATGTTAATGTTAAGTATTAAGGGAGACTACCAAAATACATTGATTTAGTAATGTTAAATGTTTTATTTGTGCAAGGCTGAATTCATGTAACTTTGCCCTGGCATTGCTCTCTGAAGGGCTGCCTCCTTGCTCCTTTGAGAGGCTGGAAGGCAGTGTGTTTATCAGATAGCGCCTGATTGGCTTGCACAGGTGTGACCAAACCTATCTGGACTGGTTACCGATTGATTTGTTTCTTTTACTCAGCTCTCACATGAGATCTGTTCCTTGGCTGCACTGTGCTCCCTTGTGGGTATGGCTGGAAACACTTTAAGGCTGGTCTGCTGTGCTACGTGATATTTTGCTGTTAAAAGATGAACACTGAATGCTGGTTCATCTCATCTGTGCTTGTAATTTTGTCACTTAGGGTAGCTTTTTTTGAATATTTTTTGGTAGCTTTTACTGAATACTCTTTGGTTGTAAAAGATTGTGGGATTGAGCTGAAAATATGCATGAGTTACTCAAATAACCATCTAACAATGGAATTTTGAGAAGCCTATTTTTGTTTCAGGTTCTTTCTAGAACTGTATAAGAGCTTTATTTTTAACTACATTTTGAATAATGTTCTAAGATAAAAAATAAACATAATTTTTAAACATATTAGAAATTTAAGCTGATTTTTTCAGTATTTTTTTTTGAAGAAAAAAAGTAAGGATGCATCAATATAAAGGTATTCTGATGTTTGATTTTTTTTTTAAGACTGCTGTTGTTGGACAAATTTAAAATGAAATGTCTTTCATTTTCTCTGTATTTACTCTTACGTTAAAAATAGGAATTTTTAATGCTTATGTAATTAAGGAAATTAGAACAGAAAATATTACTTTCTTTTAAGGTATATTTTTTGACTACAAAGTTGATGCAGTTATAAATATGATTTTAAGTTGTCTGTAAATGTTATATTAATCTTGTAGTATATCTTTTGGCAATAGAAAAAGTAAGAATGTGAATACTGTGATATATTTTGTAAATTCTTGTAATGCTTGTAAAAGAAAGCATTGTAGTCTGGGAGATCAAACTATCTGCCTGTTGTAATTTTGATGCAAAGGCCCTGTATTCTCATACTATACTAACAGGAGACTTTCACTCATGGGTCACCTGTTAGGAGCCTTGGAATTATTCAAGGTTAGTCAAACCTGGAATTTTCTATTTTTTTTTTTTTTTTTTTTTTTTCCAAATTGGCTCTACAAGATAAAAACCCGTAACAGCATGCATGTTGAAGGGGATTATATGCATGGAACATGAGTACAATTATCAGTATTCTATTATATGACAGTGTGACATATGCTTCTATAACGATGTGAAAAAATGTGCCTTACATGCTGAGTTCTTGGGAAAATGGAAGGAATGTGTTTTCAAAAACTGCATGTGCGCTTCAGAAATACTTGAGGTTTTTACATGCTTTTTTGTAACATCAGGTCTAAAATTCCTGTGTTAAATATATTCTCTTCTGAAGGAATGTGAAGAAACTGTATTTAGCATGCAGGCAGCTCTGGAAATGCATTAACAGCTCACCTGGAGTTAATATTTTATCTGATTGAAAATGGCTATGTGATGAGAACGTTTTCTAAGAACAAGTAAACTGATGTTTCAGATCAGTGTTTCTGTATATGTTTTACTCCCAGTAATGGCCATGCAGCAATAGACAATCTGGTTCAGAAAGTCTAGTTAAGACCAGCAAAAATGTAGATCTTAATGGTATTATTGAGAGTCTATAAGTAGAGCTGATAAAACGTTTTATCAAGAGATTTAGGTTAGAGATCAGTAAAAAATTCTTCACCCAGAGGGTGGTTGGGCACTGGAACAGGGAAGTGGGCCCAGCACCAAGCCTGGCAGGGTTCAAGAAGCGTTTGGACAATGCTTTCAGGCTCACGGTGTGACTCTTGGGGATGGTCCTGTGCAGGACTAAGAGTTGGACTTGATGATCCCTGTAGGTTCCTTCCACCTCAACATAATCTGTGATTCTGTGATCTGTTCCTGAATGTGTGAATCAAAGGGTTGTTTAAGTACTATCAGCAACTCAAATCCAAAAATTCCAGACTGTCTTGCAGAAAAGACCTAATAAGGTGGAAGGGAAGCTCAATGTTGTGTTAATAGGAAGTGCAAAAAATTGCTCTCTGCTTTGTCCCTCGTTTTGTCAAGTCATGTTAACAGAGTGTAAAAGAAGCCGTATGATTGGTAAGTATGGTGCATCATGATGGTGGGGTTTAGAGTTTGTCTTGGTAGTTGAATTCATATTGTACCTTAGAATATATATTCTTATCTTACAATGTAGAATATTACAGTTGAGGATAAATGCTAAATAATTTTTTTCATAAGCAAACTGTTCCAAGCAAACTAGGAAAGATCCAACAGACCAAAATGATAGAAGCTTATGCATGTGACCTATGATGAGATGCTGAGGGAGCTTGACATCTTTAATCGCTCAAGAGAAGGCTAAAGGGCACTCTTAGGACTCCCTAAATAAAACTTGAAGACAAGGTTGGTTGCAAAGTGGGGTGGAGTCAAATTGTTACTTAGAGGCTGTGGAATCTGTTTTCTGAATTTCGTGACTTGGTTCATAAAATTATAGAATATCCTGAGTTGGAAGGGACCCACAAGGATTGAGTCCAGCTCCTGGTCCTGCATGGGACAATCCCAGGAATCACTCCATGTACCTGAGAGGGTTTCTCCAAACACAAAACCATCATTGATTTGAGCTAGTGTTCGCAATAGTCCTGCTTTTTTTTATCAATAAAATTTAAAAAATCATTTATATTGCACCTGAAAAGACAAAATGCAGTTTGTTAATTAATTTCTCAGGTCTCTCACTGAAAGTGGATTGGGGATGATGCTAAATGAATCATCCTAAATATTTAAAATGCATAGTTTGTCTAATAATTCTGCTGTATCACTGTTATAAACATTGCCTATCTGGTGCTTGTGGGGGGAAAAAATCGTATAGAGATAACTGCCTGATTTGTATTCTCTTTTTCTACTTGCTCTGATGTTTTTTAACTAGTGTTACCCAAGTTAATTGTAGCATGTTTTTGAGAAACTTAATAAAAGTTGTATCCTAGACAGGAGTAACTTATGATGGTTTGTGACTTCAGTAGACCTAAATTGGTTGGCATCAGCTGAATCAAGATCTTAATTGTTGAATTACATTTTAGTATGTAACAACTTCCTTAACTGCTTTTTGCTTGTGAACCTTGTCATATATAATCCTTTAAAACTAGGTCCTAAACACCACGTGGGGAAAAAATATTATAAAAATCCCTGTGGGTTTACTTTGTTTAATGGAAACAAATTAAGTAAGATTTTCTTGTATTTCAACAAAATCATTATAATTTGTTTAATGGAAACAAATTAAGTAAGATTTTCTTGTATTTCAACAAAATCATTATAAGTTCTTGAATAATGCTGAATTTATCGTCATTTATTGATTTGATAAAATAAATTTTTCTTAACTTTTTTAATAAATGTTCTTATTTTTCTTAATATTTGTGTGGATGAATGGAGTGAATATAATGTATAGAGGGCAAAACCACCCATTTTCCTTGAAAGAGGAAATTTTTCTACGAGGTGCTGTGACACCTGTAGTTTTCATGGCAAAAAGTAGTCTTAGTAAAATATTATTGCAAGTTGAATGAAACTGCTTTAAAAACCCAAGTTCAGTTAACCATTGTATAGATATGGAAGATGAAGGTCTGTTTTATCTATACAAATGAAAGTATCTTAACGAAACATTCAGAAATTCTTTCTATATAATGAAGGGTTTTTTTAAAGTAACTTGATATAAAAATCCTGTCATTTACCCCAGTTGTTAATTCTATTTGAAACTCATGAAATTACATATTTTTAGAAAGATGGAAATATTCTTGGTCCATATTTATTATTATTTATAATAATATTTATTTTTACATTTTTATGAAAAGAAAGGCTGCTGACTTTTGTCTTAGTACAGTATCTGAGACATCTGGTCTAAATTGTGTAGTCAGAATACTACTGCCGTGATTTCTGTGATCTTTGTATACAAGTGTTTGTGCAACATATATAGAAATTTGTATTCGCTTTTTATGAAGTCAGATAGTAGTTAATTGTGTTGACAGTTGTTTCTTTCTTTTTGTTGATACAGTTAAACTGGTTACTTTAAAATGTGCTAAATGCTACAGGAACAGTACTAAGATAATGATGATAAACTTTTACCTACACAATTCTTTCTGAACCTTTTTTTTTAAGGGTCAAGATGGATAGCACAGATGAACCTCAGAAAAAAGTCTTTAAAGCGCGAAAAACAATGAGAGTAAGTGATCGACAACAACTTGAAGCTGTCTATAAGGTTAAAGAGGAACTGTTGAAGACAACTGAAGTGAAACTGTTAAATGGAAAACATGAGAATGGAGATTCTGATTTAAATTCCCCTTTAAGCAATTCAGACTGTATGGAGGACAAGAAGGAAGTTAATGGTATAGTTGACTTGTGTGCTAACTCTGAAGAAGAAAGAACAGCCTCTGATGAGATTAGTGAGGTCAAAAGCCCTGAAAGTAGGGCAGGAAACATAGTCAGTGACATAGAACCCAAACCTGTAACGCCCTCTCCAGCAAATACTACTCCTGAGCAAGATAAAGATACTGATACTGCAGTAGCTTGTGAGGCAGAAAATGGAGTGCTTGGTAGCAATAAAGACAACTTCCATGAACAAAATAATACAAAAGATCATTTGGACCAAAGAAAGAGTGACATCCCATTGGAAGGTGAAAGTAAATCAGTCTGTGATATTACTGACTCTTCTGAAGAAAAGGGAGAAACAAATAATATAACCACTAATTCCAGTTCACTGGGTGGGGAAAAGAGGACTGAAGTAGCAACTGTTGAAGAGGCTGTTGGAGAAGCAGCCATCTCTAGCAGTATGGAAGTTGACCAGGAAAAACAAGAGGGCAGTGCAGGTCTTTCAGAAACCACTGTTCTGAAGAAATTAGATGAGCCAAGTCAAAGTATCTTGGACAATACTGACTCTATGGAAACAGATGAAATTATTCCAATTTTGGAAAAACTGGCCCCTGCTGAAGATGATCTGAGCTGTTTTTCTAAAAGTTCTCTGCTTCCAGTGGATGACACAGCCCCAGATTTAGAAGAGAAAATAGACAGCTGTTTGGGTTCACCATCCAAGCAGGAAAGCAATGAAAGTCTGCCAAAAGAGGCTTTCTTAGTACTGTCTGATGAAGAGGATCCCTGTGATGAGAAAGAAGAACGGGTTGAAGGGACAGTACCAAACAAGTCAAGTCTTCCAGGTAAGAATTTTCTAAATTGGTAGGTTCTATCTAACTTTGGGATTTGGTTCATTTCTTAGCGTGACACACCGTTTCATGTTTCTGAATCAAAAAGGCAATGTTACCCTCCAGTTATGTTATGTAGTCTTGCAGTTTTGAAAGGTGGCATTTGAGGCCCAGGAAAAAAGAAAAGTAACACCAAAAAATTATCATCATCAATGGTTTGTTTTGATTTGGGGTTTTGGTTTTTTTTCTTTCATACTCTTTGCAAATTTAGGTGCAAACTTGGGTGAGGTGGTGGGTAGATAAAGAGGAAGGATGAGTAATTGCCAGAGATGGAACAGAAGGATTTGTGAGAAGAAATGCATTCATTTACTGCTCTTGAGGGGAAGAAAGGGTTTCAGTGTTCTTTAATGTGGAAATAAATGGTAAGAAAGAAAATGTATTTGTAATCGAGGCATGACACAACTCCTATTTGTTGTAACTTTTTTTTTTCACTAGAGGACAGTATTGGAAAAGTTTCGCGAAAAATGCAAGGCTTTTATTCATTTAACTCATAGTGGGGTTTATCTAACTTTGACCACTATGGCAACTGATTAATGCTTTTAAATGTTACGTGTGGGAAGCTGGTACTTTAATCTCTTCATGTAGTTAGGAGAAGATTTTTTAAGTTAAACTGAGTGGAGTTTTGCAAGCTTTTTTTTTCTTTTTTTATGTAGGGTATTCATTGTCATACTATTGGACTTCTGAAAATAAAACAGATTAATAATTTACAGATAACTTGACACTGCTCTTCTATCTGTAATTAACAAAAATGTTATTTCAAATTATCTTGGGGTTGGATTTTTTTTGCTGTTGTTCTTTTTTCTTCCTCCCGCCTCTCCCCTGTTGTATAGCTTTTTGTGAAATCATGACCATGCTAACCCAAGAGGTTTTAAATATGTTTGACTGAGTAGAAATTCCATAGCTTAAACAAGATTCAGGTGTTTTTCAGTTTGGGAATTTAGTAACCACAGTTTATCAAGTCTTGTTTCACTGTTGATGAGACTGTCTTTCACTAATGTGAGATGGCATTCTGAGTCTTCAGTCTCTAAACAGCTAGAGAAATGGAGATAAGAATGTCTCTTGAGCCATGTTCCAGACTCCTCCTTTTCTGGTATTACCTTTGAATTTGTGCTAGTTAAACAGATAGAAGGTAGATTCCATAGTTTCTTCTGCAGTTTAAGGGTTCTGTCATTGGAGACATTAGGGTTGCTTTTTCCATCTTACCCAGCAAGTGGTCAGAGAGGAGTTTGCTCTGAGCAAAAAGGTCACAGAGGAGTTTGCTCTGAGCAAAAAGGCTGAAGTTAATACTAAATACTGGCTACGGTTTGCAGAAGTTTGAATTGATTGTATCCAGCAATATTTTTGCAGATTTCCAGCTTTGGTGACAAAACAAATTCTCTTGACTGGTTGTTTTATTTATTAGCTATAACAGTTTGACTTTTACAGTTGCATGGCAGTAACTGAGAGTGTTCATAAAATGAAAATCGGTCACTGTCCAGAAGCAGCAACGAAGATATTAGCAGAGAGGTTGCATGGGCAGGAAACAATTTTATGGGAAAACAGGTAGAGTTATCTTAGAAGATAAAGAATAACTTTCAGAAAGAGCCTGTGAAAATTAAAACTGTGGAAACCACATGAAATCCTTTCGAAATGCGCTATTGGAGGCACAGGTGCAAACTGTTCACTTAAGAAGTGAGATTTCAAGAAGTCCAGATGAAAACCAACATGGCTAAACAACAATGGAAGAATGGTACTAGAAGATTTTATTCAAATGGACGAATTAAAAGAACTTTTTTCTCAGGTGGAATTAGTAAATATAACAGCTATATTGTCACAGATTTTTGTAATGGAAGATCATACATTAGAAAACCTTGGAGCCCTTTCGGTAAGCAAACAAGCACATGTTAAGGAAGACCTGATTGATGTATTTGAATTCTCTTGGATATCCAAGCACAATTGATTTCTTACTAAGAACTTTTGGATATTAAATTGTCTTTCTGTAAGATAGAAAGTTCTGATGGAGGAAATAATCAGTCGAAGAATGAAAAATAGATCTGCAGTTATCTGTTCCAGAGACTGCACTGTGTGACAGAATTAATAATTTGCCTAAAATGAATGGTAAGTAGTGAGGTGACAGTTTGCTGATGATATGGTGAAGAACTGGGGAAGAATTTTACAATGCTGAATGACTAAGGGATAAACATGGCAGATCAAAGTCATTGTGGTTATCTACAAAGTTGGTCGCACGAGTACAAAAATGTTCATAACTTGATAGGAAAGTAGAACTGACTCGCCACTTAAGAAAAATTTTTCAGGATTATAGAAGGCAGCTTTGAGCTACCCTTTGATAGAGTAGCAGTTGAAGAAAGCACGTAAAGAATGCTGGGAACAAATTAAGAAGCTGAGGAAAACTTTACCCTGAGACGCCAAGGTCTTAAATGTTCTTGTTAATTCTCTTTCCTTCCCACTCCCGATGTCAAAGAAGATAGCACAGAATTGGCAAAGGTACATGAAAAAGCAATTCTGGATCATGGAATTCTAGAGTAATTTTAATTTAACCCTCTGATGGTCTTTATTTCAACCTCCTGCTCAAAGCAGGTCCAGTTATTTCGCATGGCTCAGGGACCTTGGCATTTTACTTTTGTGCTTCTCCATGGATGGATAAACCATAACTTCTTCCTGGGTGGCCTAATAGTTAACCAATCTTAACAGTGAAAAGCTTTCTTAATTGGAATCTTCTGTGTTCCAGCTTGTGTCCACTGCCTCCAGTTCTGTTAGTGTGCACCTCAAAGAGTAGTGGTTCTGTCTTCCCTCTGTCCCCCCTTTATGTAATGGAAGGCAGTGATACAGTCTCCAATTAGTGTTCACTCATGGAGGCTGAGCAAAGCACTTCCTCCTAATGTTCCATCAGTGCTATACCCATTCAGTAACTTCAGATTTGCAGACAGAGAGGGAATCTTCATTCTGTTGGTGGAAGTCACCGACTTCTTATTCCTCAATTTTTAAAATCACCATTTATTATTATTTTGAGTGTAGCCTTTAGTTGTCATTGTGTCCTTGTACTGTGTGAGGCTTGAGGTTTTGTCTGTGCAGAGTTGTACTTTATCCCCTCTTTGTCTGTTATACATTGTCAGGTTGTTTCCTCCTACAGCTTCGTCACTTCCTCACTCAAATCATATCAGAAAGAGAACTTTTAGACAAAGATGGAATGTATTTTAAAGTAGAGCCTTTTAGCCTGTAAAAAAGTTGGGAGTAGAGATATGACAAAGATGTGAAAAACAGCAAGTGGTATGGAGAACAGATACTTCCTGTCTTTGCCTCCACAAGAAGCACATGTATCAAACGGAGGAAAGGAAAAAAGTGAGAGGCAGGATCAAGGCATAAAAGAAGAGGTGATTTTCCATGTGGAGAAATATGGAGCTCAGTGACTACTAGAAGTTTACCTACATTTGTCTTCTGTGGAAGAGGAATTTTCTTGAAGGCTGTCAAGGACAGAAATCCTAAGGCTCTGAAGGTCTTTTTCACCAGCAAGTTTTCAGAAAGCTGAGGAAGTTTTCTAGGACTGTGTGTAACTGTTCTTTTCTTCTCCTTATACTCCTCCCTACTTGATCAGCTGCTGTTGACATGAAAGTGTTGGAAATAGGATCCTGGATTAGGTGAACTGCCGTTTTTGCTTTATGGAGCTGTTGCTATGTTCTGTCTCTTACCTAATCTGTACACTGTCAAGTTGGACCAAGTGAGTATCTCTGCCAGAGCAAATCTGAAGTCTGTCTTTCTCAGATTTGCTAGCACTTCAAGTGCATTCTAGACACCTAGATTCCAGGCTTGTCTATACAACCTTTTAAGAAAAAACCCTACAGTTAAGAGTACAGCTTTATGGGCAAAATCTGTATTTCTGTTATTATAATAACTTTGGTGTAGAGTTTAGTCAGGGATTCACTACTTAGAAAGCTACGCTTTTGTTCTTCTCATGATTGCTGTCTGTGCATATCAGTTCTAGCCAATCTATAAGGACAGTGTTGCAGTCACAGGATTGTGGAATAATGAGTACGACTGTGCAGTCCAGAGTAACTTTCAGATACTGTTCAAATACTCCTAGGCTTACAGATTATTCTTTTTTTCCATTTATATGTGTATTTTCGCAGAACTGACATCCAGATAGTCAGCTAGCCAGTCACTAAGTAGATCTAAATGCTTGTAGCTGTATAAATTATTACAAGGTATTTTCAATTGTTTAGTAACAGACAAACACTTAGTTAAAAAAAAAATTAAAAAACCCAAAACACCTTTGTATCTTTGTGTTGAGATCCACAACAAATAGTGTGACTTAAGGCAACTGTGATTGTGATAAATACAATGATAACGTGATGATATCTTTTAAAGGGTTGCATTCATTGCTTCTGCCCGTCTAGCATCAGGATAACAAGATCACAAATTAAGCAACCTAACAGACCAGGTTATTGTAAAATTTTTTCCTCCTTAACTAGAGAGGTTTAGCTGGGCATTGCATTTAAACCACTTTTAGTTAAATGAGCTAGATTTCTTCATAGTGATGGAAATTTGTAAAGGAAGAACTTCCTCATCCCTGAAATTACTTGTCCTCTACATAGAACTGGAAAAAACTTAACTTTGAAGCTTGTAACGTGTGTTAAAGACATTCCAGTGTGGGTATCTTTCCATGGAATATTTGTGTCTTTCGGCTGAATATTAAATTCTGTGAATTGTGGGAAATGTCCTCTTGAACTTGATGACTCTCCTTTAGTTTCTTAGGTAGATGAGTCCTATTTTATTCATAACACTTACTTACAAGAAGATTATCTCTAAGTCTTAAAAAGCAGGTGGCATAGGCACTATGCCATTTTTATTACCTTAAAAGTACATCAGCTTTGCTTTGAAGAATTTATGTTCTGAATATTATTTCTTGCCTTAATTAACAAAATAAAAAATATCATAATTTCAGATTTTTTTTTCTAATTTAGTAGATGACTTGTTTTAAATCGTTTGAATGTTCTTCATAATAGAAGTAAAATTTATTCTTAAGAGAGCATCAAACATACCTTTGCAGCCAGAACTTTCCCTAGAAAAGGTACTAAACTCTGTGTAATGACAAAACAAGTATAGGAAATGGAAGAAGTGTACAAAACAAGATGTGCATAGCACAGTGCTGAATTGCTCTGTTATATTCTGGATAGATTTTAATGTGATCTCAAAAGCAATAGTTAGAGGTTGTATCTAGCCAGTGTAGGACATAGCAAACACAACCTGTATGAAACACATAATGGAAAGGTCATGGAACAGATAATAAAGTTTTTCAGGAAACATTAACATTTTTCATTTTAATCTCTGTGTGTTTAGGGATTCAGATTTTTCCTTATTTAAGCACTTCCTAAACTGTATAATTCTAAATGACTGGTCCTCACTTGTGATATTGTATTATCAAGATTTGTATTAGCAAGAAACTTTAAATGAAAATTTATATCTGTTATCCAAAGAAGAACCTAGGCCTTTTCTGCCATAAAGATTATGGTTGAATTTGCCAATTGTAAATAGAGAAACGTATTAGTAATTTGTTACTGAAATTTTTATACATTTTCCATATGCAGAAAAATAAGCTAAAATAATTAGTTGAGAACTTCAGCTAAGTTTAAAAATACATCTTTTTGTTTGAGAGGTAACTGAGACATTATGTTACCTCGGTTATTCTAGTTACTACAGTTCAGTTATTCTGATTTTATTGCTAAGCAGATTCAGAAGTGAATCTTACTGTGTAAGATGGTAGTTCAAATTTTTGTTTTGAGGGTATTCTCTTATTTTTTCATATCTGCACTCCCTTTCTGTCATTCTTATTTCTCTTGCCTTCCCTGACATGGCTTTTAATAAGTATTCTGAATTTGCTAGTCAAACTAGGACCATTATGTGACTTTTGGAGGTCTAAGTAACATGTGGAGTTCTTTCTTCTGTTTATAGAAGAGGTGAAGGAGGAGGGAAGAAAGGAGAGCGAGGAGAATAAAGAAGAAGAGGCCCACAAAGAAGAAGAGAAACAGACAGAGAAAAGTATGTAATGTTAAAACTGTTATGCTTCACTGGGGGGTTTGTATTAGAAGCACAGAATCATTGAGCTTGGAGGGGACCTTTGGTGATTATCTAGTTCAATGCCCCTATTTAAAACCAGGTCAACTAGAGCAGTTTCCTCAGAACCGAGTATCTCCCCAGGTGGGGATTCCACAACCAACTGGAAGCAGTGTTCTGCTTCCAGTGTTTGACCACCCTCCCAGTAAAAAAGTTTTTATATGTCTGAGTGGAATTTCCTGTATTACAGTTTACATCCATTTCTTTTGCCCTGTCACTGGTGCTCATTAAGAGTCTTGATCTTTGTTCACTCTCCCCTAAAGGCCTTCTCCAGTTAAACAATTACAACTCATGATGGATGCTCCGGTCTGTAAAACCCCTTGGTGAATCTACACTGCACTCTCTCCAGTATTCTTACATCTTTCTTGTATTTAGAAGCCCAGAACTGGGCATAAGTCAATGCTCAGTCTCACATCTCCTGATTAGAGGGGAATAATTACCTCCCTCAGCCTGGTGGCAATACTCATCCTCAGGCAGCCAAGGATATTGTTGGCCTTCTTTGCTGACAGTGCACATTGCTGGCCCATGTTCAACTTCATGTGCCTGAAGACCAGCTGGGCCTTTTCTGCAAAGCTGTTTTCCAGCCAGTGAGTTCCCAGCCTGTACTAGTACACATGTTTATCTCTACCCAAGTGCAGTACTTTGCATTTCCTTTTGTTAAAATTCATGAGGTTCTTGTTTGCCCATTTCTCCAATTTGTTAATGTGACTGAATGGCAGTATAACCATTTAGTGTAGCAATCACTCCTTCCAGTCTTGTATCATTTGCAAATTGTCCTCTTACCCCATTGTCTAGATCATAAATGTTAGTGTTGGTACCAGTAGCATCTGCTGGTGTACTTAACTAGCGAGGAGCTCCAGCTGGACTGTGTGCCACTAATCACAGCTCTTGGAGCCCCTCAGTTGAGCCAGTCCAATTATCTAGGCCGTACATCATGAATTTGTCTCTCAGGATGTTTTGAGTGTCAGAAACATTGCTAAAGATAAACAGCATCCCCTGCTCTCCCCCTATCCACCAACCAGTTGTCTCACTACAGAAGGCTATCAGGCTTATCACTGCAAACCGTGAAATAAACTCTCCAAGCAGTCTCTAGGTTAGAAAGCCAGCGTTCCTGTATTCAGCACCCTGGGTGCATGAGAAGAGCTCCATAAAGCATGCACACCCAGCAACCTAACAGACCAGGTTAGGTTCATGACACTGATACATATTTCACAATTCTATTATGTATTCATTACATTTCCTGAATATATACATATATACTAATTAGGTCTTTGGGCTTACTGGGCTGTGGTTGCGGATGTTCCAATGAATCTTTTCTCCTTGAGCATCTTAATATAGGGTCAGGTCATAACATACTTCTTTTATCGTTCTTTGCACTGACACATAATCCATGTTCTCAAAAGTAAGACATCTGCTAGCATATATTAGTCACTGATACAGGTAACTAAGGAAACAATAGATGACACAAGACTATTACTCACAGATGTAGGGGTCAAAACACAATTGTACTAAAGTTAAAAGAATTTTCCAACATCTTCCCCCAGTGCTGCATAGACTCCTTTTAAGAAGAAAATACAACTTTTTCAATATCAAGCTGATAATGCATGATTTCCCCCTCATAAATCCATTCTGACTATTCCCCATCACCACCGCCTGAATGGGTTTAGAGATAATTTTGAGAATTACTTGTTCCATCATGTTCCCAGTGACTGAGGTAAGGCTGACCATCCTGTAATTCCCTGCATCCTTGTCCTTCTTGAAGATTATATGAAAACAGATGTTGCTTCTGTCCTCAGGAGTCTTCTCCTGAACACAGTGCCAGGAGCTGGAGGAGTGAATGAGATCTCTTTGGTTCTTTTGTGATTCATGGCTGTGATGAAAATTACTTTTATAATATAGTTCTGTTTTGAGCCTCTTCTTCTGTTAGATTTTTACTTCTTAGCCAAGAAAAAAAAGTTTGAATGTTTTTTGAGTCAGGCGTTGGAGGTACAGGTTAAAACTTCATGGCAGGTAAATACTGTTCATTGCTGGCACAGTTAGAATGAGATGCAGTTTTATTTGGCTGGAATCCTGAGAAGATGATTCCTTTTTCAAAAGAGGATTTTGTTTCGCTTCTCAGAAGCCGTATTTCATTATAGGATGGTGCTGATAGGAGCAGGAAGAATTGGAGGGCAGTTCTGGAGAGGGGAATGGTGGTACTAGAGCCATTTTACATATGTGGTAGTGATTTGGTGAATCTCAAAGCAGAACTCACTAACAGGGCAGTAATGTACAGATACCGAAGGGACTGTTTTTTTGCTTTGATGTCATCAAGCATGTTTTCCCAAAGGCATTCTCACTGGTTTAGAATGAAAAAGCTGAAATTGAAGACAAATGAAACTTCATAGTAATCATGGAATTCTGCAGATATCTGTTTTTTCAAGCTTTTCTCACAAGCAGTTGTATCTAATTGTTCCAGGTGAAGCATCGAAGAGAAAGCGTTCCAAATCTGAGGACATGGATGATGTTAATTTTAAACATCGTCGGTACATGGGAGAAGATTATGAAGCAGAACTCCAAGTAAAAATTACAGCCAGAAAGGATATTGACCAAAAATTACAAAAGGTAGAATGCAGATGCAGAGTGAAGAATGTACACGCACCTGTCACTTGTGTTACCATCTTTGAATTAGCTGTCCTTTCCCATACACTCCCCGCACCCTCAAACACTTTCTCTTTTTTGTGGTTGAGCATTGGATATAATTCAAATAACAAAAGTTGGCTTATTTCATATAAAGTCCTACATTGCCCTGCTTTTAAGCAGAGAGCAAATATCATTTGAAAACTATGTTGCAGGAGTTATATTTGAAATGTATAAAAAAGTTAAACTAAGTCTTATATGGCTCTAGTCTGAGAATCTTGGCGAAGGTGTTATTTCAGCATGGGAAGCTTATATGTGATGTGCTTTATTGTGTGTCTAGCTTTAAAGAAAGTGTCTCCAAAGAAGAGTGCAATCAACATAGCATTTTGCAATTTTTTGTAGAGCTGTTAGTTGCCTGCTTACACCATTGCTGTGTAAGGAACCTATGATCCTGTGAGCTAGTGCGTTGTAACTTCATTAACGTAGAATGGCAAAACCTGAACCACATTTGTTGCCTGTTTATTTTTGTTTCCCAAGAAATTTTTTTCGCACTGCAAAAGGTATAGAAGGGAGAAAAAATTTAAGTAATAAGTTTACAGAACTTTGTGGAAATCTGTCTTTTCTTTTTCTGTTTTTAGCTTCTGCAAGAAAAGCAACTCTGCATTTTTGCTAGGGGAAGATACATCTCAGAAATAAGATTTTGTTGGATGTCTTTAGTTTCTGTTCTTTGAATACCACTGTCCGTCTCAAGAACAGAAAAGTTAGAAGAAAACTTTGTGTAAACCCTACACTTTAAGAAAATGTCTTCTGTTGTTAAGGTTCTTTTTATATGCACTTATACAGCAATGAAATTCATTTCTTGAATTAATGACAAAGAAGGGACCATTTGTATTTGCCAAAGTAGATGTAGAAACTTCTTAGCTATGCAACCACACACTTATTGGTGACTATAGATTTTTTTGATTGACAGGGCACAACATTGTCATTGTTCTGTTTATAGCAGGATACTTGCTAAGAGTTGAGAATATTTTTATAGGTGGTTTCCCAAATTTTGGAATTGCATTGTTATTTTTTGCAGGTTATCCAGAGGCTGTTAGAAGAAAAACTTACCACTTTACAGTGTGTGGTATTTGACAAGACTCTGGCAGATTTGAAAACCCGGATAGAGAAAGTTGAATGTACCAAGAGGCATAAAACTGCATTTACTGAACTACAGGTGAGTGTTTGTGTGTTTAACTGCATGCTGGGGTCAAATTCAAAAATAAGTTCCTTAGTATTTAGTAATAAGTCTCCTGTAGTTGTCAGTAGGGAAGCCATTTTGGCTCCACAAGAGGAGAAGAGGGTGGGGGAGCAGCAAATACTAATGTTCCTTCTGTGTTGTAAAACCGTATTTTCCTGCTGAGAAAGAGGAAAGCAACCAATTAATCATCAAAAAAACCCCAAAGCAGATATTCCTTCTGGCAAACTGATTCATTAGCTGCTGGTAAACCGCTTTTCCACTCTCCTGTTCCATTCTGTGCTGTTCTGTTAGGTGACATTTTTCAAATAAATGCTAGGTATGAAAATATCTCATGCCTCTATGAAGCCAGGTACTTGCTTAAAAATGGAAAAGCACAGAAAGGAGAGGATGGTGGCACTGGACTTTGTTTGAACATTCTACATCACGTGTTGTTTCCCCAGAAACTAAATAATTAGCAAGGAAACAAATAGCTAGTGGTGAATGCAGTATGCTTTCTTGTATTCTTTATAGAAAATACATACATAGTGGTGACATGAGTAACATCACAAAAATCAAAGAATTTTGAAGTGACAAGAGAATTAAAAGTTTGTGTCATAACAACTTCAAACAGTAAGGCTGTTTTACTTCTAGCATTTAAAGAAATATAGAGTTTGCCAGACCAGTTCCCACTACACAGCTCTTTCCTTTTGCTGCCCCAGATGTTTTATGTTGACTTTTTAAGTGCTAAGACACCTACTGTATACTTGTCTACCAGTATCTTTAGCCATCAACTACACTGTCAAATTAATGACATCATATAAGGCTTTCATACATGTAGAGTTTTGCATGAATATGAAAGAGGGATTCAGTTTGTGCAATTGTGAACAGGAAGGAAAATAATTCAAGTTGTCTCTAAGCTTGATTGTGATACACAGATGTGTCTTTCTGCTGTTCTGAAATAATATAGTTGTACTGTTATTTCAAGGAAGAATAATTTCCCTTCATACAAAGATAGCCTTCAACTTGATGTGTTAGTTATGTATCTTTTAGTTTATATAATTTATTTGATGGTTCTTGGGGAGGACATTTATGGTTTTGTTTGTTTTCATCTTCTTCCCATTTAGGCTAAAATTGCTAGATTGACCAAACGGTTTGGAACAGCCAAGGAGGACTGGAAGAAGAGACAGGAAGTAAGAACTAGATGATGTTGTGGTTTGGTTTTCTTTTTCTGAGTTAGTCTAAACCTTGTGTTGAAAAATAAAGAAAATTTGTATGCAGAAAGATGTGATTTGGTTGTTCAATGGCATTCACAAAGTAGGTTTGTCTTTTTTGGTTAAAGACCAAACTGATACGAAAGAAGATTTTTTAATATCTATTTTGTAATTCTGATTTATACAGAAGCTTCTTTAGCCATTATTAGCATGAAAACACCTTAAACTGTGTATAACTGAATCTAATTTACTTCATTATGAAGAGTACAGTGTAAATAAGAGTGAATCCCAGTACGTTGATTCTGGAGTGGAGGAGCAAAAGGAAAGAGAGGATATAGGAGAGGGAGGCAGGTAGGACCAAGTTGATTTTAGGGGGTTGTAAAGTTCTCCTGCAGTGTTGGCTTCAGAAAATTAATCTTTCACACAGAAGTGAGTGGATATGAAATAGAATGAAAGCATAAGTTTGCAAGCTGACTTAGAGTTGTTTTGTTGTGGCTTTTCTTTCACACTCTCTCATTTGGTGTAGAATTCAGCAAATGCACCTACATCTCCAGGGAAAGCAGCAGCTGACACTGCAAATACAAACAATGCCACGTATCGGTAAGCAAACCACATTGCTGTGACCATGTTAAAATTTGCAGTAGGATACTTCAGATACCTAATGTCATGAATAATCCCAATATTTTGGTGTTTTTTAATTAAAGTGTTCTTCCTTTTCCTTCATTGCTCTTGAGTTGTAAAATTCAATTTGCTTTCACAGAAGTCATAAATTGACAATTTTCAGTGTATTCATAGGTAATTGAGATGTTGTTTCAGTGATTAAAAATTATGGACAAAAGTAGAAGTTTAATTTCAAGAATGAGAAAATTCTCATAGTGGAAGGCAAACTTGGTGAAAGCACTTGAAAATGTACAAATAATTCTGCACTTTTTTTAGTAGGAGAGTATTCAAAGTTAATTTGCATAAGGACCAGAAATTGGGCTTAGAAAATCTCAGTGGAAAGACTAGCTCTAAAATAAGGGGATTTTTTCACAATTACACTGGTCATAAATATACCTGATGTGACTTACTGAGAAATGCTAATTGAAACCTCATTCCGTAGAAATGCTGGCACAGTGAGACAGATGCTGGAGTCAAAGAGGAACACAGGAGAGAGCACACCAGCAACTTTTCAAGCACCTGTGAGTGCAGGTAAGTAACTCCCTATGGACTGTAAACACATTGCTTAAAAGTTTTATCGCTTTCCATTAAAGAAGTAACAAACTAAACAGAGCAAACCCAATTTTGTTTCTTTTTTTTCCTGACATGAAAAATCATTATTTTTAGCTCTCTACCACATTCTTGCTTTATATTTGTGCAGTGGGCTTACCAGGTATGTGAAAAAATGTGTTGATTTGGCCAGCCAAAATTAGATTAGGATAAATTAGAGGCTTCAGGAGCCTCCATGCTGGGTATGACAGCAAAACTGGCAGAGTTTCAGCTGTCAAGAAGTGAAACACAGGGCTCAGGCCCTGTTTGGCATTTGATTATAGCAGGATGCTGATATCCTCCCCTCCACGTAATGGCTACAGAATTTGAGTGGGAAACTAAATGGCAGTTATAAACCCCATTTCTTAAAGGAATTATGTTGAAAAATGGAATTTCTATATTAAAGTTTTATGGGGAATGTAGACTCAAACCCACCATTAATTGCATGCATTGTAGTCTCACCATCCTTGTTTTTAAAAATAGTACACTTTCATATTGAATGCTAAATCTTTTCCACAGAATTATCTCGTAGTAGGCATATATAAACTTTGAGTAGTATATTATGCTCATGATCTTTGGATTTAATCCTGAAATTTTGTTACATAAAAGTGAGTGTTTTCTCTGGCACAGTAATACTTCATTTCAGTAGAACCTTCTGGATACAAGGTCCTACCTTTACAAAGCAAATTAGTCAAAACTGACATAGTTTTTTTCTTGTGTTTTATGAAGGATCAGTTGCTCTGTGATTTCTGTAATGAGTGTTTAAAATGCTGTATGTGTTCCCAACAGTTAAATCTGGGATCTTTCTTCAAGCCTGTTCATCATATTTCCTTATATGTCTTTTTTTCCTGCTACTTCTTTCAAGCAGAAGTACAGTAGTGACTGTGTTTTTAACTAGGCCATTGCATATCACAGTGTACAACAGAAAAATGGTACTCATAGACTTTATTTGCAAAAAAAAGTTAATCATACACCATCTCTTTTATGGAATGGTTTGGATTGGAAGGGACCTTTAAAGATCATCTAGTCGAACCCCACTGCCACATGCCAGGACATCTTCCACAAGATCAGGTTGCTCAAAGCCCTGTCCAGCCTGACTTTGAACACTTGAAATGATAGGGCATTCACAGCTTCTCTGGACAACCAGTTCTAGTGACTCACTGCCGTCATCATAAATCATTTCCATTTACTGTGTTGCAGGGAAACATCCCACTTGGTTCAGATACTTAATTTTTTTATTAATTTTTTTGTGTGTAGTGCCAGCTTCCAGTCTTGCTCCTTCTCCGACAGTTGTCAGTGGACATCCTAAGCTTCAGACTCCAGTGACCTCCACCAGCTCTTTGACGACAGCAGTTCTTCCCACAGCTAACACAGCTACAGTTGTAGGCACTAACCAGGTGCCCACTGGAAGTACTCAGTCAGTGGCTGTCTCATTGCAGTCTTTGCCCGTAATCTTGCATGTCCCTGTTGCAGTGTCATCCCAGCCTCAGCTTCTGCAAGGCCACACAGGGACTTTGGTCTCTAACCAACAATCAGGCAATGTTGAATTTATATCTGTACAAAACTCATCTACAGTTGGTAGCCTTACCAAAACTACAGTGTCTTTGGCATCAACTAACACAACTAAACCAAATAGCATTCCACATGTGCCCAGTCCTGGTATTCAAAGGAACTCTGTGGCCAGTGCTGGGTCAATAGGCACAACGCTGGCAGTACAGACTGTTTCTGCTGCACATCCTGTTGCCCAGACCACAAGGACTTCTTTGCCCACAGTGGGTACTTCAGGACTTTATAGTGCTACCAGCAGTCGAGCGCCCCTACAGATGAAGATTCCTGTCTCTGCATTTAATAATACAGCGCCCACTGAACCACCCACTGTTGCAGCAGCACCCAAGATTGGTAAGTTATGCTTGAATGTTAACACTGGGAACGGAAAACAGTTGTCAAAGGGAAACCCAGAACTGCACTTCTGTGGTAGTTCATTTGTTAGTGTGTTTTAGAGAGATGATTCTTCTGGTTTGCATTTCTGGTGAAATTTTCAAGATGAAAATCATCTGTATGGTAGATGTGTTTCAGACATCGTTGAAAATAATCCCTCCTTAGAAGGAGTCAGCAGTGTGGCTTTGTAAGCTTTGTTTTATTTGGAAGTTGATTTATGTAATTCCTAGCAGGAAGTCAGAAACTCCTCTATTCTACCATTAACAACTTGGTAATTATTTTTAATACAGCCTCTCAAAATAATTTGCCTTTCTAAGCAAAGGCATACTGAGAGGAAAGTATAATCAGTAACTTAATTTGCACAACACTTGAAAGTAAACAAAATAGGAGAAAAAACCACAACTGAATACTAACCTAGTTCCAAAGAAGTACACTTATAGTATTTAAAGTCTCTGAACACAATAAATGTTCAAATAATGGTATCTAGATTAACTATTTTAAAATACTTTCTTTCAGTCTTTGTCCATGCCATGATGACTCTCTGCACTCTCGGTTTTAACGTACCTGGACTTGTATTTTCTAAGACGTTTTCAAGATTTATGAGTTGGAGTTATAGCAAGTTCATCAGTGGCACAATATAATGTTAAAATGAACTCAAGCAGAGCTTGACATCAGAACCAGTTTCTTATAGTTTTCCCATCTCTAAGTTACCTGTGTTAAAATATATCTTCCGTGGAGCTGGACATTTATGTTTTGTATTGACTCCTGGCTCTATAGCAAATAAAAATGATTTAACAAAACATAAAAAGGGTTGTGCCAGATAAGACCCAGTGACACAAAGAAGGACCTATGTGTCCAAAAAATGTGTCTCATTTTATGCAGTTCACATAGCTTTAGTGTATATAGTTTTCTCACCAGAATTGAAACACTGATTTGGGCCAGCACTGGTTAAAATAAAAAGGGAGAGAATTTGGATTTAAACATTTACATCAAATGTTCAAGTGACTTCTTAAGTTTAGATACCTTTGGATACTTGACTAAGTTAGTAAAGATACTTAGTCTTCCTGCACAAATTGTCTGAGTTTTACATCCTGCAGTCTGTTTAACCATCCATTTTTCAGTCAATTTTTTTTGTAAAAAAAAATTAATAATTGTAATATTTTTTCAGTTTAGTATCATGTCGATTGGCATACAGACAGAGGAGAGGTTGGAGTTATACATTGTACTCAGATAGGCAAGAGTATCGCTCATAAAATGTTTATAATACACTGTCAAATTTACGAAGAAGGGAACACATTAATCAAACTTGATACTTATAATTGAAAATAAGGGCTAAATGTTAGATATGCCACATGCTGAATGTTTACTATCAAACAATTTTGAATATTGTCTCCAAATTTGTTTAGTGGGTAGCAGTAATTAGTACTGACGACATACTGCAAATGAACTATTTCTTGACCCCCCAGAAAACCAGACAAGCAGGCCACCAACAGATACTTCGGCAAACAAGCGAACTGCTGAGGGAACGGCACAGGTAGGCTGTTGATTGTTTCTATATAAAATTCTAAAGTTACAATCCACAGGAAAAAAGTTCTTTGCCTTTATTGCTTATAATGAAACAGTTTTAATTTCTTTCTGTGCCATCCTTTCTAGTTTCTGTCCATTTGTATTTTCTTCTTCTGATTCAGAGTATTATTTGGAGCATGAGCTTCTGATAGTCTTTTCAGAAGTTTTCTGATGGGGTTTGTGTAGGTTGATGAGTTAGTAAATCAGGAGCACAGTAAAAATTGGTCTGATAAAACAGAGCTAATATACAAAGCAAACCTGCCCTATCTTTGTCTGAAGAGCTCGAACTTAAAGCTATAAATACTTTATAAATTACTAGAGTAATTTCCACGTTAATCCAGAAGTTAAAATTGGAATTCTAATGTTTGATTGCTATGTGTCATAGGAAAAAAAAAAGGAAAAGAAACTTTCTTCTGAAATAGCTACTTCATGATAAAGGAGAACTTGTAGTACTTCTGGAGTCC
Source organism: Pachyramphus minor (assembly GCA_013397135.1). NCBI lineage: Eukaryota > Metazoa > Chordata > Aves > Passeriformes > Tyrannidae > Pachyramphus > Pachyramphus minor. The sequence continues at coordinate 41,633 of VYXB01005982.1, forward strand.
TTGTCTAAAATTTGTTGAACTTGCTTTGACATTTAAAGGTTGAAATTAAACTATTTAAAATTATTCATAAATTATTTTTTTCTGTATATAGGTAGTTCAGAAAGCACCTCATAGTTATATGTTGCTGTTAGAAGTCATTTTATTAAGGTGAAAAAAATTCATTTCTTCTAGCCCAAATTTCCAAATTCATTAGTGTTTCAAGGTATAGTTAAATCTAAATTGTATTTCAAAGCAAGAAGAAAATATAGTGGACAATATTCTGGTTTTCATCTGTCACAGAAATATTCTGGCAAAGGTAACCAGTGTATAAACTGTGCCTCACTCTACCTTCTTATTAAGGCATTTCATAGAGAATGGTTGTTCGGAACTTCATTTTTCAAAGATACCTGTGGATTATAGCTGTTAAAACACTTGTCAGTACTTGTTACATAGGAAATCCAGTACCAGAATGGATGACAGAAGGACAGTTTTAAGATTTAGTTTCAGTATAGAATGCATATTCTGGAATTTTTTTTCAGTTAGAGTCTGAAACCCGGAAAAAAAATTTGTGTATTGTGTATGAGAGTGGCATTGAGCGACGGAAGGTGAGGAGGGAAATAAGACATAGGATGTTTTCTGGTTTTCAGTCTTCTGTCATAGTGTATGTTCTAGGTTTGCTCTCTGTGAAATCAGTTAAAGCATGTGTAATGCCATGGTTAAAAATGACCTGATACATTTTAATTGGGTAGTGAGGTATGGAATTGACATGCCATATCATTTGAAAAATCCAGTTAATGCCACCTGCTTTTTGTTACATAAAATCCAAAATATTACATATTACTCCACGCTTCACAACTCTCAGATCAAAAAGTAGTTCGCTGTGTGCCGTATACCTGTGGCATATTTGATGGTACAACTTTGATCAATTGTTTCAAAAAGCAGTTGAAACAGGAAGAGACTTCATCAGAAAATAAAGAAGCAGTAGAAGCAGCACAGACGAATTTTAACTTCCCTGAGGATGTCCTCTTTGGCTTGGAGGAAGAGGAAGAGGATGCTAAGAGCATCAAAAACACCCACAAGCAGACTGGCTGGGCAGCTAACCTATTAAAACAGTGGCTGGCCAAAAATGGCAAGGATCCTAGCTTTGAATTGGTCCCAGTAAGTGAACTCAATGATATCTTAAGAGAGTTTTATTACACCATAAGAAATCATGATGGAAATACCTACAGTGTGGCAAGCTACAAGTCAATGCGGGCTGGCTTAAACCGGCATCTCAAAATGCCACCTTATAATCGTCAGATTTGCTTAATGAAGGACAAAGAGTTTGCTAGTGCAAACATGGTGTTTGTGAGCGTGCTGAAGATGCTGCGCATGCAGGGGAAGGATGAGACTCACCACCATCCTCCTATAGCTGCTGAGGACTTGCGTAAGATCAAACAGTCTGGTGTGCTGGGTTTGCACAGTCCACTGGCACTCGTCAACAAGGTGTGGTTTGATTTGCAGTTGCATTTTGCCAAGAGAGGGAGGGAAATTTTGAGAGATCTGGCTCCGGATGCATTTGTTGTTGAGAAGGACAAGAACGGGCGTCGATATGCTAGGTTTAGATATCCTGGCAAAGGAAAAAATGGAGAAGATCCTCATAAAATGGGTAAAATGTATGATATGCCAGGTGACCCAAACTGTCCCGTTTTTTCATTGGAACTTTATTTGTCCAAGTTGCCTCCAGAACCCCCTGCCTTTTATCTGCACCCCTTAAAGCTCACATCAGAGCAAATGCACAAGCAGCCTGTCTGGTACAAAAGGGAACCAATGGGTGTGAACTACCTGGGTACCATGATGCCCAGGATAAGTGTGGCAGCCCGGCTCTCTCAGCGGTACACCAATCATTCTCTCCGAACTACCACCATCCAGCTACTGTGTGAAGCAGGACTGGGGCCTAGAGAGATAATGGCAGTGACAGGCCATCGCTCCGAGTCTGCTATTAGGCACTACTGGGAATCTGCAGAGGTTCGCTACAGGGCCTGGTCAGATATAATGGAAAATAATGCCCCCAATTACTTATATAGCAAGATCCCAAATGAAGTGATAAAAGAATCACTATCTTGTGCCTCCACCTCTTCTGTGAAACACGTTGTTCTAGAACAAAACAAAATTTTATTCCCTATGAAATCTGTGGTGCCACCTGGCACTAATTCTGTGGCTTTGGTCCCCAAGGGACACCCAGCTCTAAATTGCAAAAGCCCTGTCCTGCTGAACCACAATTCTTCCAAGGTGTTTCTCCACAAGAATGTGACCAATGGGAACCTAACTGCTGGTCCCCTTCAAGGCTGTTGTGACAAACCTGTCTTTATAAAGCGTGTGATAAAACAAGAACCAATGACTTGATCCTTCTGTAATGAAACTGATTTCAAATGAATTGTTAAAATGGAAAAATTACCAGATTTGGTTTTTTACTTGGTCTACTAAGGAAATTTCTTATGGTCTAGTTAAGCAAGAAGTATCCTGTTCACATTCATGATGTGAGCTATGGAACAGAAACTTGAACAGAGCAGGGCTTGGAGTTTGTATGACTTTTTGTGGCAGCTGGGACTCTTTAGGTGGCTGAGCAGAGCTATTTTAGAAATATTAAAGGGAAATATTGATTTCCATTTAGCTGAAGATACGCTTTCTTCACTAAGAGTGTGGGTTTTGTACTTTGTGAAGAGTGTATTTATCATGCCATTTTGTGCCTGCTGGCACTGATGTAGCATCTTACAAATCAAATACTTGATTAATAAAGAGCACCAAGAAGATAGAAGCTGAATGAAATAGATGCAGATGCACTACAAATATATACATATTCATGAAAACACCTGGAATTGCTTGACCACTGTTGCCCTCTGTTCAAATTGTTATCAAACCTACAGAGGATTGTGCCTTTTTTTTTTTTTTTACCATTCCTCTAAATTGATTTTTCTCTGTGAGCTGGAGATTTGCATTGTAGCTATTTCCTCTTCCTATTTAATATTTTGGCTTAAGATTTCAGTCATTCAGTTCTCCAAAGGCACTATTTGGTAAGCATGGTATTAAAATTGGGATCTCTTCAGTTGTGCATGAAATGGGGAAAACATTCTCAAAAGAGCTGAAGACAGGTTTGTTGCTTAAATGGCAGGTAATTAGAGTTCAAGTATTGTCTCTGTGCTTGTGAAAGTTTTTTTTTTATTTCCTCTCACCCACCCCTTCATTACATTTCACATCATCTTTACAGTATAGTCTTTGTCAGTATAGTATAATTCACGAGAAGTATGTCCTGTTCTTCCCCACTGAACCCTATCCAAATATTGGTTTGAACTTCTTCAGAGTAGTAAACTGATCCTGTCATTCAATTTTCCATAGATCTTTACAGATTAGAAATTCTCAGGATAGTGGATATAGGAGTAAAAATTTTTGTCAGAGATTTTGACAAATAAGAGATCTTCCTGTAAATAAAAACAGAAAACTGGTCAATGGATCACATGTTATGGTAGGTCCACTTTGAAAGAAGAAACAATGTAGCATTTAAAACTTTTCCATTATATTAACTGAATGAAATAAGAATTGCTTTGTCCTTTTCAAATGTGTGTACACATGTGCACCACATGGTTTATCACACTAAGGACTTCACTGGAAGTGTTTATGTTACTCAGCAATGGACAAAATATCATAAAATGCCAGCTGAAATGACAAATTGACCATAGTAAACTCTTTAATTCTGTGGAGAACTTCCTTACCGGGATAGGCTTTCAAATATTGAATAAGAGTTATCCCTCTATTATAGTGTATAGTCTACACAGACACTGCTAGAGTCTGCACAGAGGGTTTGATGCCTGAACTTCAGAGTTTTTATCTTGGCTGATAATGTTTACCTCTGTGACCTTGGGTAGGTTACTCATACTCAATGCATCAATTTCCCGAAGTGTAAGACTAGCACAATGCTCCATTTTCTGATGGATCTCATGTTAAAGATTAAAAAATTTTAAAAGTTCTGTAGTCATCTTGTGTATTATATTTACAGTCACTTTTATTTGCTGCTGTTACAATGATTGAGATCGTTGATCAGATGTAATTGTTAATACAAAAATTATTTCTGCACAGTCCTGTACTTCCTTAGTTGCAGCATTAACTTACAGTGTCAATGACTAAAGGAAAGAAAGCATGGATCCAGAATTATAATTTTGTCAAGCCTAAAATAAAATCAAATATAAATGGTAAAGAAGTAATCCTTTCTAATGGCTAGATAGAAGAAAAAGTGAAAAAACAAAGGGCAAAAAGTTCTTAAAATATGGGAGAACTTATTCTAGATATATAATCTAGGTATATATTTAGGGTAACATAGATATCCAAATTTTAGGGATTCATAGAATTCATAACTCAGCCACACTGGCAAATTTAATCTCTTGTTTGAAGAAATTCATCCTAAACTTTCACCAGGATGGGTATGTATTACTTCCCCCCCCCCAAATACTGTCTTTTTCTCAGGTAGTTGCTTCTTCCAGCATACTGGCATTGCACATTTATCCTGCAGAAACAAGTGAAGTATGTTGCCAGGAGATTATTCTTTTTTGTTCCCTCTTGCTGTGTTCTGTGGTCATACTGATCACATGCCCTGCTCTGGTCCTAACTGCATCTGGGTGACTTACTGTAGCAGCATATTGCTGATGGCTTCGTTCTTTAACACAAATCTACTCAGTGATTGAAATAGAAAAAGAGAATCTTTGGCCAATCTTGGCATGTCTCTGATTCTTTTTGATCATCATTTGGCTTCTAACTTGACTTCCATTCTGTTGACATATAATTGGGTATTTTTGGATTCTCATTTTTTAAATTCTAATTCTGTTGGCACCAACTATACCGTGTCCTCTTGCTACCTTCAGTTTGAATCTGATACTTCAAAGCTACTGACTGCAGTAGCTTCTGGTTTTTTGCATGGGAGGGGGTTTTTTAATGAGAAAAAGTATTCCTAGTTTGGGCTGGAAGTATTGCTTCACAAGAACTGGGTCATTGCTCACTAAGCTTTCCATTAATATTTGAATTAATTCTAATTTAATGGAACATGTTTCTAACCTTCCAGAACTGAAAAATCTCCTGTTTCCCCTCCCACCTAAAGTGTTAAATGAATCTTTTCTGCATGTATTTTATTTCTAGAAAAACTGAAGCAGACAAACAGAATTGGGTGTTTTGCTGCTTTTGTGAAGTCAGCTTTGGGTATGTGTACAGTAATACTGAGAGCAGGGGGTCAAGTTTAAAGTCAGTTTTGTTCATTGCAGTACAGGGTATGATTTGTAAACATCATGAATTGTACTACTCAGGCACAGTATCAGCAGAGAACCTCAAACAGCAGGATAACAGAGTTTCCTTTTTTCCTATTATTTTCCCAGTATAAGTGAACTTGGTTGGTGAATCAACAGGTTAAGTACAGTTTGTTTGGCTAAACTTAAATTTAGACTTTGGCTGTAAACTTGATGCAAAATTGTTAATCATCATTTAAAATTCACTTTAAAAATCTGAATATAACAAATATTCTTTGAAAGAAATTAATCATCTATCACTCCTGAATTTTGTAATTAGGTCTTTCCCTAAAATAAAACTATTTCAGTTGCCAAAAAAAAAACTGGCACTTGATCTTGCCTAAATCAATTGAGCTAATTTTTTAAATACTGGCTGCTATGTTATTGATTAAATTCTGTTTCCCTTGATGGAGATGACTCTGAAAACAGTGGGGAATGACTGGAACCTTATATAATACATCCATAAATTTAGGTTTGCATCTCATTTTCATAATTCAGCTTCGGTACTAGTGCTGTGAATCTAGGACTTGTTTTCTGTGCGTTTTCCTGTTAAGTTTGAAAATCTCGGCTGTTACTTCAAGTGGTACCCTAATTACTTTTTGTTTTTATGAAGTTGGCACAGTATCTGACAGTATGTTAAATTTTCTTTGCTCTATGCATCTTCTCTGTACTACGTGAAGAGCTCCTTTGTGCAGAGTGTCGAATACTTGAAAACATGGAAAGGATGCTTTGAAATTGAATGTGTTTTGGGGTTTGTTGTGGTTTTAGTCTGGTATATTTGGTTATCCTGAACTGTACAGTTTCTCAGTAATTGCTGTTTAGGGGGGTCAGTGTAGTCATAGTTTCCAGTAAAGCAGCTTTCTGCTTGCTGTTTCTCCTTTTTCTGCGTTCCTCTGTTTCTTGCTCCAAGATGAGTGGCCACAGGGATGTGGGAGGGGGCATCCTACTATGTTTGTGATAGTCCTTTATTTTCAACTTTTTCCTGCATACACAGAAATTTAAGGGTTGTTATTCAGTTCCAGACATTTTACCAATGGCCATTCCAGTGCCTGGGGTCCTAGAGTTGTGTTTCTGAAGACATGATGAGCACTTTTAATATATTGGGGTAAATATTACTGTTACAGAGGCAAAGACATCTTTAATTATATAGCAAATCTTTAGAATGGTTTTTAAAGTATTTTAGTATGTATCCCAGTTATAGATACAGGATTTCTATATATTATATCTAATATATAAATAGAGCTATGGTATACTGAGAGAATCTGTGAAAGCAGCTTTCATTATATTGTAACATAAAGTAAGTGTGAACAAACTTGAACAGTATTGGATGTGTTAAAAATGGCTGGCCTAAGTCAATCTTCAAGAATGATTGCATCATATTAAAGCACCAGGTCAGGTGAATAGTCTTTTCTTCCCCTGTTTCCTACTCCAGGTGTACCTTGTCGTCTTATGGAGTAAACCATTTTCTCAGTCTAAATTTCAGGTGTGCATTTCACTTTTCAGCTAATATTAGTTTTTTAATTTGAAGTCCGCAGTGTCCTATCAATTTCCTATTTTTGACATACTTGGATTTGTTTGGTTGAACTACAGTTTAATTTAAGCTGTTTTGCTGGCTATTGGAAATTCATCTGGTAAAATGTTAATAAAGTACATTTATAACTCCTTTAATCCCTTTACTTTGCAATGTGTATAAACTTTGTGAGTGTCTCTTCGGAAATAATATGAGCAAAGTGGATATGTCAGCTTACAATTTATAAGCAGCTATTAATTCTATATTGTTGAAGCATTATTAATGAATATGTTTCCTTGCATTTCATGGTTTTGTCACTGAAAATAAACATATATAAGTATATATGTAAAATGGGCTACTTGACTTTTGTCTCTGACCTTGGGGTTATGTTTATGCTGTTTAAAATGCTCTCATCTGCAAGGTGGAACCTTTGCCTGAGACTGACTAGAAATCTAAATTATAAGGATGTTACCAGGATGTCATGTAGCTGAATTGGATGACTGTTTTAAGGAACAAAATTAAAGTGAATCCATTCTTGTGTGACTTTTTAAAGTGATTTGTCTTTCCTTGCAACCATATCTGTGTTACCTAAACCACCCCCAACTACTGAGAGCAGCTTTTAATGAATAAACATACTGGTGTATTGTAGGCTTATTTGGGGCCAAAAAATCAAGAAAAATATTCAAACAATCTAACTGATTATATCATTACCTCAGACATGGATAATGGCTTTTAAGAGCTGCATTAAGCAAATCCAAAAAGTATTACAAATATATTTACTGTTTAATAGGGTGGTCTTCCACCACCAAGATGGCCATCCCACATAATGCTGTAGGGGAAACTGTCACTGGGCTTTGGGGAAACAAGGTAGATGTTTCACCTTCAAAGAGTAAGAACCAGTAAAGAGATGTGTGTACGCATGCGCGTATGTATGTATTTATTATATACCCTTTTAACTGTTTGATTAAGGAAAAAAAAAATCACAGCAGTAGAAAAATACTGTTGGCATTGTGTCAAGTGTTTCTTTATAACTTCTAGTTGGAATTATGATTGCTAGCATCTAAATCCAGCTTTTCTGGCAACCAGTCTCTTGGTTTGCACAACACAAAATTTGTGTTCTTGTTAATTGTTCTTCTCAATTTTAGGGGTAGCTGAGGCAACCTCTGCTCTTTGCACCAAAGAAATTAGAGGGTATATAATACTTAGGGGTTACTATGACTGGTTATGCATTTTTTCCATGCTTCTATTGTTCTTGTTCTATAGGAAGTGTTGCACAGTACCAGTTAAGTGTAAGGGGAATGCAGGAATCTTGTGAATGCAATACATAAAATGTCTGTTAAAAGTATTTGAGTATAATACAAGTGTGCAACCACACGCTATCAAGACATGTATTGCAGCCCTGTGAAATTTTGCTTATGTAAACTATGATCTTGGTAAACTGCTCAACTAATTACATTACCATTTTCATTTTTATTTTGGTAAGAGATGACAAATATATTTGGTATCTGGTTGAGTAGATTTTCATGACATCTGTGCAAGGTTGAAATAATTACTTCAATTATTGGGAGTTATTGCATTGGAAAAAATAACTGTGAAGAAGTGATAAGTCTGACATTGAACAGTCAGTGATTGAAACGTGCTCAAAAATGTTTAAAAAAGGTCATTTCCACAACTGCTTAGACTGTGCTTGAAATCTGTAGTTTTGTATGTAGACGACTAAAAATGAAATATCAACTGTATACTTACTTATGCATACAAACACAGTATTGCCACCCTCTCCACACACATATTATTCCCAAAACATTTTTAACATCACTCCCCATAATTTAAGATTGATTTTGCTATTATATAACGCCTTGGTGCGTCATGGATTACTGTGGTGGTGTGATGCTTCATGTATTGTCTGTTTTACAACCTCCAAATTTTTTTCTAGTTTGTTACAGTAGAAACTATTAAAAAAATTGCTTGCACTGTGTCAGTGTGCCACACATAATCTTCAGAATTTTGATCTTCACTTAGTTTGCAATATATTTTTTGTTGTTGCATTTTCCCCCTTAATTTTTAGCTTCCGCGTACTGAAATGTTTCTTTATGAAAAGCAGGTGGCATTACAATCAATAACATTGTTGTCTCTATGTGATGAACTGAACTGTGGCGTTATATAATACCAAAATTTTTAAATCTTATGCATCATATTTAAATAGAGAAGTGCATATTCAGAACTTTCTTCAAAATACCAACTTGTAGCTTTTGGTTTTTCATGTGGTACAGTACATGTGCATGTTACCCAGCTGTTCAGTTTGAGTTTTAGAGATTTCTTTCTCAGTTTTCTACAATAGTTTGCCATTGATGTATATACTCTGTGATGTTGTAGCTTCTTTCTGTGTTAAATTTCACAGTTGTGGTTATAGTGGGGGATAACCTTCTTTTCTCAATATCATGTCTGCCATATGTGCTTTGACCTTTAAATCCCATCTCCTTCATTGCAATTGTTTTCCTTCTGGAATTGGAATAGCTCTCTTACAGACACCTACCCCCTTGTTTTCTAGAGGTAGATGAGGAAACTGCTTCAAAATGACTTGAACACCAGAGACAGCCCTTCATTTTATTGTGAGGCTGATTCCTTTCTGATTTCCCCTTTTTAATTTACTATTTGCTGGTGTGTAGGTTAATTGTTAGATATTGCAGTCAATGACATAGAGGATATAATGACAGTCTTCCAAAAGAAGGAGGAAAGCTCTTAATTATAAAACATTTACATTGGTTTTATTGCAAATCTTAATTGTGACTTCAGGTGGCCCTATTCACTGCTTTTAGGCTTTTTTTTACAAGTTCCAGGACTTACATTACCTCTAAGAACCCTTTTTCTATTATAGTTATTTTTAAAAATGTTCATAATATCCATATGACACTGGTTCCAGAAAGTGATATATAATTCTTTTCTTTCTCAAGGAAAACTGTATTATTCCTGCTTCTCCCCATAAGTATATCTTAACTTGTTGGTACATCTGTATCTCGGTATTTTCTTTAGTTCTTAAAAAGAATGTGGTTGGGATTGGAAGAAAGCAGATGTATGGTCTGTGTGTATGCAGTAGAAAATGCATGAAATTGTGAGTATAGGTCATTTTTACTGATCATTTGTAGAAAACTCTGAATTAAAGTGTAATTACTGAAATATGAATAGAGATTTTACGTAAGTAATTAAAACAAAGTCTCTTTTTAGTAGTTTTCATGGTAAAGAAAATCTGAAAACAGTTACTCAGAAGAATCACTACTGTAGATCACTTGAGCAAAAGTATTGCAGTTAGAACAACTAGAAATATCAATTTCTAATATTACGTGGGAAAAATGCAGAAATCTGAATAGTTGCACTCCTTTTATAACTCCTTTTCATTCTTTTGTTTCCCATATGCACTATAAAGCAGTTTCAGCTTAACTGAGGAAGAGGTGTTTAGAAGAGGTTTATGACTTGGCATCTGTCTGTTTCAGGTCTGAGCAGGTTTCACTCAGATTTTTGAAAGGGATGAGTATTTACTTTTTCAGCTTTGCCCTTTCTTCCAGGGTCTTTCAGTTGCTGCTTTCACTGGTTATGTGCTTGCTATTAAAATACTTTTCCTTCACACTTGCCAAGTTAGGTGCTTGCCTGGGGCATCTGGCACACAAACAGATAGTTACATATTGGTGATTGCAGTAGGTGCAGGTGTGACTTTGCATACTGAAGCAGCTGGGGCAGAGGGGCTGCAGTTTGGCAAGATTTCGAAACAGATCAAGATTGTTAATCGAAGGACCTTCTCTGTGGTGGGCTGGTTCAGGAGAGACGCGCAACACTGAGAATAGCAAAGTAACTTCAAAGTACACTTACCCCATCCTCCCATATTTGTGGTGCTGCATGCTCAGTTGCTGCTTGTCTGTTATTTTCTTTTCCCCTGCTACTTTTTTTCCTCCTCCTGCTTTCTTTTTCACCTTTGTTTCTGCTCTTAATCATGTCTTGCAGTTTCTTCCCCGGCTTCACCTCATGTTTTTGCCCTTCAACGCTAAAGTTTGCATGGGTCTTCTTGGACTGGATCTACATTAGATTTCAGTATGAAATGTTCAGTTACAGCACACATTGCTTTCATGCAAAACATCTCAATAGCAAATTTAACTTCACCTACTAGCTGAAGAATAAACATGTGACTGTATTAAAATTAGGAAGTTAGGAAAATATGAAGACTTGTATTTTTCTTGTTTTCTTCCTAATATTTTTTTCACATATATATATTTAAAACTCTGACATTCCAGAGTAGGATTTGTTAGGTTTAATTTTTAATTCCATTTTTAATTCACTTTTTTCATGGCATTGTTTTGTGTTAAGATTGTCACACTGCTGGCTGCCATATGAAAACAGAAAGAAATTGAAAGGAAGGCAGCTCAGATACAGTTGTGGTTAACTGGTTGGTTCAGTCTGTGATGGTGCTACTTCCAGGTGGTACAAACTTTGCTCACATGCTATGGATAAAACAGGTCCAAAATGGCAGTATGGCAATATTTTGGAGGATTTCTACTTACTTGGAGTTTAAGGGCATATACATTAAAATACATGAGCCTTTCAGAAGGATGAAGAAGGGAGTTTGGCAGCTTACATTTCAGTCTCACTGTAAACTTTTTTTCTTCTTGATTACTAGAAATTACCCAGATAGTATTGTAAACAATCAGATTTAATGCGACTTGTGGTCTGTTTGGAGAGTAGTGAGCTGTTTCTGACAAATGATAAAAGGGTTGTTTGGGGGATTGCGATTTTGTTTGCTTTGGTTTTGGTTTTGCATTTGTTTTTTGTAACTGTGACATTTTAAATAGATCCAAATCACTTTATATTGATGTAGTTATTTTGTTTCTGTTTCAGCTTATTTGATATGCTAAGGTGATTGAAATCTTTTGTTATTAAGACTTGCTAGGCAATATGTGAACTAAAGCACCAGATATATGTTTGGGGTTCTCATTAAATGATTTTAATTGTTTCATTAGTGTGACTGCACTGATGAGAAGGTGTTAAGATTTCATCATCTTGCTCTTCTGCAGAGATCAGCTGAGGCAGGTTAATGTTGTTGGATTTCTGTATTTGTAGATAACTAAAAGTCATAGTAGACTAGAATGCTTTGACTTTGCTTCTCTACTTTACCAGTTTCTACCCAAATGCTTGCTGAAATCTAAATTAGGAGCTGAAAGACTTGTTTCTGAATTATCCCTTTCATTCCTGGAGTTGAGATACCTACAAGTGTATGAAAACTGTGTGCCAACGCTACAGGATATAGAAATGGATACTTCATCTCCTTTTGAATGTAGGTGGATGCCTTTATGGCAGGCATAATTATCAGTCTGTTTTGTGTGGAGATTACACCATGCTCCCCTAGGTAGGAAACACAGCGTTGGGCATTTTTGGCTTTTCAAGTTTCCTTAAAATTTTCCTGTACCCCTATATTTCATTTGAGAGAAATGCATGGTTGGTGAACAAAGGGGAATCTAGCTGGGGAGTCAGGACTACATGAAGTGCTGTGTGTAGGGTACAGCATGTGCTTGGAGTAGCTGGAGTGTGTGCCCTGGAACCAGGACTGGGGGATGTACCACAGAGCATCGCTCAAAAGGCTGCCCTGCTGATCTGCAGCTTCTAGTGTGGATTGCTGAAAGAACCTAACTACTTATGGCTGTATAGCTCCTGATGAGAAGATTGCTATCAGGTCATTTAGTAGAAAACCTTGAATAATGTGGTTGACTAAGAGAAGGTCTTTCCTCCTGAGAATTGCATGAATGAAACCTTGTCGACTGATTTAATACTTGCCTGTTTAACTAACTCTGGATTTTGGCCTTCCAGACACTTGGAAGCTCTAAGAACCTTATTGACTGGCAAAGTCAAGTAGGGCTTCAAAATAGTAGCTGTCATACAGAGTATTTTTCTAAGGATTTTTATTTCCTCACAGAGAAAGAATTTAAGGGAAATTACTAATGTATTTTATAGTGGAAAGAAATTAATATCTTGGTGTTATTTTTTTTGTTTTTCCAGTTCCTTGTAAATCTCCCTCTCCATTTTTCAATCTTCTTTCCCCTGGCAGAGAGAGCAGTAGTAAAAAATACACATTGTTGACTGGGAAGATCATCAAATTGGAATGAAATTCCTCTTGACTTGATGCTAATCAATTTATCATTGATTATTTTAATGTGCCTTTTATCTTATGGTTCAAGTGGGTAAATCAGCTTGTCATACTAAGAAATCTGAAGCTGGAAAGTATTTTAAATAGAAACCACTCAACAGAAGAATTCCACGGTTAATAATTCTGAACTATGTTTATGTATAGCAAAGATAAGAGTCACTATAGAGATCTCTTCTATCACCTGTGAACATACGTAGTTAGATATTTCTTACTCAAATTGTGTTTCATAATTTATTAGCAGAATTTCATCAGAACCTAAGGCAGGAAGAAATCAGGCTGTAATAATGCATAATGAAGAGAACAGTCACGTCAGGCACTCCAAATGCAGTGACTGATATTTCAAACACAGCTTTTGCTTATACTTAGTTATCGTGTGATAACTCTTTAGTCTCTCAGAGCCTTTCCTGTGCGGGAGTCGTCTTTTGGACCTCCTTAAAGACTTAGTGTTACCCCAATGAAAGATCATAGAGCAGACAGTCTAGGTGCTTAGGCTTTGTGCATTTGTCCCCATCTGACTGGACAAAAAAATCTCTAGTCTTCCTAGAGTATATCATGTCGGCATTTGTACAGACAATGTGGGTCTGATAACTCTTACCCTTTTTCCAACTGCTCTGAGATTTTTTATAATTATACTGCTTTTATAACCCTTTTTCTGTCCTGAGAAACTTGATTTACTCTAATCCATAAATCAGTAGCAGTTCAGTCCAACAATAAATGATCATCTCTTCCACAAAACAAATCAAGAACAGCAACAAAGAAACCAGAATTAATTTTTGCAGCAAGGAACTAGAGTATCATTCAAGATTTTTTCCTAGAAAGTATGTTTAAAAACATAGAATTATATAGGATCTCCTCTGCATTTTTTTTATCACCTAAGGGAAAATGTTGGTGTTCCCTCCAGTTTGAACAGCCAAGGGACAGCAGTTGATCCAGAAGATAAATCTTGTTTGATGATCTTCTAAGGCTTTTTGTTATTTAGCTTAAAAGAACCTTTTATGCCAAAGGTTACATCTCTCTACTCATATGTAGAACTATTTTTCACGTGTAGAATAATAGAATGCTAAAATTTGTGCTAATGAGTGAGAATGCAGTAATGAAATTACTGGATACAATTGGAGTTTTCTTATTGTTTTGATACATTTTTAAGCATAGGGGTTCCAGTGTAGCTTTCCCCTTTTCTTATTGTGCAGTCGGTGTCTTTATAACCACATAGACCAGGCTGTCTCAAGATAAGTAATATATTGTCCTGGTGACAGTTCTGTCAAAAGATCATACTTCTACAGAGGAGAGCACAGATTACAACCAGATTAAAATGTTAAGAGTCGTGGTTGAAGTATACCTTACAACAGCAAATAGTTACGCATTTACCTGTAAAATAACAATATGCTACTAGTCATCAGTGGGTTTTACTCTTTACAAAGCTAAAAATACTTATAATACTTGTTACTGCAGTATAGTTACTTGGTTATGAGCTGTTCTTCAAGTCCTGGGATATTTGTCTGAAATTTTCTTCTTCGGCTCATTTCATCAGTTCCTTTGTAATAAGTATCAATTCTGACACCTCTGCTGAATATTCAGTTTCTGTCCCTTTTCCATCTGTGTTCTCTGGATTTGCTTTTGCAAAATGAAGGAGTTTTGTCTTTCAGAGCGGGAAGGTCACAGGAAGTGAATCAGGAGGTGTCATTGATCTTACACTGGATGAAGAGGATGATAACTCTTCTCAAGGTAGGTGGAAGATATTTTGCGAATTTCAGGGATAATTGAGCTACAAGTATTATTTCATCACGTGAATGACAGAAAGTAATAAACTTATGTTTCTGCTTATAGTGTATTTTTTCCCTTGGTGTTTCAGTTGAATTTTACTCATAGTCTTTAAGATTTTTACCTTTCCCTTAATTTAAGCATTGTTGCTATCTATTCTTAAATCTGTTATGCTTGGGGAGTAATTTGAGGTGTTTGAGTTCTTGATAATATTTTAGCAAGTTCTTCTAGATGTATTTCTTTTGTCTGTTTACTGATTAATTAAAGACCTTTTAATTCTACAGTTGATATTCAGGCATTAGATTATTACAGCTTCTCATCTTTTGTTTAACTAAAACACTTTATTGCAAGAGTTTAAAGACCAAATGCAAATCTGTTGTTTGCTTTAGAACTGTATGCCAAGATCACAATAAATATAGTTGTGCTTTTACATCCTTTGGCAGTTTGGATGCACTTCATCTTTTAAAAGAATACATTTCTTTTTTTATAAGTCTTGCATAAATTTAGGCATATCTAATTATAGCTAGCATTGGATTAGTGAAGAATTATAGTACTTCAGAGAAGAATAGTCTGTACTTAAGACCATGTATTGTGCTGCCATCTTCATGGGAAAAAAAATATATTTCTACTACTGGAGATAAAATTTTCTTTCTATGTCATCCTTAAATGCATGTCCCTGCGCTGCATTCTGAAGTCCAGCCACCAAGAAGTTTGATTCCTCTGGACAATCTCAATAGCTATTTGTCCAGCCAGTGCATTCAGGTTCTAGACAACCATTTAATAGCTTAACTTGCTTTATTTGTATTACACAAATGTAGAAAATCATATTGGCATGTGGTAGCATTTCTTTCAGTCGGGAAGAAATCATAGCCATAGAATGGTTTGGGTTGGAAAAGACCTTAAATATCACCTTGTTCCAACGCCCCTGCCACGGGCATGAACACCTTCCACTAGACCAGGTTGTTCAGAGCCCAATCCAACCTGACCTTAAACATTTCCATGTGATGTTATCACCAAAAGTGGAGTGTATGTGGTATAGAAGTATTAGGGAAACATGGTCTAATTCAGATAGCTGATCATCTGGTTCTTTTATTATCGGTAGAGAGTATGTGGTGGACAGTGAGTTGAGTATGAGCCGACAGTGTGTTCTCATTTCAATTTAAGTAATTACTCCCCCTATATTGACACTGATGAGACCACAACTGAAATATAGTGTCCAGGTTTGGCTCCCTCTTCCTTGAGCTCAGAAGAGTTGTGGTAGCACTGGAGAGAGACAGATGGTGTCAGGGGTGGTGGGGACCTGGAATGCATGACCTGTGAGAAGAGATCAACACACCATGGCATGTTTCGCAAAGAGCAAAGCAAAAGACAACATAATAGCAGCCTACAACCACTTGGAGCATTGTTATAAAGATGATGGAGCACAACTTCTCAACAGAGCCATGAACTCCAAGTTCAGGAGGTTCAAGTTGCACTTGAGGGGAAAAGAAATTACCGTAGTGCAGCACAGAGCAATAGTAGAAGCACCACTCTCAAAATGTTCTTACGATTCAGCAAGCTAAAACCACAAGCCATTTGAATTAGTGTTGGTGACAGTCCAGCTTCAACAAGAAATTGGACTACATGGCCACCAGAATTCCTTTTCAGCCAGGGTTTTGAATTGCTGAGCTGAGTGCCAAATAGGTCAGGCAATCACTGCCATCTTTTCTGAGTGTTTGTTCTCAAAGAGATAAAAAAGGTGGTTGCCCTGGCATTGTGCAAGCCTGTCAGATAAGGTTAACTTTCCCAGTCCTACTTTAACATTCTGTAAAAGACACCCAGCAGATAGATCTAAATGGATTTACGGCATGTTTTAAAGTACTATGTCACAGTATTGTAATGTATTTCAGCTAATCTTTTTCTCTCAAAAGTAACATTTTCCAGAGAGTTTTTTTCCTCCCTGATTGCATTAAGTAGATGTTCAATCTAATCACAATTGCCAGAAAAGATCAACACTGTGGTTGCATGTCAGATGCTTCTCTAGGTAGGAGTGCTACAGAGCTGTAGCTCAATTACAGTGTAGTAACTTAACTCTTCCTCAGTTGTCAAGTTTTAGTTTTGTCAAGACAAAACTGTCCTTCCATTAGGAGGAAGGTTAGTGGGGTACTTTCAGGCTGGGTTAGCTCCTGTGTGTCTCTTCACTGCAAAGCAGAAACTAGACTCTCACTGACAGTCTGAAACTGTGCAGATCAGTTCATGTTTAGAGTTTCTGTGAGAAGTCAGTATTTTTTACATAAACTGTAGAAACACAGGAACCAAAACCCTAGTAAAAGCTTGAGTTTCACAATGCAGTGAGAACAGATCACTAGGATCTTTGAGTAAGTTTCTTGGGAATGTGTTCTGATAATAATCAGGTTAAACAGAGGAAGAGTACGCTTCTGACAGCTTTTGCATAATCATATGCATCTGTATACCTTTGACTAAATTTTTTTTCCAGTTTGTTTATAGCAAATGTGGAACAAGTTTTATATTGTTCTAGATTTATTGGTACACAACCTCAAAACAGAAAATACCTCAAGCATAACAGTGTTTTCTGCAGGAATATTAGTTCAGTATGAATTCAATTAGAAGAGCAAGACTTACATTGTGTTCTTGGGAACACTCAAATCCTGATTATTTTCTTTAAAGCACTGTCACCCACATATAAAGTAAACCTAATTATGTTACTTGTAAAAGGTATTTAAATAGATATTAATATCTACTAATATCTCTAATAACACCTGATCTATGCAAAAATTGCTAATGAAAATGTTGTGTAACCTTCAGGAAACCACATTAATAATTTCTCTGAGAACAATTGTCGGCCTTTCATCAGAGTAATCTAGATACTTTTCTGTCTGCAAGTATCTTATATTAGTTGTATTTTGGATCTTGCTGTCCTTTTTGTAAAATATTTGTATAGCACACGGCATCAAATTATTTTATAAGAATATTAAAACAGTAGATTAAAGTGGCTTTGTGATCTAAGAAAGATATGTTCCACTTTATTTATTTTGTAGGAAAAATTATTAAATACATAGTATCAGGTTTTTACTTTAAAACGTGTTTTATCTGATTAAAAAAATCTGTAGTTTCCTGGATCTTTTTTATTTTCTTAATCTTGAACATGCATATGGCATGTTTGCTGTTCTGTAATGCCACTGTGCCAGTTGAACTAGTATGTTTGAAACTCCTTCATGCTACAACTGCAGTGTTGTAGGCCCAGTTTCTGGCATGGAAATTAACCTCCCTTCTCTTCCATGTTGTGTATTAGATTAGGAGTTTTGCTTACACCTCCAGTAGTAATGATTTCCATATTATGCTCATTTCCATAAATCAGATTTTTCCATCTCCTGTAGGTCTGTATTATGAATATGATGCTGTGTTCATTTAATATTGGAACTGTTCCTTGATTACTTTTAACCTTAGTCCTGTTCTTACTATGCACCAAGTCTTTCTGTTTTCCTCAGTGTTTTTTTTTATTTACATAGCCTTTGCCATTTGTTTCCATATATTTAGTGAAGTCTAGATGGTTATCTTTCATCATTTCCTGTGGCTGGTGCAATCCTGACCTAATTTCCAGCAACTGGAATGTCAGCAGGGTTCTTGATTTGTCAAGGATAAAGGAACTTGCTCTGTGTGAGATGAAAAACAAAAGTAAAACTGAAAAAGCTTTCACATCTGTCCAGACTGATATTTTCCTAGAAAAAACCTGCATTTTTACAGCAGTAGTGTGTCTGGGATTTTACTTGTTGGATTATAAGCACATCTTCTAAGTCATGACTATGCGCTCATGTCACTTAAATTATTCAGTGGTAGTTGAAATGTGCATCAGTCGTTAAATATTTAAAGTAAACAGATGTGTCCATTTCTGTATGAGTCTCTTCAGAATCAAGCAATTTGTTGTACACTGGGAAATTTCTCATATTCATGGAAAGTAAAAGAAGCTTGAACCAATCACAAGGCTTCTTAATTGATGAAAGAGCAGGAAACATCTCACCTTTTGTTTTCAAAATGAACATCCCTTTACTGCTCCTTTTATAGACTTTGAAAAAAGAAAGAAAATTGTATTTTGATCAGATAGCTTCAGTGAAGTAACTTGACTCTGGAGTATACAGAAAGGTCTACAATTACATACTGTTTTATTTTTGAGGTCTTGAATTTGGGGATATGGTTTAGGGGTGATTGTGGTGGTGATGGGTTGGCAGTTGGACTAGATGATCTTGAAGGTCTCTTCCAACCTCGATGATTCTGTAATTGTGTTTCATAGAATCATTTAGCAGTTTCTGAAGGGTAGTTACTTCAAGCTGTTAGTAGCTTATGTTAAAGGCAGCTTGTTGAGATCATCAAAATTGTCTCAGACTGCTAAAAACCACAAAATTTTGAGCTATGCTGCCATTAACCCTGTTCTTAATGTTTGAAGTCCAGTGGGTATACTTCATTGCAAGTTTCAAAAAGATGTTCTTCACTATATTGTTTTCTCAAGAGTAACATGAGTGTTAACATATTTTTATCTTTATATTACACGCTCTTTTACTAAAGTAGTGGCTGCTGCATGTGCAATTAGGGCAATTTTTCTTGAATGAGTGCCCTTAAAACCTACTCATTTATCTTGTGCTTGATGACATCTTCTCTGCCCACTGTTACTCTAATCTAGTTGAACTATCCAGGCAAAAGCTTCTCAATTCTTCTTTATTCAACAAGTGCAGAGGTTTGATTAAATATGGGCTTGCACTCTAATGAATATTTTATGTTGTCACAAATAAACCCAAAGGAGGAAAAAATGTTGCTGTGGTAAAACTACAGATACAGACACTATTTGTCACTTCTCACAAGTCAGTAAGTCATGTTGAGGAGGATGTCATTGTGATAAAACAAATTTTCTTTATAAAGTTTTCTACAAATAATAAAGTGATTCCCCTTTTCAAGCAAATAACATGAAAATTCAAAACAGCAACAAACAGGACTGACTAACAAATTGAACAAAGGAAAGCATCAGCAAATAACAAAAAGATGTAAGCATCAAAGCTAGACAAGGCCTTTTAAAGGGCTTAGGATATCTTTTTTTTTTAATAGAAACTTTTAAAGACTTTGGCATAGTGTTCCATTACATTCAGGTTTCCAAATTGCACTGAAATATGCAGGCTTCACGATGCTAGGATTAAACATTATGGAGTGAGGTGGGGGAGGTTACAATGATGAAAGTGAGGGGAGTTGAATGAATTTTCTGCAGATTTCTTTGTAAATGGAAAGGTCAAAGAAGTGTCATGCTCAGAAATACACTCACTAATCTGTAAATGGGGGACGGGGGAAAGAGATTTTAAAATTTGGTGATGTTTAAAATTCTGATTCAGAAATGAAAAATTCTATTTGCTATTATCTGTAACTTCCTTTTATTTTAAAGCAGATGGCAAGAAGCCGAAGCAGAACCAGACACCAGTTGCAGGACCGAGCGTGCCCACCCAGCCCTTGGCTCGGCCCTTACAGCCCAATTTGCCGCCTTTGCAGCCAAACCCTGTGCAGCAGACGGGTGTGCCAACCAGTGGGCCTTCCCAGACCACTATACATGTATTGCCTACAGGTAACTTCATCTTACTTCATCACAGTCTGAATACAGGGACTGATTTTTTTCTTAAACTAGATTCTTGTGTGTTCTACATTGTGCTCATCTTTTCAAGTGAATATTCAGAATGTTTGAGTTACTTCTTAATCTTTCATTCTGGTCAGTTTCTCGTAACTTCCTCCCCTAACCACCACCCCCCCCAAAAAAAAATTGAAGTAAAAGGGAAAAATAGTATTATTGGTTTGGAAAGAGTTCAGGATCAAATTAATTCCATGGGGAGGAAGAAATCCTACTAAGGATAGTCATGGAAGTTATTAAGTATACTGTTGTTTATAAAAGTGAAGTAGAAAAAACCTGAAATAGCTGCCTTATTTAAGTAATGGGGAAAAAATATTATCTGTCCCTGTGCACTTGGCAGTTATTCCTTTTGGCAGAGTGAGTGGCAAGGCTGGCATTGAAGTTCCATCCCTAGATAAATATTATTTTGTCTGTACTGTGATTGAAGTTTTTCCCCTTTCTTTCGAACATAGAGAAACATAGATCCTCTTTTTTCCCCCCTCATTTCACTCTATCTTTCTGTATGTGATTGTTGAAGATTAGTTGGTGTTGAAATTGTCTTATGACTGATCTGTTCTGCAGACTCTTGGGTGGTGGGTTTTAGATTCTCCACCACTGTCCTTACATTCAGGACCTTTGGGAGTGGAGGAGGTATAATATGTATCTTTTTTGTTAGAAATTTGTATATATATTGACATTAACATTTCAGATGAAAATACTGCTTGTTTAGACTGTTTTCACTTTTCTTGCATTATCAAAATCAGATAGACTTTCACAGAGACAGTTTTTATTTTACAAGGTTCAGATTAGTCAGTTTTCCAAAGGAGATGTGTACTCTGGAATAGGCATATAGCTTCATGTCATGGAATTCAATTCCAGGGTCTGTCTGTCTTTTTTCAGCTTCGACAACAGTGAATGTAACTCATCGGCCAGTGACGCAAACTGCTCCAAAGCTTCCTATACCAAGAACCCCTGCTAACCATCAGGTGGTCTATACCACTATTCCTGCACCACCAGCTCAGAATCCTGTAAGAGGAGCTGTCATGACAAGTCCAGGTTTAAGGCCAGTCAACCCGCAGGCTGGAGGTAGGAGATGATTCCTTCCATGCACTTCTTACCATGACACTACCTAAGAGATGTGGGATTTAGTTTTTTGCTTTGGGTTTGCTGTTTGGTCTCTTTACAATACTGGTCCAAGTTACAGAGGTTAAGGGGTTTTTTCCAGCTTACAGACTTGAGAAAAATCTTAGACTACTAAGAAATTCCCCCTGCAGCTATGTGAATAAAGAAAACTGGAATTTAAGTCATCTCAGGCACTAGCTCTGCCAATTAAGCATTTCTGGATGACATACAGAGTACTTTACAAGGTAGCAGAAGGTAATGTGATAAACACCATGTTCCATGGAAAGATGGAGATCATCCTTTTATTATGGTATAAGATTAAAACATATTTATATGTAGTAAATTATGTTCAATTTCCTGTATAAAAGTCACATTTCTCTCAGGCATCCTAATTTAATTCCTTACAAATCTCTAATGTGTTGTGCCCAGCTGTGTCAGTTTGATGAGACTGAAGTGTTTGCTAAGGAGGATGAGTTATGAGGAAGACCTCTATGCAGTTGTAAATCTGAAATTAAGAGGCTCCAGTTGAGAAAATAAGGAGAAAGAAAAGATAACAGCCCTTTATTAAAAGATAAATGTGTTAAGCAGCACAACAAAAGAACACAAAAAACCCCAAACAACAATCGTGCACCCAACGTTCCCACTAAAAAACAGTGCAGCACTTCCTGCCTTTCGGTGCAGTTCTAACCACGGTTGGCAGGGGGCGCTGTTGGGCTCCAGCAGTGACATGGAGATCTGCCCCACCACCACCACCGGGAAGGGGAAAGGGAAAAGAGGAAAAAGGGGTTCTTTGTCAGTGGGAACAAGCTGCTGCCAACATGGGAATGGAGGAGGGGGGTGGCGGCCTCTTCCCTCAAAGGTTCCTCCATAGATGGCACTCGCTTCTCTGATGAAATCCGAGGCAGGTCCAGGCAGAACAGGGCGAGAGAGAACAAAGGCAGACTGGGGCCAAAGGCAGCCAGGTGACCTGGCCGAAAACAAAATGAATTCCAGAGCCCTGGCTCCACACACACACCTTCCCTGAGTCAGGGCAGAAGTAAAGTGAAGATGCCATTTCCCAAGGAGAAAAAACCCACCTCCCCCCCCAGCCTTCTGAGGCCCATTAGCTTGGAATGCGGCGCTGCTGGCAAGTTCTTTTGTGTGTGTGAATCATAGAATCAGCTGGGTTGGAAAGGACCTCTAAAATCAAGTCCAACCGCCGTGCTTACTAGACCATGGCACTGAGTGCCACATCCAGTCTCATCTTAAATACCTCCATGGACAGAGAATCCACCACTTCCCTAGGCAGCCCATTCCAATGCCTGATTACCCTCTCTGTAAAGAACTTCTTCATAATAACAAACCTAAACCTCCCCTAGCAGAGCTTAAGACCATGCCCTCTTGGCTTACTGATAGCTGCCTGGGAGAAGAGACCAACCCCCACCTGGCTACAACCTCCTCTCAGGTAGTTGCAGAGAGTGATGAGGTCCCACCTGAGCTTCCTGTTCTCCAGGCTAAACAACCCCAGTTCCCTCAGCTTCTTGTCATAGCACATGTACTCCAGTCCCTTCACCAGCATCGTTGCTCTTCTCTGGACCTGCTCCAGCACCTCAATGTCCTTCTGAACTGAGAGGCCCAGAACTGGACACAGTACTCCAAGTGTGGCCTCGCCTGTGCTGAGTACAGGGGCAGAATCACTTCCCTGGTCCTGCTGGCCACACTGTTCCTGAT
>VYXB01005982.1:75406-231841 GCA_013397135.1 Pachyramphus minor
AAGCCGCACTGGGCAGCGCGGGAGCAGGGGGAGGACGAGCTCTTTCGGGAAACGCGGTTGCTGCGGGGATGGCTGAGAGGAGCCTGTGGTTCGAGGGCGGTTTGGGGTTTGGTCGGGACAGAGCGGGGAGTCTGGTTTCGGCCGCCTTCTTTTCTTTTCCTGAGAGGAAGGTTTTTTTCCCCTACGGGACACCTCGCGGAGAACGACCTCTCTGAAAGACCGACCCATCTCGGAGCGAAATATTCTGCCTTCAGACGGCCTGTAAGGAAAAAGGACTTTTTTTTTTTTCAGTGCTGGCTGCGAGCACACGTGGCTGTGGAACTGCCATGACAGTCCTGACTGTCCCCCACCTCCCCTGGTTGTGGCGGGTTTCTCCCCCACCTGGGGAATTGGGACTTCGTTTCGTTTCTTCTGAAAGTTTTTGACTGCACCATTTGTTGTTTATTCAGATTTTGTTAATAAAAAGTTGTTTCTTTTCCTTTTTCACACTTTCACCTGAGGTTTCTTAATTTCTAAATTGTAATCTTGTTAAACTAAGACAGGCAGGCACTGGTTAGACCTTGCACAGGTGTCTCCTGCTGCAGGGCAGAGGGTGCTGTGACAGACTATGGCCCCTGTCAGAGCTAAGGCCGTGTAGGATATGACCAGTACAACCAGGAGAGGTGAGTTTGCTGCTGGACTTCAGAAAAGGGGAATGGCAAAGGAAGTGAAAGCCTGCATTACATGTGGCAATTTTGGTGGTCCTGCTGGGAGGAGTCATTTCCTCTGTAGGCACTGCCTAGTGACTGAACAGCAGGTTTCCTTTCCTTATTGCAAGGAAGGTTTAGCACAACCACCTCCTAATTCCATCTCCCTACCAAGTAAGTGTCTCTCCAGCCAAGCCTGAAAACCTGAGGTTTAAGAGGCAGAAGCTACAGGACTTGGAAAAATCTGGAAGTAGGGGGTGAAAAAGGAGGCAGCTTCTGCCACAAATCCTCTGCTTAGAGCACACCTTCCTCCTTTTTTTTTTTTCCTCTAAGTGAGATCTGCAGGAGAGAATAAGATATTCAAAGAGACCTTTAAACTTCATGTAGCTGCCTGAGACTTATGCTGTCAGTCCTCTTGCCCCTGCAGGGCCATGTAGCTCTACTCAAAGCCTTCTCCTCTGGTCACTGGTGCAGCTACGCAGGGAAGAGGAGCTCGACCCAGCTGCTGTGGTCATGGCTGGCAGATCAACCTGGGCTGCCCTGCCAACAAAGGAAACACACAGCGCAGTAAGAGGAATGCAGTGGCCTTTAACAGCACAGTCATCAAAGGCAAAAAAAAAAAAATAATCACAGTCACACGGAGTGAAGTCCTAAGGCTCATAAGGTGCCACTGATGTAAATATTTACTCATAGAAAAGGACTCTTAAAAGTAGAGCTGTTTTCCCACAACTCTTGGTTGGAGCACAAAGCAACTCCTGCCTCAGGGTAGGGCACTAGGTGGGAGAAACACAGAGCTCCCATTTCTGTGCATATTTGGCACATCATGGGCACACCACATGCCACACACCTCCACTCCCTGCAGGGGGAAGCATCTAGGTGTCCCCTGGATCAAGAACACTGTACAACACAAATCAATCGGCAACTTCCTGGTCCCTGAGAACCAACTTTTAAATAATACCCCTTCATTAGCATTTTCATGTAAGATTGTGTGAAAAAGCAGTAAATACAACCTGCAATGTTTCTGCATTTTCTAGGAGTGACAGGGAAGTCAAGTCATCCTCCAGCCCCTCTGTGCTACTAGTTTGAAACAAGCAGCTGATTCTTGGTCTGTTGCTTGCTGGCAGCTCAGATCCCTGCTCTTCATGACCCAGCTCCGCTCCATCTTTTAAGTGTGCTCCTTAATGCCTGTTACAGCCCGTTCAATCCAATTCAACCCAAGCTGTGCCAGTGGCTCCACCACCACAGGAAGGATGTCTCTGCACAGAGAGCTTGGGGCAGGGATGATGCACCCAGGGCAAAGGCTCACACAGAGGCCAAGGTCCCTGCAGTCCCAGCTGTGGGCAAGCAAGGCACCTTCAGTGATACAGAGCCTCAGGTAGGAGTAAAGAAGGGGTGCTGTGTCTAAAACTCTGCTACCATGGCAGCCTCCTCCCCATATATGCAGGTGGAGAGCACCTGGGCACCAAGCAAACATCACACTTTAATCCTCCTGTAGCACAAGCACAGCTGCAACTGGCAGACACCAATGCCTGCACTGCATCTGTGTAGGTACCACAGCTGAGTCACTTGGCTCAGTAAATTTTACCCAACGAAAGACTGTACTAAAAAGAAAAAAACAGCTCTGTAGTGAGTACTTCAGCAGTTAGTCATTTTAAACAGTGCTACCCTAACCCAGCACATGGAGAAGATGCTTTCTCCAGCCTTTCACACCTACCTCCTTCTACCTCAGCAAACAAATTGTTTCGGTCTCTGCACAGATTTTTCATTGTCAACAACAGCTTTGCTGTAACTTCTTTCCTTGGCAGAAATCAGCCCTACTGTGACAACTAGATATTTAGGGTAGAACCTCACCCATGTTGTAGTAACTTGCTCCCCTTTCCATCACACAAGCTAAACTCCAGGGGCTTGATTAAAACCTCACACTGCTCATCCTTCTTCACCTTCATAATATAGGGAAGTGCTGCAGTGCTGTGCACTGTTTAGCTTGGACCATCGAGGCCATGTGGAAAGAGCTGTTTGTTTTACTTAATTACACATATAACATCTAGCACAAAACAGCCCAGTGACTCGACTCCTCAGCATAAACACAGGTAACTAAGAGTAACACATCCAGCCCCGGCTCTCACATCCATCTCACTGTCACATTCCACTGCCACAGTTGAGGGAGAAGCTAAAGACATCACCAACTGCATGGGCCAATCCATCCTTGCAAGAGGGATCCATTGCTAGAGATCCACTGCACCACAGTTCTGTCCCTGCTGTTATGCTGCAGCCTGGGGCAGGGATGTGTTTCCAACAGCATCAGGCTGCTTGCTTCCCTTCACCCTCTCTGGCAGACTGACCACTGCAAACTACTTTGGCCAGACAAAGAAAGCCTTGCCAACACCACTGAAAGCCCTGCAGGTAACAGACCGACCTGCCATGGGGAACACAGCCTTGACTCTCGCCACTAGTGACATTCCTGGATGGGAAGCAACTGGCAGCACATCTTGCAGACACTCTTCAGACAAAAGGCAGACATCAAACTAATGCTGATATAAGGCCACCATGGCCCACAGCAGCCACCTGGCTCAGCCCAGCCCTGGAGACAGGTCCCACGTTGCCGCTAGAGACAGATCACTCTCACTGGTGGCATTGCTCCTCACTCCAGCTCTGGGAACAGCTGATGATGGCTCAGACCAACAGAAAGCTGTGCCACCTGCTTCCCATCAATCCTCGTCAGAGGAAGGGCTGCCCAATAGCTCAGAAGAAAGGAACATGCATTGGCCTGCACTGAAGCAGCCAACATCAGTACCAAGTGCCTAGCAGGCAGGACAGGGGAAAGCAGGTAAGGCACAGGGATGTGGACATCCAGGTTGATTTATTACACACAAGAAATAAAATTTGCATTTAAAAAAAAAAAAAATCCATTTGAGGCTACTGATGCTGGTTTTACAGGATCGGCCTCATGGTGACAAAATCAAAGTTGTACGATTCTGGCAGGCCCTGGTGCCGCGTGCGGTTAAACCGTCTCCAGGTGAAGACAGGGAGCCCTCCCTGCACTGGAGGACCATTGATGGCAGAGGCTGTGAACGCTGATGCCAGGCGGAAATCTGACACCTGTAACAAAGCACAGGAATTCAGGGCAAAAGGACTGCACAGGTGTTTGACACATCCCCATCCCAGACAGCAGGAACAGCTCTGGGAGATTTGGTAACAGTGAAAGTAGTGAGCCGGTGAAATGCACATTGATCAGGCAGCATTTCTTCCCTGCACAGAGGCATCTTCAGCCAGCAGCAGCCAGTGCTGAAGGGCAGCAGCAAAGCACAAGCCCACACTTGCCCTCCAGCCCCTGCACTAGCCAGGCTGAGAAAAAGCCCTCAGGACAGTCCTCCCTGGATCTGTGTGTCTCCAAAAGAGCTGAGGCTTCAGCAGACAGACCAGGGTTCTGACCTGAGCTCTACTACATGTTAAGAACTTGGGCTGTACCCTGGGGCATGTTGGGGTAATTCAGGAACTGAGAAAGGCAGCAGAGTTAATATTGCTGTCCAGACTCCGTCCTGTTCCTTCACTGTCTCCTAAGAAGTTCCCAGCTTGCTCCATCTTTCCAAACTCCAACACTAAAATTGCCTGTAGTGTTTATAACTAAACAGGTTTCACCTCTGCTCTGGACTGCGTCTCTCAGTGCCCCTCTTAGGTCCCCCTGTCCATCCCCAGCCCAGCCCATTCCCCTTGCCTAACCATGCTGGCTAAGGCACCACAACCAGTGTGCACTGACCCACTCCCTTACCAGACACCTCTACACAGCCATTTTCTGCATTCCTTTTGTATTACCCAGTTCGGGGAGCCTCCCACTGGCCACTGTAACAGACAGCTGGCCAGGTTTGTGCAAGTTGGACACACAGCACTGGCACTACCAAAACAGCCTTCACAGGTCCCGTCCCAGCAACCAAACTCGTAATCCAGGAACACAGCAGGCAGCACCCCACAGGATAAAACACTGTCCAACCTCCCAGCACACCAGGGCTGGATAGCTGCTTACTCAGACATTGCCCCTGACAGTGAAAATACCACATAACCTGCCCAAAATAAATGCTACTTCCTACAGGACAGTGAGTCTAGATTTTCCCTCATCCCTCTAAAATGCAAAGTCACCTTCACCAAACTTTTCAGAAAGCAGTTTTTCAGAGAGGTGGAGCCCCGGAGTAGCGTGGCTCACTAGAAAGCCTGTTGTAAAGGTAAAGCTAAACTGAGACTGAAAACACATCCCTTTGGGCTCTGGGGAGGCACCCACACAGTCCCTGTGAACAGGAGGCTGAGGCTGTACAACTCATTGCAGCATTATTTTAGGCTCCTGCTGCTGTAAGGCTTTCGGGTTTAACCCCCAAAGACCACAAGTTCCCATGGACATAGTTGTTTCATACATCTCCCCCTGTTATCCTATACCACTGTGCCAGGACTGATGTCAGGGATAAGAAATAGGACTCTGCACAGAATTCCCATCTGAGAATCTGCCCAAGCACTGGGACAGCATGAAAAGAGGGAACAGACATGCCTGGCCCTGCCTACCCTTGTCCACGGAAACCTACTACAGGTCTGACAGGAGCATGAACAGGCTGCAGCAAACATTCAGCTGATGTTGAAATTGAGGTAATTTACCTTGGAGTCATAGCAGCCTGCAGGCACTGGTAAAGAAGGATTCAAGTCTTCCCGGCAGCAAATGGTGTTGCAAGGATTGTGTTCAGCATAAGGATCATGCTGGTAGTCTGAGGCAAAATGTGGTGGGGAGGCAAACAAAATAAAAAAGAAAATAAGTTAGCCCCCTCACAAGAAATTGATGCAAAGTAATGGAGCTACTAAAAGCTGGGTAAGTGCACTCTATCAAATTGCTCTCGTGCTTCTCCTCCAGTACCAGCTACAAGTCAGTGCGCAAGACAAGACACTAAGTAGAGAAACTCCTAATCCAAGGCCATACAGCTAACTTCTGCATCCCAGGGGCACTGCTGCCAACCTCTAACCACCAACATCTGCAATTCCACATGATGGAACTCCGCATGATGAAAGCTTGTAGAAACTTTGTCAGGAGAGAAAAGCAGAAGAGAAAGGGAAGTGGTGGTCAGTGGGTGGGTGGGGAAATGCAGCAATGAGAGCCTTTGTTTTCCTGTTCTGGACTAAAGTAAGCAATAAGGAGCAAAAACCTTCAAACACCCACTACAGTAGCTGCAAACAAGGAGGGGAAGGTGGACAAGCCCCAACATCTATGAGCATACTGCTACTCACAGCCTAAAAAGGAATGACGATACCCCACCCTGGGAGAGGCCTCCCAAACCTCAAGGCCAGTCAGTAATCAGCAAGCTCCCTATAACTGGGAAAAAAAATATAGCATCTACAGCTATCTATACTTTGAGACCGGCTTAGCTATAAATTAATTAAGCTGGTTTAAATCCAGTTAAGGAGAACGCTGTCAGGAAAAAAAACAGCAGACCATTACCTATTGTTCTGGCTTAATTCCAGCTGGCAACTAAATACCACACAGGTGCTCTCCCACTTCCCCCCAATACCCTCCATGGGACCAGGAGGAGAACCAGAAAAAGGAAAACCCATGAGTTGAGATACAAACAGTTTAATAATTGAAATAAAGTTAATAATAATTAAAAAAATAATGAAAAGGGACAGAGAGGGAGAGAGAGAAAGGAATAAAACCACAGAGAAACAAGTGATGCACAATTCAGTTGCTCACCACCTGCTGAGCAGCGATCAACCCTTTCCAGCCAATTCCCCTCAGTTCATACACTGAGCATGACATTTTATACCATGGAATGGTATGGAATATCCCTTTGGCGCTTTGGGTCAAATGTCCTGGCTCCCTCCCAGCTTCTTGTGCATTGCTCGCTGGCATGGGAAAATGAAAAGTCCTTGACTTAACACACTAATATTTTGGTTGTTGGTAAGTAATGCTTAAACTATCAATATTATTCTCATACTTAATCCAAAACACAGCACTTATTAACAACTAAGAAAAGTATCTCCATTGCAGCTGAAACCAGGACACCTGCCAAAGATCATCTGCCTGAACATGGAAAAAAGACCTGAAGTTTGACGCTAAATTCTCTGGTCTGATCTCACCTAAATGTTGCTTAGGGTTTAAGGCTCTCAAGATTGACAGGCTGTAGATGTATTAGGTAATAGCAGTCCACAAAGTCTCTTGGAGTGTCAGAAGCACTCTGGAAAAGTCAAACAGCAAGCCCAAGGGGCCTTGTTCCTGATAGAGCAATTTTAGCCTGGTTTCCTACCTCAACAGTAAGTTTGTGTTATCTATTTGCTCTGACTGTACTCTGCATTTAGGGTAAAGTAACTAATCCATATGTGAGGCTGCACCTTCCCGCTATAATCCAAGAAATAAAACTAACAGTGCTTATTAAGATCAGCTCTACAGTATATAAACACGTCTTACTGTTGTATCTCATGATGTACTTCATGCTTTCCAAGTCAGTCACCTTGCCCTGGTCTCGACGGAAGATTTTTGCTCTTGGAGCAAGCTCATAGGAGAAATCCATGCCGTACTTGACAACGTAGGATGCATACCCACTGAGATTGTAAATCTTTTCATGGAAAGGGATATTGTATGAAGGCCAGTAACCTGCCAGAGACAAACCCCAATCTGTTCATCACTTAGAAAAGCTGGATGCTCTTGCTTATATCAGAAAGGCAAATAAACATTTTTCCATGTTGCATTGCCTTAACAGCATGCCAAGGAACAACACTGCAAACTGGTTTGAACACAATAAGGCAACACTGGCATGACTTGGGTTGACTCCCAGTATAACACCACTGGAGACTGTACCCAGGCAACCCGCCCCCAGACGTCCACCCTGAGGACTCATCCTGCAAAACAGCTGAGATCAGACTTGCAGGAGCCTGAGGTGAACACACAGCACAGCCACAGCCCTCCTGCAGACGTTTCTCTGCTCAGCCTCAGAGGAGTGCAAGATCACTTACCTCCACCAAACTTCACGGTGAGAGGCTTGAAGTCACTCCCGGTTTTTGCTCCCTTCCCATCTCACCAGGGCAGAACACTACACCATGCTGAGATGGCAGGGATGGACCAACACCCAAACACACAGACCACAAGAGCTACTCAGGATGAACAGAAGCCAGACCAGCACACAACATGCTTTGTGCAGTGGTGGCTGCACACAGTGATGAGGAAAGACGGGAAGATTGCTGCACATTTGTCAATAGCTGCCTTTGAGAGTTAGGAAGTGATTGATTAGCAGAGCAGAGCCCTGCTCTAACTCTTCCCAAAGCAAATATGAACCCTGCAGTTTTGTAAACTCTAAAGAGCAAAGGATGCCAGGCAGAACTCCAGAGAAGAGTTTTAGGTGGGCAACATAAAACTGCTCAAAGCATGTCTACTGTAAAAAGCAAAAATGCTTGCTTGTAAAGAGCCAGGAGACCATCTAGATCAGAATGTGAGTGCAGGAAGTCCTGGAATAAATAAGAATAGATACCTATATCTTAACATTTACTTTTTTAATTTTTTGCTCAAAGGCAGGCACCAAGGAGTTTTTAAGCAGGGATTATATAACATGAGCTAGTCCCAAGAGCAGCACACTCGCAGGTTCTCTCCAGAGCACTTATATTCCCTGTTGTTCCTTCTCAAATCACACACACCAGGATTTGGCTTAGAGATTTACTATCTAGGCACTGGTACATGCAGTACTCCATGTATTAATGCTAGCCCAGCACAACACAAGGAGTCTGGCTGTAAGATGCTCAAGAAAATCCACTGGAACTCACTGGGAGCGATGCACACAGATACAAACCAACTTTCCTGAAGGACAGATACAGCATAAGCACTGGAACACTGCCTGAGCGGAGGAGGTCTTACCAGCTTAAGTCCTGCTTAGGATAGGGAAGACAGGAATACCCTGTCTATTAGCATTTGCTTATGTGACCTAGAGTCAACCGGAAGAAAACAGGTTGTGTACAGGCTGTGTTGTAACACAGGTGTCCTCCAGAAACGAGCACACTTGCCAGTCTCTAATGATGCAAGCCAGAGGATACGGATACATCAGCTTTCAAACCAGTAGCGTTTAGCTGTGATTCAAAAAGGTGCTATTGTCTCACATGAACCTGGAAAAAACGTTTTGTCAAAGCTGCTAAAACAGAGGAAGCTGTTGAAGTTCTCCTCCAGCAAGAGCTCTTCTGTGTCTCAGGTTCTTGCAAGACTTGCAAGACTGCAAGACAGCAGCCAGCCTAAGCCAGGCTTTACCTGAGGGCTGCTGTAAGCCAGTGAAACCTGGCAGGGTGCACATTGACAAAAAAAACAACTCAGAGAGGGTGTAAGGCTGAAAGGCGAGAGAGGGGGATAGCATGAAGGCAACAAAACTTCCCTGAACGAAAATGCCTCTTCTCTGCCCATTAAGAGCAAAAGATGTCAGCAATATTGAGCAGTAGAGCAATACGAATATTGCACATATGGTGGAAGACACTAAGATCCCAGGTTCTGCTCTGATATGTTGCCTTTGATATTGAAAACTATATCTCATTCATGAGATGAACTCATTCATCATCAAGAAACATGAACTGCAGCCCAGTCCTATGACCTATTCCTTCACTGGAAACAGTGCTGCCCTACCCCACCTCCTTTAAAGGACTGACTTTTCTTTGTTAACATACAGAAAGCACCTGGACATCTTTGCCTGGAAAGGACAACATAATAGATGCCTGGTTTTGAGAACTCACCTGCACTGGCCTAAAAACAAGCTGACTGAAGCCATCAAGAAAAAAATCTTTCAATTTTCAAACCAATATAAGGAAATTGTTCCTATTCCTCAGCACAAGGCTTACTACAGCAATACCAGCTTTTGTGCACCTGAGATTTCAATTCCCATTCTCTGTTGTTTCTTGGTTTATGCTTTAAAGAGACTTAAAAAACCAGTGCTGGTGGCAAACTGACTATGACCAAGCTAGTGTCAAAAGGGACACCAGCTACAAGGCAATGATGGAGTGTGATGGGATCAGCCACTCTATAAACACTTTAAACCAGCACTGCTCTCGAGAAAGGTAAACCTCCTTCACCTGGGGCTGGGGCCTCGATGGGACTTGTCTGGTGTCCTGCATGGCATTGAGGAGTCCAGAACTGCTGCTTACAGGAGCAGTGTTGGCTTACAGCAGCTGAGGTCTCCAAGGCAGCACTTCGGCAGTGTTTAGCCCACTCTGGCCTCTTAATGGTTAAACTCCCAGAGACCAACTGCTGCGTTATCCAATACACATTTAGATATTAGATATCTGGGAAAAAACACACTGTAAATGTGAAGTAATACATAACCTCTAATGCCACCTTCAGGAACTGAGAAGCTACAAGACCTCCGAGGGAAGAAGTGGTCACTTGTGCCCAAGCCCTGGAGTTGGGCTCAGTCCTACAGGGAATGCCACATAGCAGCTCTCAAATCAGGGTACCTGCTAAGCCTGCCCTCTCTGCACAGGTACAGCACTGCTGTGATGTAGTTGCAATGTTTCAAGTGCCAGAGCTGAAGGGTCTCTACAGCTTATTTGTCTGCACCACACTCACTGAGAAGCCAAAGCAAAGGAAGACAAAAGAGCCAGAGATGCATAAGGGAGAGACATGGGATTTTTCCAAATTATCAATAAGAAACATAAAACAACAGTAACAACGTGGCAATGCTTAGAATAAGCCAGAACTTCCCAAGGAACCAGACACAAGTAAAAATGTCAAAGGGAAACAATTCCAGCTGCCAACATAAATACATTACCAGTCATTTTGATGATAAGTAATTCATCTATTCATCCCTTCAGCATGTGATTAGAGGAGGGAGCACAAAGCACCAAACACTTAAGGCTCAGGTTTTTGGTCACTGACATAAGTGTCCACTAAACTCTTGTGAATTAAACCAGACAGTGGGTGTTTTGCTTCACCTAGATTTTTGTTTTCCATCAAGTTGGCACTAGTCTTGCTAAGGAATTAAAGAACCTTTTAAAGAGCAAATATTTATCAGAAAACAGAGCTCCAGAAAAGTCCAGGAAATTAATATAACAGAACTTTTTCCTATTCAGAAATTCTTCGTTCAGGATGACCCACTCATCAAAAACATTTCAAGTAGCCCACAGCATGACAGTTACTTGGTACTGCTTCAAATAGACCTCATATTTTTCCTCATGCATCTCAGGGAAAAATAATACCAGAAGAAAGGTAAGGAGGCAAGCAAGCAAGGAGGCAAAGTCTATTTTTCCCTCCTCTGCTTCTTAGAAACACAGATGCTCACCCTATTTCTGCCATAGCGTACCAGATAAATGAATATAAGGCAACAGACCTGGCAACAGGGGTTTGCTCACACAAAACCTTCTGAGGGTTGCTCACACAAAACTTTCGTACTTTAAACTCAGGACTAGTATGCAATAAATCCTTCCCAGTTACAAAACACAATCCTTCATCAGTTGACACAAAGAGAAGGTTTTCCTAGCCAGTAACTAGTATAGGAGCTATTACCTTTCCGGAGAACATTTGTTTGATCAGAATACTCCACAAGGGTTGGGATCTGCTCAACAATGTACAATGCACCATCATCAAGGCTCCTCTGCAGCTTGACCTTCTTCAGGTCTAACACCATGTACTGATTGTTGTAGGTCCCTGGGTATGAAGCAAAGAGAGAGTTACATGTCCTGCCAGTGAAAGGAAAAGGGTATAACATGTACAGCAAACACATCCTTTTCCCCCAAGATTCACATAAAAATGTACTTACCAGAGTTGCACTTGGAGAAGGTTTCTGCCCAAGTTTTGCCATCATTTGCCATCATGTTGGCAATGCGGACTCTCTGCCAAGCCAACAGGGATTCAGGCACCACTTGCTTAATGAGGGTTTGGTTGAACACACTGTTGGTAGTCTGCAACATTACCAAGCCACTGCCTAGTATGTAAAAGTCATCCAGGGACACCAAAAAGCCTTAAACAGCAACAACACAAAATTTGTTATCTTTGTGAACCTTTGATATAGTCAGAGAAGAAAAGAGAGAGACAAGCCAAGAGGACATGAAAGAGTCAATGCATGTGTGTTTGAAATCAAACTGTACAAAGATTAAAGACAAGGGGGTAACTTCTGCAAGAGCTTTAGGCCCACCTGTCAACACCGTTTGAAATGAAAAACTGTCATGCTTTCAACACACCTAATTCTTTGTCTGGAGCATTTGCTTCACATTTGCATGTCAATCTTGGAAGTTTCTCCGTATGTCAAGCTATGTCTTATTTTTATGCTAAGGATTACATACTGTAAATGCCTAGTGCATGTTGGTTTCTATCAAATTAATTTTAAAAAAATTCAACAGTGAAAACCCAACCAAAGTAGAAACTCTAAAAAAGGTTTTCATCAACCTGTTTCAGTTTTAGATTTTTACTCTGTAAAGACAAATTATTTGAAATTAATTTAATTCCTTTAAATTAATCCCTTCTGTATTAAACCAAGCTAAGCAGAAAAATCTTGCTTCTAGTTTAATCTGTTCCAGTTTAACTATTCTTAAAAGCATCTCCAAGAAATGGGCATCTCTTAAATCATAAACCCCAGTCTGTATAAAGAAAAAGCTCTCCCTATTCCTCTTTCCAACATTGTCACAGGATTTTTTTTAGGGCTACGAGCTCTGCAAAGTCAACACAGTGATGGATGTCTGGGCAGGATTCCCTTCCCGGTTACATGCCAACAGAAGCACTAGGTCCAGTTGCAGATCCCACGCCAGGAGGTGCCATTTAGAGCTGCAAAGGTCAGCTATAATGCCTTGGATAGCGTGGTGACTACTTGTAAAGCAGAAATAACTTGATTTTGAGATTACCCAGCAGATACATGGCTGCCAGGTTGGGGAAGAAAGGTTGTTAACTGAGCTCCTGATGGGGAAGTCATCCAGAACCTTGACTCTTGTTAACAGGACTCTTGTTTTTAATAGGATCAGTCTTCAAAGAGTATAAAATTCTAAAATTCTAATAGTTGAGTTCCACTATGAGATCTTCTACAGCAAGCTTTATTAATACTCTGCAAAACAAACTAAGGTCACCAACATGTGACAGCAAGCAAGACAACTCCACTCTGCCTCCTATTCCTGGGCTTTTATCTAAAGGCAGACCTCCTTCGAGCAAAAGTAATGCTTAAAAGCTCAATTTCAGCAAAATTTCTTTAAAGTATCAAGTACTCATATTAGAACAGATTCATGAAAATATACTTTGTGGTCACCTGTTCTCTAAAAATATATCAGTATAGAACAGGCAGAGCACCCTGGCAGCTGGTATTTTATTCTCGGAGACAGAAAAAGAATGTCAGTAAATTATGTACATCAACAGCAGAGATCTCTCTCAAATAAGTAACAACAACAGAAACACTCTGCACCTGATTCTGCCAGTCTGTTTTATACAAAGACATTGGATATCCACTGATAAATTGTTGTATAACAAGTCAAGTGCTTGCCCAAATGGAGATAAGAAATTAAATTGTTAAGCAGTTGTGATTTCAATTAAGCACCAATTCTCATGTGGGTGACAATGCCAAATGCCCTACTTCAAAATAAATCAAATAGTTTTTTTCTTCATTTTCAATAAATGGCTGAGATAAAACAGAAAAACTTGACTCAAAACAAATGTCAACACAAGAAATTATGGTGAATTAACTGAAGGTTGAACTTTGTAATTCAAATAAATTGCAAAGCTCAGCTAAGCTGAAAACAAGAGGATTTCCTTCTGGTCTTGAGTGTTTACTAAGTTTTATCCTGCAATGTTTTATAACACAACATGCCCTCCATGATACACCATTGCTAGCCTAACTATTTCAAGACGGCATATACCATTTTGATTTAGGTACCCTTGAAACAAAGGGAAGTTAAAACACCAAACACCAACAATAGATTTGCCCACAGGAAAGTATGTCGCAAAAATAAAACCTGAGCAGAGAAGTCTAGAGATATCAGCAGATATTTGATGTCCTCTTGTGTCATTCTTCTATTTTTAAGTAAGTATGAGAATCTGCTGTAATTGAAAGTGTTATCTCTTTGTGCAGTTCATCTCTTCTTTTCTGTAAAACCATCTCTGTAAACCTGTAAACCCATCTCCCATTTTTGACAGCAACACTCAAACCATTTGTTTTTTTTTTACTCCTCCCTCTGATGAACCTCACTCTTCCTACACAGAAACAAGCAAAAGCACTTCTGCTTGCATCTTCTGAGTCTGAATCATTTAGATTCAGTTTCCAATCACCACTGGAAAACTGAAGGTTTCAGAGTCTGGAGTTTCATTCATCATGTCAATATTAATCAACCAAGCAAAGCTATTTTTTGCAGTCTGAGCCACAGTGTTCTGCAGAAAAGCAGTACATCGAAGAGCATGCGGGTGGTAACACATTTCTGGCAGCTGCTGCTCCTGAAGAGGTAGGCTGTTGCTTTCTGACACAAACAGTATCAGCTTTTTTGGTCTTCTAGAAGGTTGTTGTGCTCATTCAAGTACAGAAAGGGTTAGCATTACAGGCTGGAAGCCAAACCCAGCCCACGGGGATGGGAGTAGCTCCCAACTGAGATGCTCAATGCTCTGGTCTCTAAACAAACAATGGGAAAGTAGGGGTATTCTCTGGATTAGCTTTCTTGATCCTATCAGCAGCTGCTTCTTAAGACTGAACACCCATCACCTGCCTTCCTTCACTTGCAGACCTCTCGTCGGCACTAAGAAATAGCACATCCCACAGTATAGCCCTGGTCTCTCATCTCCTAAGTTCAGACACACCCTTTGCTTCCCCCCAGGTTTTAGACAGATGTTGGAGGAAGCAGAGAAGCAAGAAATGGTCTGGCATTATCCCATGAGCAAGCAGGTCCCCTGAGAACAATGGCTACTGCCATGGCTTGTTCCTCCTAGGTCTTGCTCCAGCTGGGGAGAAGGATAATGCTGCACTGTCTGACCCTGCTTTAACACCAGATTAATTACTTCAAGCAAGGGACACATACTACCACTCTTAGCATCACATGTATAGCCACCCATCAAGACAACTTGTGCCATCATATTCCCATGTCATAGCCTGTTCTCAACCAACAACGATCCCAACAACACACCAGAGAAGCAAAAGTAGCAGTGGAGTTCTTCTCAACTGATTTGCTTAAATGGCTAAAATCAGAGTAACATGCTTTAAAAGACTGTGGCTCAGCCCAGAGAAGGTAGTGCACTACCCAAACAAGAATGCTTGAGTCAAATAGGTAGATTCCCTTTCTTAAATGGAGTTCAAAACTTACTGTTTCAAGAAGAGCTCTGTTCAAATGGATGGAAACCTTGGGAGCTGCAACATCTCTGCTGTCCAAGGAAAACTGCAAATTTTATCAGTTAATTGGGGTCATTTCCTTGAATGCCTCAATGGGGCAGTGTAGAGAAGTGACTTGGGGGGAAGGAGGAGGGCAGAAGGAGGAGACATGCAGCTTTCTCTCTGATCCTTACTAGATATGTAGTGCTAAATTTAGCACCTACCTTGTCTCTATCATCACATTTCTTACTCCCCCAAATGAGCACAGATTCCATCAACATTTGTCTGTACAATTTAAGTTCTCTCTGCTATGCACAAATTCACCAGCCACATGAAGCACTTATGTCCAGAGCCTGAAGAACACGCTGAAGTCAAGCGCACTCAAGCATTCAGCTCAGAGACAGAGGTTCACAGAACTGTCATACATGCAGCTCTGCACACAGACACTTTGAAGAGAAGAGGAAGTTAAGACTATGAGAGGAGTTCAAGTGAGGATTGGGGCGGGTTCGTGTGGAAATGAGCAGCAAGTGAAGAAACAATTCTGCAAAAGCAGATCAACTCCCATTAAATTCCACTTGACTGTGCCTCTGCAGCACTGCTTTTGCTCTGAAGGGGAGAAAGCAGTAAAGAGAAGACATGCTGTTAACAGCTGACACTTGAGCATGCTGACAGGAATGTGCATAACTGGATAAGCTGGGAAAGACTCTGCAATCCCTGCCTGTCCTCCTACCTGCTCAGTCACAGCAGGAGCAAAGAAGCCCAAGGCCTTCTAGCTGTACAATGCACACGCTGACACGCATCATGGTTAGTCAGTAGTGCCAGAACCTCTAAACTGAGTCACAACAAATACTACTTTTGCATATTAGTAGCCCATCTTTTGAAATGCAGTTAAAAAAAAAAAACCAAACAAATAACATGGACAATTTTACTCGGTGACCCCAGGAGAAATCAGGAATTTGGCACATTCATTCTCAAAAGCCAAATGACTCCTTTAAGTTTTTTTGACACAGCTTTTGGACAGAAGAAGAGTTTTACTTTATATACAGTCTACTGGATTACAGGAATCTTTAGATTACTCAGTTAAGTGTCACTGGAAGCCTGGAAGGACACAGGTCTTTTAATGCTGTTTCCTCCAAAAGTGAATACTTCTGTGTTCATTAGGATCAGGAGAGATTCCTAGGTTGGCCTTTCTTACTGGTTCTTAGCGTCTATAAGGACAGAGAATAAGAGTGGGAACATGCATGCAGAGAGGCTACAATTGTCAAGTTGAACTGTGGCCAGGACCTGCAGATTCCACAGTCAGATGTCCTGAAAACACCATCTCATCCTAACATGGAGCAGAGGAATTTGGCAGTTCCCTCCTTCCTACGTGATGTCCCTTGAGCATTGCTAGGCCAGTGCTTTAGAGCTTACTCATCCCCTGGCAAACTGCAAGTCTGCAAATACACCCATAGCTAATGCAATTTGCTGCAGTCAATGGACCATGCTTGTCCAGTGCTTGTGATAGCAACCTGTAATCAGGCGGCCAGGGAGCACACTTGGCATACCACAGGTCTCTCAAACTTCATGGAAACTATGCCTTGCAATCCTTCTCAGTCAATTTTGTTGACAGAAGTGCACCTTTCTGCACCGCTATGTCAGAGTCTACAAAAGCAAGCTCTAAAATAAGCCATCTCTGCAGATCTCAACAGTCTTGGGGAAGCACACTGGGATTGTGTACACTAGTGAACAGACCCCAACCATTTCAGCAAAGCAGTAGCTTTGTATGGTTTTCCCATACAGTGTGCTTTCTCAGTCTCATGAAAACTGAATATGTCAATTTCACTTTATACAAAGAATCCACAGAAGGAGCAACCCAAAGACATCACCACAGATACCCACTACAACAAAACAATAAATGCTCTGTTGGGCTGATCTGATCCCCAGTTTTGAATCTGCAGCACAATGCAGTATACAACAGTTGCTGAGCAGAGCCAAATTCTCCTAAGGGACAGTACTCTCCTCAGAACTTCTGTGGGGAGCCAGAATAACTTTATGAACATTCAGGTGATGAACAAGTCTCAGACACAAACCTTTGCTTTCTACAAAATTCCTTGCAACAAGCAAGTGAAATTCCTCCAAGGCAATCAGAAATAACCCAGGCTCTTGAAAGGCTCCACACTTAAGACATTTTGTCAGAATACCTCTACTACTTCCTCGAAGGAAAAAATTGCAGTTGTCAGAAAACATTGCATTCCTGAGGGTCACTGAGGAGAGTCAGAATCCCACAGGAAAAGGCTTGTTTACAATGTGAAATGAACGCAACTGCTTTTCAAACCAGTTTTCCAGTCACAGTCTCGGAAGTCCCTCCCATAAAAGACCCTTCCTTTCCCTCTACAGTAAGGCACAGCAATTCCACAAAGGCACAGTCATTTCAACGTTCTGAAATTATCAACCAACAAAATTTCATCAGAATGAGATAGTCTCCTGTGGCACACAGGTCACTTAAAAAGCTTCATGAAGACTCTTGAGGCCTTGGGTATTTTTTAGTTTGAAATTTCACCTTTAAAAACTTAAGCAATGCTAACTCTAAGAGGGAGTCATAGATACACTTTGGTTTTTCACGTTCACATTTCTCGTGCTAACCACGCAAAAGTACATATTTTACCACTGAAACATTAAACGCTGGCAATTTCTAACATTTGGCCTAATCTTCCCAAAGGAGATTTTAAATATTATGGTTGACTATATTACTAATATATGAAATAAGCATAAAAAAAATACTGTCCTCTGCAACAGTTTATAGAGGAGTTGGAAGAGGAAGATGTGGGTGGAAAAGAAAAAAAAGCCAAGCCAACAACAAAACAACTGAAGGTTTGTTAACCCAACATCAAAGAAGTCAATGCAATTTCAAACAGCTACTGTTTGATACTCGCTAATAATCCCATTACAGCACGAATCATGTCACAGTGGTAAACAGAAGTGTTCAAAACTGTTATTACCAAACATGTGAAGCTACAGGCAAGGTGAGGAGTTCAACAGTTGAGATGACTGCAGACTAGACGAGCAGAATCCAAAGCAGCACGTTTGTGCCAGAGGTAAAATATTTAACTAGTACTATTTAGAGCACTGCAAGTAATTAATCAACAACAAAAGACAACGACAACACCATGTTCAAGCCAGAAAACTGAAGATGGCATTTTGTCCTCTTGGTGGCTAGAAGTTTTAAGGTAGATTGAAGCCAGTGTTTGCTGAGGTATCATCCTTTTCACAGACAAGACAGCAAGGTGGTCCATGCCATATTGAATAGCTACATTGCTTCAGTTTTCTTGACTTTACCTGGGTAACTGCTGAATGAGACACGGCTGGTGCTAGTGTATGGATCAACAATATTGAAGTTCCAATGCTTGTATATTCTCAGTGTGGCTGCATACGTAAACCAGCTGGAATGGGCAAAATATATATTCTCATATCCAGGTAGAACCTGGAAAACAGAAGCAGAAAGATGACCTCACTATATTCTGCCTTTTTTTTTTACTTGATAAAAACTAGGAAACCAACTTGTTTTAAGTAGTTAGATTAATTGCATTATTGAAGAAAGAGCAGATTTTTGTGCTTTTAACTGTGTACTTCATGAATTTCTGAAAACTCCGGAAACAATGGTTACCCACATGTTGTTCTCAAAATAAAACAGTTTGGGGTTACTTGGGACACGTGCATCACATGGAATGTATTTTTTCCCCAGTTTCATTTTGAATACTTGTATTCACACATTCAGATTGGATCTTTGCAAGTACATCCAATGTTAAAACTGTTAAAATGCTGTTTCTGTGAGAATAACTCTGGTTCGCCTTAAAGTACAGAAGCAAATGCAAGTAAATTCAATTTGAAAAGGTAAATATATATGTAGATAATATGTATTTTCAAAATATTTCCCTGGTTCTAAGATTTGTTGTTAGCTCAGAAAACTCTTGCTGCAGGCAAATGCTTGAATGAATGTTTTACAATTTAAGGTGAATATTGTTGCTCTGCAATACATGCAGTCTCCATATGCTGATTAAATCCCTGTTAACTTTAACTGAAAAATGTAATTGCCACCATGATGTAGCAGACAGTTATCTTAAAAACATAGAGGGGTTTCTGTTGTTACTCCCATTGGAAAGCCATTCCAGAATATTACTATCAACAGAAAACAGCAGCCACTTGCACCCATTTGTTTTTATGTTAGCACTGTCCTTTAGTTTACGTAATCCTTTTCCCTTTCTCCCTGCTTATTTGCAGTCCTTCACAATATCCCTCTCTCAGACTTGACTTGGTTAGGTAAAACAAGTTACTCTCTTCCAGTCTCCTCTTCATGGTAGTTCCTCATTCCCTAGTAATTCTAGTAGCTTTTCGGTGTCCATCTCTGTGGTTTTGGTTTGGTTTGCTCTTTTTCCTACCCTTGAACACAAGTGAGAAAAACTGGACTCCAAATCCTATGGGGGCACAAGTTACAACTGCATAAATGCACCTTAATCATCAGCAGAAGTACCTTTATGCACATGCAACATAAACAGGGAAAACTCCAGAAATGCAGACTCGTGACACTGCAAATCAACACAGTCACTGGAGATAAAGTTCTTGGTGCTCACCTTGATCAGTGCAGAGCAGTGTCCCATATCCCACTGGTATCTCCCATGGCCTCCGGGCTCCATATTGCATTGTCCACTCCGTGCAGAATACTCAAATAATGCCGGAATGAGATCCAACAGGTCTCCAACAGCATTCAGAAACTGGACATCAAAGTTGCTCAGTGGCTGAGGAAAAGGAGAAAACGAGACCACAAAAAACACCTTGAGACAGAGAAGCATCAACACAATCTCCCTTGTTAGAACTTTTCTTACACTAACACACACTCCTGGGAATTCTCAGATTTTTATAAACACTGCACTTTAAGACATCCTCAGGACTGAGGAGGAAGAAACAAATGAGGGAAACAAGACACGTTAGCAATACCAATCAAGTCAGAAGTAGCTGAAGAAGGAAAGTCTACGAGCTTTTGAAAACTACTTATGATTGGAGCTAGCCAGAGTTAACAGGGTTAACTACAGACAGCTGGTTGTGTAACAGGCTCTTTAGAACCTCCTCGTAGTTCACCCCTTCAAAAATAAGAGCTTAACAGTGGTTTAGCCTCAGCCTTCAAATACTGTTTTCTAAATCCTTCCTGTTCTTGCTTGCACCGTGCCTTTAGTTTAAGCAAGGCTTAAGGAAAAGAAGTCAGAACACACATCACTGTAGAGCTGTGAATAGTAATTTTAGAATGGCACATAATCATATAGCAAAGAAACACTGTGCTTGGAATATA
This sequence comes from Pachyramphus minor, assembly GCA_013397135.1. Classification (NCBI taxonomy): domain Eukaryota; kingdom Metazoa; phylum Chordata; class Aves; order Passeriformes; family Tyrannidae; genus Pachyramphus; species Pachyramphus minor. The sequence continues at coordinate 95,671 of VYXB01005982.1, forward strand.
AATCAGTGTTATTAAACCATATAGCTGACCTCTCTACAAACCCCCAAAAAGGGGAGACAAGGACACAAAAAATAAACAGTGCCAAATCAATTTACTTTTTATTCAGAAGGCTGAATTCTGTGTTACTCATCTGCTGTTTCGGCAGAGAGAATAAACAACAGGAAAAGCAGAAATAACGTCAGTCCATATATCTCAGGGGAAGGAATTAAAACTTCCCAAGTGCTTACCAAGATAAGTGAGAGAAATATGCCATTCTCACAAGTGAAATCATTAATGGCAGAAGGCCCCAGCAGCAGCTATAGTTTGAGGAAGAAATCCAAAGCAAATTTTTGTATGTGTTACATTGCTTTAGTTTATCCTGTTTTTGCTGTAAGGATCTAAACAGGGAGCAACAGACATATCTTTACACAGTTTTAAGCAACTCAGAGGTATGAATCATTTACAAATCAGTCCCAACAACTTTTATCTCACTGGGATCTATATAGAGAGATTTGGCAGTGTTTCAGTACAATTTTTCCCCATCCAGCTGCACTGAAAGGTCTGTGAGCCCACCAGGCAATAAGGAGAAGCTGTTTTCCAATGTCTGATTCACTCAGGCACTACTGTACAATACCAGGAACAGAGCAAACAGGATTGCATACAAGAATGCTCAGCCAGCTACGAGACATTTTAATTATAGTTGACATCAATTTGCTACCAACTCCAAATTCTCCTTCACAAAACCTGCCTTCGTTGCAACATCTACAGGCAGCTGCACTGATACTGCTGTAGCATCAGTCAGAATTGCTTGTATATTTTTAAGTTTCACATTTCTGCACTTTTTTACAGGAAGTCCATTCAACTTAGAACAAAAGTGCCAAGCAAGGATGCTTTCAGAACAACAGACACAGAAAAGTGGTCAGAAAGCATGAGGAAGGACCCACTCACTCAAACAAAGCACAAGTTATCAAATTCCTAGGGCTCCACTGGGTGAGATTAGGCTACCAGCTGTCAAAGCCAGCCAAAATATCAGAGAAGCAGGATCTAGGTTGTTAAGCATCCACTGGGGTTTTTTTCATTCCCCTTTTCAGGGGAAAGCAAGTTCTGTTCCAGTTTATTTCCAAGAATTCATTACTTTCATTGAATAAACTTGACTGTGTTTACGACTGTCTGATGCTCAGCAAAGTCACACAGGCACAGAGCTTCTCTGGAGTCTCAGTAAAACAATGCATTGAAAGAGAAGACATGGGCGTCTGCAGTGCATGCCAAATCTGGCAATTTCAGGAGTGGTTTAAGGCTTCTGCCTTAAGGCAAAGAGGCCCAGTTTTGGAAAAATTACAGCTGATTTCCTGGATACATGAAGAAGTCTTCTCTATGAGGAGTTAATCGGTGTCCACTAGCAATAATTAGACCTAAAAACCTGCGCATCATAACAAGTGCATAATAGAGGACATATTACAATCTTTTGTAATCACCTTCTCCTATCTCACACAGCAAGGTCAGGAAAGCTCCTTGTATACATGATTTACATCCTGAAGAACAGTGAATGAATGAGCTAAATTGACAGGGAGAGGTGGTATAGCCACAAGAGAAAAAGAGTCCCTTTGCTAGAATGTGTGGCTCCTCTAGGTACTGTCCTGAACAGCAAAACAGACAAACAAAAAAATCAATTTGATGTCCAGTTACATCAGCAGCAGGGAGAAATAAACTTATAAGGGGCAGACAGGACAGAACCAGCCTTAAAGGCTTGTCTACATGGGACATTAAAATAAACACCTGTAACAATTGTTTTCCAGTAACTTCTCCAAGCATGAGCACCCTCAATACAAAATAAAGAAGCGCAAATAGAGAGCTGTCCTGGAGTCACTGTAGTATTTAAAACTCTGACACCTCCTTATTCAAGAGTAATATCCCTGCATAGACAAGCCCAAGATTAATCACAGCGTTGGTAAAGCATTAGGCAGATGAAAAGGCATAATGTCCTTTGAGTGCCCCTCCTTCAGAAATTGTCTGAACAAAAGGGTTGGGTTTGTTTACTGGATATAAAATGTTGCTAAACCAGCTAGAATAATGTCACACTTTAACACGAAAATATATTCAGATTTTGACATCACTCTTAATGACACCTGAAAGTTTCAAATTCAAAATACAGAAGTTTACAATGTACATTTCCTTCATGCACCTCTTAATGGCAGCACTTGCCTAAAACAGCCCAGCAGGAAAACAGACTCCATGCAATTAAAAACAAAGTTTAGAACTGTACACTAAAAAACATTTGCTTCGTAAATAATAATAAAAAATTATGTACTAGTACTACTATCAAACAGTTCAGAGTCCAAATCAAATGTACTTTTTGCAGTAAGGCTCAGTTATTTGTGGCAGACACAATGGTTCTACAATATTCAAGTGAAGTAAACCTGAAGTTTAAGGGACAGCAGAAAAATTGAACATTTCAGAGTGACTTGTGTGCACATAATCTGACTCTCACTTAAGCACTGTGAATTTGGCATAGTTTCAAACTACCATGCATTATACCAGACAACTGAAAGTCACATCTTTCACTTGTCTTCCTCAGTAAGTGCACATCAACTAATCCACCAAATGTAACACTCAAGCTCTTGCAAGTTTGAAAAGGTTATGTGTAATGCTGATGAGGAAACTGAAAGCATGACATGTGTAGAATTAAAAGCAGATTAGCTAATGAAACAGCTTGTTTCTATGCTCCTGAAAAGGAAACAATTTTATACAACTTTGCCCAGTTGTCAGTGTTGGAATCCACAGGTTTTGTAAACAGAGTTCCTTTTCTTCATCCCCTTTATCTCTTTTAGTCTATCCTTGTCAACCAGCCAACTTCCCAGTGTTCAGGACAGCAATTTGTCCATGTATGATCATTCATGGGCAGGGGAGAAATGCAAGAACCTCGAAATCCATCTCCTCCTCCCCTTCTCTTTCTTCTGTCTCTGGTATTTTGGGAATTACAGGAAAAAAAACTTCCCAGCCTTTTCTCTACAGCATTTATTCTTATTTTAAGCCATGGGGAATGGGAGCAATTGCCCTCTGCACACACCAAGTAATTAGCTGGATTTAGAAGTACACAGTTTTTCCCAATAGCAGGTAGAACATCCAGCAACAGAATACAGACTGTCACACCTTGGCTTTTGGTTGGTTTCTTTGTGGGTTCTTTTGTTTTGTTTGGGTGTGGGTAAAAAAGGAAAAAAAAAACCACCACAATTCACAAGGTATTTTTAATATTTCTAAGGTTCATTACAACCATGAATCTAAACTACCGCACTACTAGATATCAAAAGAAACTTGTTCCTGATGATGATAATCCTAAAACAATAAACACATGGATTCTTTTTTAATTAAACAAAACTAGTATCTACCAAAGGATAGACGTAAGAGGAGATTTTCAAAGTACTGAGGAAAACATGCAACAGGAATGAGATTTGCTTTTAAAAGCATGCAGGATTTGGGGGTTTTTTAAGGTGAGTACTGGGTAATGTAAATAGCAAATAGTTGCTACTGCAGTTCCCACCCAACAAAATATCAAAACAATTGGATTAATTGAACCAAAATACAAAACTTAAAAATAAGAAAAAATCATCTATTAGATGAATTTATATGCCAAACATTCCACTAAGAATCTAAAGGATTTAAATAAAAGAACCTTTTAAACATTCTTATAATATGTACTGGAAAAGGAAGGTTGACAACAGTCTCTTTGGATGGCAGACTTCTTTAATCACAAGGAATAAGGAAGATACTGTTGGTCGTCTTATTTGTCAGTTTAGTTAGAGCTTTTAAGTGCCAACAGTTTACAGAAGCTGGGTTGATGCTCAGACAAATGGATGTGTCAAAGCTAGAATATTAGTCAGCAGCTTTGCATCTGCACCTGTTTTCCTTGCCCATGTAAGCTTGGAACAGCAGTCTTCAAGCTCTGTTTCCTGAAGGAGATGCCAACAGCAGTAAATATGTACACACACAGCACTGTTGTAGCCTAATCTCCCAAAATTATTTGAAAAGTAGTATGGTATCCAACAAAATGAACTACCTGTACTTTTGCAGAGCTGTTAGGTATTACTTTGATGCCAAGGAAAACCAGCACCTAGGTGCAAGAGCAGCTGTCCAAAATGTACTCAAAGGTAAGAGACTGATGCTAACCTACTGGCTCTGGCACACAGAGGAAACAGCAGCACATCTCAAGTGAGACATACATACACAGAGAACATTTTTGCTTTGAATAAAAAGATATGAGTCTCAATATAACTGATGATGTCCAAAGCTAAAATTGTGACTGGCATAGAAAAGAGTCAAAATAAATCTTACCAACTGCTGCAGGCATATTTGGGAAAAGAAAAGAAAAATATACTCCTTGCATATAATTCAAGGGTGGAAGACACAAATATTTCAGCCTGAACGCATATCTGAACTTTTCACTAAGTGCACCATTTTTATATAGGCATGCTGATAAGGTCTCTAAAAAGAGGATAAAAATTACTCAGACACTCCAGAGATCAGTGCCTTTTAGTACCATATACACAGTTAAATAAGCAAGCGTCAGGGAACACAACTTGCAGGTAGGACATGCCTATTACAAAGAAATAACTCAGACACAAGCTAGCACTTCCCCCTCCCCCCATCTGAATCTAAAAGATTCTGAAGCAGCCAAAAAAACCTGATGAGCTCTGCAGGGCTCTTCAGCTACAGGTGTTACGAAAGGGAATTAATAAGTTCTTTTCCTAGAAGTTCAAGGTTTCTAGTATTTTCCCCTATAAACTCAGATCCCTCAGGGTGGATCATTGCTGTGAATACTTATTTTCCAGTTTGAGCTGAGTCCCCATTCACAGAAGTCCCAGAGTAAATTCTATGCAAGAAAAATGTGCACTTTACTGAAATGTAATTGTTTACAATTCAGGACACCCAACTCCTCAAAATTCTTGGTATGGTTAAACCTAGGCAAAAAGAGTCAACTACAATTACTCAAGTCCTCCCTCTCACACTGAAAAAATTTATTAGACTTTAGGACAGCATTATAGCTCTACTTGAGTTAAAGGAGCTCTGCTGTTACATACAAGCTGATGATCTGGAAAACAATTCTAACTGAATTTAAAAAAAAAAAAGGGAACAAAAAAAACTACGCAAGCAACAAATNGATCATTGCTGTGAATACTTATTTTCCAGTTTGAGCTGAGTCCCCATTCACAGAAGTCCCAGAGTAAATTCTATGCAAGAAAAATGTGCACTTTACTGAAATGTAATTGTTTACAATTCAGGACACCCAACTCCTCAAAATTCTTGGTATGGTTAAACCTAGGCAAAAAGAGTCAACTACAATTACTCAAGTCCTCCCTCTCACATCACTGAAAAAATTTATTAGACTTTAGGACAGTATTATAGCTCTACTTGAGTTAAAGGAGCTCTGCTGTTACATACAAGCTGATGATCTGGAAAATAATTCTAACTGAATTTAAAAAAAAAAGGGAACAAAAAAACTACGCAAGCAACAAATCACCACTAAACAAAACCCCAAAGCCAATCCCACTTGCCCAGTCACAGCACTGACCATGTATTTTGTAACCATATATTTTGAAACTTAAAAGACAGAAAAGGAGAAGACATTTAGCAATCTAAAAAAGTAGCAAGGCTTTTAGGATTTCAAATGTGATGCTTGGAAATACAAAGAAAAGGTTTAATATACTCCCTACATGCTGATTCATGCTGTTGTAGGTACTCTATATACCTAGAGGGTCATTTGCTCAGTAACAATTGTAAAGTGACAACAACAAGCACTTTAGAAGTGTCTGTCCTGCCAACATGCACACGGATACAAAAGCCACCCCCAACCTAATCAGTCCAGGGTTCCAAGTCCACTGCAAAAGATCTGTGGTTAGGTGACCCAAGTGCTCAGTCACATTATGTACATTGAACAGCCACTACAGATTTTGTAGAATGGCATGCAGAAAGAGTGCTCACCACTAAGTATCTACTTTTACTTTTTGTTTTTAGACAGTGGATTTCCTTCTCCATGTTTGTCCACTGACATCCCATCCCACCTACTAAAAAAGAGATGCAGTAGTCTTACTGTTTGTTTATGTAGTTTAGCCCACTCGAAGGCTCCCATGTACAGACCATCCAACTGTGCAATAATATAGCCAGCATGCCTCCAAAATGGGTCATCCTTATTATTTCTGATTTGCTGTCTTGTCCATTGATCTTGCTTCCTGCAGAGGAACAAACAGGTTGGGGTTTTCTTGGGGTTTTTAGAGTATAATTGATAATGCAGGGAAGGGACAAATATATTATGACTCAGATGATCCAACCTTACTAGTGTTTGGAGGCAAATCATGCTTTGGAAATCCTGCAGATATAAACATTACATCCTCCCTGTGTAAATGTTCATGCAACATACCCTACAATCACATGCCTCTATCAGACTTTAGTATCAAAGAGTGAGTTGGACTCCACTTTTGTGGGGGACTTTGCTACAGCAGGTCTAGCATCTCCATAGAGTCAGGAAAGGGAAACAAGCATTTGATAGGTCAAATGAACCATTCCCTTTTAAATACCTATTTAAGGATAGAAACAGACTGACAATTGAAGAGCCTAGCTCTCTCCCTTATTTACAAGTGTAGTGAAGGCTTTGCTGATGCTGCTCCAACACTGCCTAAGAACCACTGTTATGCTCCTCTAAGTAAAAGGTGGGAGGCCAAGCAACTATGCCATGTGCCAAATTCAGCCAAATAACCCAGGTTTAGAGCATGAGGCAACACAAGTTGAACAGACCGTACGGGCAGGAGCAGCCAGTATTATAAGGATCTCCCAGAGTTCTGTCTTTTGTTATGCACAAAGAGCCACAAAAGAACCCTTGGAAATCGGGACCTGATTCTGGCCTCTTCTATCCTCCTTTATCTATCCATCCAGCCCTCTGTAAAGCAGCAAAATAGAGAGAACGAACCTGGCAAGGAAGCAAACTCTTCCAGCGGTATATGGATGATAAAACCAACCAGATTTAGCTTTCTAGCAGCATCAAGATGCAAGAAGTATTTTGGAGGAAACAGGGATATGGTCAGAGCATTCAGGGCTAAAGACTTCCAAGACAGTGCAGCAACTCATATTGCAAAACTACTATAAAGTAAAGCAGTGATACTTTACTTTTTTTGAGGATATATGCAATAGAAAAACAATGCAAGGCCACCTAGTATTGCCCCCCCTCCATCCAACAATGCATCTTAGGGAATACAACTGCTAAGCTGAGTCATTCCAGGAAAAAAACCCAAACCATACACATTGATATGGCAGCCATCAGATTTTTCTCACAAGGAGGAGCACAGCAGCGCTGAAGAATAATAGCAAGAGAACGCTACGATTTTTTTGCCTACCTTTTGGATAAGCTAAAACCAATCAACTTTATATATGTGCACCAATAACAGAATTAGTCAGATATATGACCCCTTGCAGAAAGCACAAGACAAGGGAAAGATGGAAAAAAATAGTCCCCAGGAGTGACAGTTTCACAGAAGTATTTGTAATGGAAAAAAACATAATTCTAAGGAGATAAAATAATTGTTAATCACAGCTGAGTTTTCCAGTACCTGGCTTGGTTCTTTTCCCACTTGTGGTTTCCCACCAGTGTAGCTGCATTACTGAAGCAGAATTACTTTTGATTTATACAGCTGAAAAGTGAATCAGGACTTTTGTGATTAGAACAGAATTTACATCAGTGGTAGAATAAAACACTAATCTAACAGAGGAAGGAAAGGATAACAATGCTAAAAAGATTAAGGTTCCAGGAGACCACTGTTCAGTAACATTCAAAATACCTGGTTTTTAGAAAAAGATTTTTACTAAAATGACCTTCAGAATTCACTAACATTATCCACACCCTTTTGTAGCAATGGTTTTAAACATTTCTTTGCAAGAATCAGGATTAGGGAAGGGTATATGCCCTTCTTGATGTATACTCAGAATTTCTTTTAATAATAATGACATGCAATCAGAAGGAAAGGAAGCATATATTTTCTTTATCCCAATAGGAAGAGAGTAAAAACACCTTGAAAATTCTGTCACCCTCCAACCCCAAGACTTGAATAATTTATTTTTAGTAACTAAATACATACGCCATAAAATTCTGAACTCCACTTCGGATGGTGGGATTCTTAATTAACTGTGGGTACATATTTGCAGCATGGTCATACATGTGCCTGAAAGAATAAGAGTAGCATGAGTTATTCTTCTGCATCTTTCCTTCCTTCAATTTACCAACCCATTGATCAGCAATGACAGCACTGACAGACAAGCAACACAGTCCACAAAGTAAGCTTTTCCTACTTGCAGATATTACTCCAGTGTATGACAAACAGCAAAGGTAACACAAATGGATTGTTGAAATTTAACTTAAAATAAATGCCCTTGTCAATGCCTGCTCAAACTGCTGCACAATGCAAAGATAAGCAAGAATGAGATTGAATTACTTCACAGCAAAACTGCACATTCAGGGAATATTTGTAGGCCAAAAGCATCTTGAAAGCATTAGCACATTAATTCAAATCACAACGAAAATAGTTTTCTGGAAAGCTATTCTACTTGGAACCAAAAAACCCACAAGGGTGAAGATAATATAATTTGCCAACTCAGTTTATTTCATTATTTGGAGAGAGAATTTCAGTATGGCACCTAGCAGGTTTTACTTGCCATTAACCATGTGCCTTCCTTCCTGATTAAGCTAAATATCCCCATTTTAAAGTGTGTATAGAATCACAGAATATTCTGAGTCCAGGGATCCTCGAGTCCAACTCTTAAATGAATGGCGCATACGGGGATCAAACCCACAATCTTATTGTTATTAGCACCACAATCATGTTCCCACAGAAATTCCCACTCATGCCAGCCCTAAACAGATTCAGCTTTATAGAGACCAAAATACTTGTGATTTTTTTTTTATTTGGTTAGCCATTTCATCCCCATTAACTAATAGAAACACAAGTGGAAGGGTTTTGTTGGTTAGTTGATCAGGGCTTTTTTGTTTGTTTTGCTCAAGTCCTTCAAGATGAAATCAACTACCAAAAATGCTCAGGAATCCAGATATTAAAGTCATTCTTCCATTTTAGGTGAAATGTAATTGTCTGACTCAAACTAAAACAGAATTTTAACATTTCTTAATTTGGGGTCAAACTTCACTAATTTATTTTTTTTTAGTCACTGATTAAAAATAAAAAAGGTGGAAATCAGCAGAGCATTATTTCACTGAGGTCTGGAGTTGACAGAGATAGAACTACATCAATCATCAGTAAATTTATCTCCTACCAATTGCTGAGAGAAAGAAAACAGCACTGAGAAGCAGATACCACCCTCAAGGTAAGCACATGTCACCAGAACAGAATTCTGGTAGTAAAACTCATGAGAGCAGCTCTCTCTGGGAGGGATGCAGACAAGAGTTCTTCCCAGTTTCCCTCAGGGGATAATTAGAGAATACAGACAGATGACTGAATGGTTTGCTGATAATTAGAGACTTATCCACTGATCTTCTCCACTCTTTCTTTCCTTTGCCCCATTCCCAGATGATTGGATGAACTTGATCGCATGACCCTGCTGCTTCTTATCTTAGCTCTGGTACCATTCTGACTACCAAATCTAATTGTTTACACACATTCAGACAAAACATTAACCCAGCAAAAATATGAATTATTTTTCTGGTAGTCTGAATGAGGTTGTTATGCCAACAGATGAGCGACAGAGCTGGTGCAAAAATGCAGTTCTATACTGCACTAGTAGATTAATTGATGCATGAAAGGGCAGATACAAGTTGAGGGGATCTGTGGAGGGAGGTGCTGGGACAGTAAAGAGGAGCATTCAGCGCTTTACACCAGTACACCTTTCATGAAACTGCAGCTACAGCATTAATTTTAGTTCTAGAGTCTCCTATCTCCCATGTAACACAAAGACCTATGACACAATCATAACTTAATTCTTGAAGAGGATAAGAAAGCTGAAGAGACAGATCAATATCCTCAACCCCTGCAAATTCACAGAGAATTCGGCAAACAGAAATCCCAAGTAATTTTAGGAAGGAAATTAGAGCTTAGCCTCCTCCATGCTACAAATCAGAGCACTCGTGTCACTAATGTGGACCAAAAAGCACAAGTTGGTCCACCTGGCAGATGGCCATTTAATGATTAGAACCAGATGACGAGGACACACAGCTAGGATACTGCTCTAACCACTGCCTAGGCCAGGACAAACGATCAGGCTTCCAGGCTCAACTGCTCTCTATTCTGCACTCAAAGGTTATACAACATGAGGCAGATTTTACAGCAGCAGTATCTTTAAGCTGTAATGACTGATATAGAGGTTGGATAGTTCAGAATCAGGGGACTGAAAAGAGCTTCTTTAATGTCTTTCAGGATATGCTAAGAGAGGACAGACAATTCCTGGTATTGACTGGAGTTTTTATAATAACCAATGTTATCACAAATTTTTCCGCTAGTTGCTCTCTTTAATATTTTTGCTTTAACAGAGTTTCTATGTGCATGCCTTGCATGTTTTGTAAGGGTATTATTCTCTGAAGTAAATTGGATCATTTTAGTAAGGTAAAGCTTTGCAACTACATCTAAAGCCAAATGCAAGGTAATTACAAATCTGGGACAAGAATTCAAAGCCTATATAAACAGAAAAGAAGAGCCCTGCTTCTTCAAACTAGTGAGGAAGATGACAGGATTCAGGTCAGCTGAAGCTGTATCAGAAAAGAATAAAATTAATGTTGCTTCAAATTTAAAATACTGCTCTTAGGTCCCTGGCAGGCCATGACTGGAGCTATTTAAAATAATGTCACAGATTTGGATGTGCTCTGCCACTAAGTAAAGTAAGGCCTCATTAACACTCCTCTGTTTGCAATGGAGAAAGAGAATTCATACCTAAGAGAACCAGAGCAAGTATCTTTGGCTGGATGATAGCACTGGACTTTACAAAGGGGTGATAGATTGGGGATAAAAACAAGTGTCTGGATCCCCAGACACTAGGATTCAATTTATCCAACCCCGAACTATGTATTTTCAAAACATATAGCTACTCTCTGAATCAGGTGCCAGCATTAGTAAAATGAAGCACGCTCTAGAGGAGGCTTATATTTGTACCATCACTGGTAAACTGGTCTGACTGGATGAACTATCACCTTTTCTACAACATGATGAAATTAATTTTTCCCAAGTAATCTGAGATAAAACAGTTGTAGCATACTTCATATTCTGCGCCTTTTTTTTTTTTTCCAAGTCTGGTTGTTTTACAGTCTGCTTAGGTTCCTATTAAGGGCAAAGCATATGCTTTTAAGAGGGGTACTTGGTCACTCTTTTGCGTACATGATGAGGCCTAGCTGTGTCTTAAAACTCTCCCTCATGCCCTAAGTGTAATGTGAGAACTGAGCTAGCCGAGAATTCCTGAAGGTCTCCAAACTGCAGGCACTGTCAAGCCACAGCTCCTGCTCACCCAACAGCTTCTGCAGGAACCTGTGCTTCAACCTGGGATCAAGCACACAACCTTTCTTTCCTATTAATGCCTCACATCAGAGCTCTTCCTAGCAGGATTTCAGGGTGAGTCATTACCACATATAGAAGCAAGACAGCTCAACACCTTGGAGTTAAGACAACAGGTAGCCATGTGCTAAAGGGCTCTTCAATTACCAAGCATACCCAATGTTTTCATATTGGAGGGCTGTGCCTCAGCTGCTTGTACAGGCAGCTGACACAAGAGTCTTCCCTCCAGCAGCTAAGTGGCTGTCAATGCACATAGAGCCTTCCCCAAAGCTAAACACCTATTTACAGTCTCCCTTGTCCTTCAAAAGCAAGGCTGAGCTGAGTGCAGCTACTGTGGGCATCCATGTGTGCAAAAGTGGAATGAGTGTTTAGAGACACCTTCTCATAAGGGAAGTTGTGAAGTTCCCTGAAGAGAGACTGAATGGGCCAAGAAGTCCGATGGGAAGAGTTACAGATTGAGAAAGGCTGTTTCCTGGTGTTACTTCAGAAGACTTAACCGTCCCAAAGATAGAACTTCTTCCTGCATGTTAATTAGGATCCTGTGAATTTCTAGACAAGATGAAGGAGAAATGGAGCTCTGAGAGCAATTTTAAAATCTGCAGACTTAGAGAGTTCTCACTTCTTCTGTGATTCAGGAAATTGCAAACACAGTGTATAAAGGGATTCATTAGTTGCAGTTTGCCAAGTAAAAAACTACCAAGGTCATGCAGCTAAAACCTGAAGTAATAGTTCTCTGTCTTCTCAAAGGTCCAGAGAGTACATCACTAATTCATCTCTGCTCCTTAGTTGAAGCATTTTCAAAAGGTATTCTTAGTTTCCAGAAAAAACATCTTTATCCAAAATAACTTTACATGACCTGACAGAAAAAGCTTATGTTCATCACCTCCAGTGAGAAATATGCTTCCACTGCATTTACAGATGTACAACGGGGGACAGACATTGCAAAAAACCCAAATTCAAATGCTATGTATAATATTTGATAGTCTTTTCAGTGATGGTAAGCAGTTTCAGGTCTTGCTCTTGTCAGAGGATTTCTCTGTGGATTTTCTCAAAGAGTTTCCCCAGAAAAGAAAGGCTTTAGCTACTTCTGGTTTTGCATCTTAACCCACTCTCACACTTAATCTCCTTTAAAACAGTTGAATTTCCCATTTTGTTTAAAAGCCAAAGTCTCAAGCCCTACTTTTCCACATTGATACAAACCCTCAGCTTCACTTCCATAGACTTTAAGATCTTTGCTCATTACTATTTCTGCTATATTCACTTCTCTACAAAAGGCCACCCAGTGCTGGTAGCCCTACAGCAACAACAGCCAGGACTAGGAACCAACCTCAGTAAGCACCTGACCTGGAGAAGGTGAAAGCCTTGAGCAGAATAATTTGCATAATTTCACTTCTGTGAATCTTCATTTAATACCCATGGGGGAAAAGAAAAAACCCAAAGGGGAAAATCTCCTTCCTCTAAAACTCAGCATAGACTAAGACAGCAAATAAGCCTCTGCAGACACTGTTTCACATTCAAATCCCATTTAAAGGAACAGGCACATACTTATGTTTGTTTAAAAGCCAGGAAGATACATAAATCTACTGTGGAGGCAGAAGAGGAACAGGTTATGAGTTGTTGCTACTAGAACACTACCTGACATCTAATCAGGCTTAGCATGGCCTGAGCTTCCTATAGTATGACAAAGCTTAAGCTTAATCACTTAAGAGATTAATACACCTAGGTAAAGCCTTAATGAAAAAATCTGTTGAGCAATATCCAATTTTAACAATATTCTAAATGTTACGCTAGCATTGCCCAGATCCAGACATAGTTTATGTAAACTGACTGAATAGCACAAAACAGACAAATAATCCAATAATATACATTCAGATCTCTCATGGATTTCATTTTGTTTCCTGCCTGGAGTACAGGCTGTGTGCTCAAAACTCTAGGATTCCTTTACTCTTCCTCTCAGAAGTGTTTTGTTTTTGACAAGCATTACATTAATAAATTTCCCTTTTCTGCTTCCAGAGACTTAGCTGCCTCACCAGCAGAGACTACTAGGGTGACCTTATCATGTGATGAGAGAACTATCCATAAATATTAACTGATGTTAAAGTATCTTCCTAATTAAATTAATATTATCTTATCCAGAAGCCATATCTGACAAATGTTCAGATAACCTTCCCTTGCTGACCAGTCCAACATAGTCTGTGGGTCTTTATTTCAGTGTTCTGAAAGCAAAGCTGATGAAGCCAAATTCATATCACTGCAGCCATCACAAACCTCTCCCAACTATTCCCCAGCCATGCATCAGAATTTTGAAATTTTTCCTTTTCCTCCGTCAACTTAGTCATAGGAAAAGATGGAGCTGGTTGAACAAAAAACACGTGTGATGTTCTTAGCTACATCACCAGCCACACAGAATCATTTAGATTGGAAAAGACCTTTAAGGTCATCAAGACCAACCTAGCACCTCCATCTACTACTAGTGACTATTTCATAGTGTCTTTCTGTCTTCCAACTGAACAAGGTATGGTTTGGGGATTATTTTTTTTGATTGGCTGTTGTTTGGAGTTAGGTATTTGGGGTTGGGGGGGATTTTTCATTTATTTTTGTTTTATCTTAGGGAAAAAAAAAACACCTGCTCTGGAATCATAACAAGTACAAGATTCAGTCAGTTTTCATAGTGGGAGAAATTCAGTCCCTCAGGGCTTTCAGGAGAACACTGACCCTTCTGGACATACACCAGACTGCCTTCAGGCTTCTCAATATTTTTTTAAGTTGGCCAAAACAACTTAAATGCCGTGAAGTTTTGGTATCTGCTCCCCAGCAGTTTCTTGACAGTGTTTGCTGAAAAAGGTCCTTAAGGAAGCCCTGAAGACCTTGCTAGCAACATTTCTCCCTGACTGATCTGCTCTCAACCGTCTCATCTGCTGTTGGTCAGTCACCTAACTACAGGCTGGGGAAATAACTACTTTTTTTGCTACCCTTTTGCAATTATTTACAACACAGGGCTTATGCACTTCCTTACACATACACACACTATTCTGTGATTACATTAGTTAGTCAGTAACATAGATGCAGCACTCATCAATCTCACCAAGGTGTTAGAAGAGCCTGCAAAATGAGAGGTGGAAGCTATACTTCATGCCTGCTACTAATTAAAAGAACAGCATACAACTGCAAAATGTATGGTTAGTTTAAAAGGATGGGTATTTAGGGAAATTAAAACAAACAAAAAAACCCTCACAAGTACAGAAATCCACTTGAAGTGTCACAAATTGAGTTGCTTCCTGAGATACTTACGGAGCTGTGAGATAGCCTTCCAAGAAGCCAGCAGCATACATGATATCTTCATTGCTTAAGGTCTGTCTGCCATAGCCTGCTCTGATCTCCAGGACTCCCCAACCTGTTGTCTGTATACTGTTGTTGTAGAAACCATAAGCATCTCCACTCCTGTCCAGTGTATTCCTGACCTGAAGTGTTTTTTCAGCTTTATTCCAGTACACAGTTGCATAGCGGATTTCTATGGTGGAGAAGAAAAGGGACAAGGAAAACAAACAAACTTAAGGAGGTATTTCTTATCCAATACTGAAATGTCAAGACCATATTTTGGCAATTTAAAAAAGTTAATTTCATAGCTCTCCATCAGGTTTAGTTCTAATATGGAGAACAACGCTAATGTTAATGTCCTGAAAAAAGCCATGAGAACCAACTGGAGTTTTACAAAAGCTTACAACTAAATATTCTCATGTTATTCTTCTGGACATTATCTACAACTCTTTCAGTGTAGAGTTCCAACATAGCTGAGTATTGACATAAAATTCAGAAAAGAATTTCCTTACCTGGTCCAGAAAACAATCCATACAAACCTTGCTGAAAACAACTTTAGAAGACAGCATTCCCTAGGAACTGCAAAGGAATATAAGCTACTGTTGACTTTCTTTTTCACCCAAAGATTCCAAAAGTTGCAAAAGTTTTCAAAACTGACTTTCTGGGCAACTAATTCTGAAGATGGCATAACAGAAGCACTAGGACTTAGTGAATCACAAGCTTAAAGACAAAAGCACCACACACATGCAATCCTTTATAAGACACACAATGCCCCTCACCAATCTGGAATAGAACTGATTCCAAGTGTCAAATGAACATTAAGTAACAGCCCTCTGATGTATCATCAGCAAACTTGCTGAGTGTACACTCTGCCCCTCTGCTGAGATCATTAAGGAAGATGCTGAACAGTATCAACCACTGGCATATACCACTTGTTACCAGTCTCCAGCCAGACTCTGTACCTGCACACGAGCTCAGGCTTCATAATGTACTAGAGACACCTCTCATGGGAAAGGAAGACACATTAGCAGAACCAGAATTTTAGTAGTGAAGAAACTTTGTTTTTTTCCTGTCATTCTATGACAGACATTACATGACTATTTAGAGATTAAGTCATTTCAGGGACTTGGAATACAGTGTTTAAAAACATGTTTTTCATCTGCCAGGTACTGAGGCTATTTAAAGGACTGAGACATGACAGACTTTGGGTAACTCTTCAAGCAGCTATGTGCTTCATTTTCTGTTGTTTCCTTAACTATCTTCTACATGCAGTTATTTCCAACTTTCAAATTAAAGGTAAACATAGGAATCACTCAAACTGAAAGATCTGTAAGCAGAAGAACAGGCTGATAAGGTTCATCACTGGAGAGAGCCGAATGCCACCTTACAAAGCTAAAGCTTACACAGCAAAAAAGTCAGGGAATGGAGGTCCTGTGAAGAAGTGGTGCAAGGGGTCAGCACAGAACATAACTTGCCTTTCCGGCAGCAAGTGGGAAGGTTGATTCCAACCAAGAAGCCCATTGCAGGACAGAGGAGAGACAGGCCATGTGCCCAGTACAAAAGGTTTGAGGAATGGGTAGAAAGAGCAAGAACAAAGGAAGGCAAAGCATTCTCATCTTCCCATCTCTTCAGGAGGCTGTGGAAAGGGGGCAGGAAGTGAATAGGAACCAGGGCAGCTGGGTATTGTTATTAGTGCCCACAAACTAAATAGGTATGTCAGAGAAACTTTCTTCTGCCTAAAGCAAAATAGCTGTTCCTTTCTTTTGTAAAAGAAAGTTGATGCCAATGCCAGACAGACCTATCTGACACAGGTACTCTAACACAGCAGGCTGGGTTTCTTTGTTTTATGCTCTGCCAGAGCATGAACATGCAGAGCTATTTTCAAAAGTCAGAACAAACTTTTCAATTACCCTTGGAGTTTGCCCTGCCCCAAATTCACTACATGACAAATTTAAACTGAAGAAAACCAGGACTCAAAGAGGATGGGAGAGAAGGGGAAACATTAAATTACAGGATAATTTGCAACAAACCTTGGGAGGCCCTTAGAGGAACAGCATCAAGGTAGCTGTCATAGACGTGGTTAAACGATAATGCTGGAAAACACTATTTCCCATTACTGACTCTTTTTTCCAGTCACTCATCATCTCATCTCACCTTGATGCAGTTGGAGTTAAAATGACAAGCTTATAAATCTGTGTACACTTCAAATACACTTACACGACAATGTAATCAAAGCATTTGCCATGACCTAATCTGTTCCAGTTCTGTTGTGTTCATCTAAGTGAGCAGGACTACCTTTGCCAAGAAAACTGAAGAATAGCATGACACTGAACTGTAGTATAATATGGAATATAGATACACAAGAAGCTACTGCACATTTCCAAACAATCCTATTTGAGTTCTGACACAATAGGGGACTTTTGAATAATACTGGCTCCAATAACTGGAGGCTGAGGCAGGGGCCCTAGCATTTCTTATCCCAGCAGTTGTATTGGTAAATTCTTGGATATAAATCAAATGCAACGTCTCCATGAATCTACAAATCATCCTTTTATCATCAAAGTTAAGACTTCAGAGTGTGCAGCCTGTTACGGCTCTGAAGAAGAAAAAAAAAAAAAGTGATAATTTGTGACTATTCCATAACAGTGTTGCTTGGAATAATATAAATAACACACCAAAGAACACACTGTTTACTTCAATGAATGAGTCAAAATCCCAGGGGATAGGGTAGGTCAGTGGAATTATCCCTTCCCTCCCTGCAATGAGCCAGCCAGGAGAACTGCACAGCATCAGCAATAGACAGTTCTAGCATAACCACCAGTGCACTCTGTGGTGGAAGAAAGAAGTGGAAAAGTGCAATGACAAAACAAGTTTGGAAATAAAAGTTTCTTCTCCTTTCCGCAGTCAGTAAGGGCTGGGCGAAATCCTTCCTCAAACTGCCTGCTTTTAAAGATACATCAACCCTTCTGTTAAATACATATCCAGAAACAGGGACTTCAGTTAGGAGAGTAATGGAATTTCTATAGCAAGTAAGTAGTATCTGTCTGTTGTCAAGATTATTCCCTAAATAATGGAAAAAGGAACATTTAACTGCCATGACTAGGAGGTGGCAGTAGTCCCGTTGGTTTTTAGGCCAAAATGCCAAATCTGTTCTCTGCCTTTTCAGGACAATACAGGCATTTCCAACATTATGTTAAAAATGGAGACTGTCTTTTATTTGGTGGCAGCAGGAAAGTGTAAATACATAAATGTTTGTGAGAATATGGAGAACGCAATTAAAGGAAATACTAAGCAAGAGGACTGAGGCAAGATGAAACACAAGAGGAAAGCATATGCTGAACAGGACATGAAAGTATAGTACTAATTTGCAATGAAAGAACAGAATGGACAGAAAAGATGAAGAATGAAAGCAGTACAGAGACGGCCCAAGACCATCTAACAAACACACTATTTGATAACTCTCACTAGTATTTATTAAATAAATTATGTCTAAAAAAATAACACTAGATGTGGCTTAAGAATGCCAGAAAAGGCTGTTTTTTCCTATGTTTTCCCAACCATAAGTTGTTTTAAAAAGATACATGTATCTATCTAGTTAGGCTACTGGCCTTTCTAAGTGGAGGAATGAACAGAATTCTTTTCCTTGAAGATGAAAGAAGTAAAAGGGTCGGGGAGAAATAATACTCATATTTTTCCTTAGACTGAGAAACAAGCCAACTCACAAGCAAGTTCCAAACCCAATGTCATGACCAGGGACATCTTTCATTAGACCAGGTTGCTCAGGGTCTCATCCAACCTGGTCTTGAACATGTCCATGGATGTGGCATCACTACTTCCCTGGGCAATCTGTTCCAGTGCCTCACCACCCTCACAGTAAAAAACATCTTCCTAACATCTAATCTAAACCTGCCCTCTTTCAGTTTGAAACTACTGCCCTGACATGCCCTTGTAAACAGTCCCTCTCCCTTCTTTTTATAAGTCCCCTTCAGGTACTGGAAGGCCACAGCAAGGTCTCCCCAAAGCCTCCTCTTCTCCAGGCTGAACTAACCCAGCTCTCAGCCCATCTTCATAGGAGAGGTGCTTCAGCCCTCTGATCATCTTTGTGGCTTCCTCTGGTCCCGCTCTAACAGGTCCATGTCTTTTTTTTTTTTTTTAAGAATCATTCTTTTAACTATTTAAAGAAGGCTGTATACATTTAAAGAACAAGGGAAATTTCAAAATACAGTTATGATTGGAATCCATTACAAAACAAATATTAAGTACTTCAGGGCTTCTTTAGAGATTAGGTTAAATCACACAAGAAATTAACACAGAGCCCAGTAATTTTCAAATAAAGGAGTAAATGCTTTCTTGATCTGCTTGAATATAAGCTATTTGTGTTTCCTATTCTACTGGCCTGAATTCATCCTATTTCCTCATGTATTTCAGGTCTAAGTAATTTTTCAATTTGCTTCCAACAGGCCTGTCATTATTTGAAGCCTAATCCCCTGATTTGTGCTTACATCACATAAAAGCAATATTCAAATGTGAACTATCAATCAAAAGTTTCAGTCTTGTATGGCTTTCATGTTCACAAGGATACTTACTAATAAAGCTTAACTAACACAGCAGATTTGCCAAAACAGTTATAGGTCCCCAATATAGGTCATCCACAGAGGAAACAAAAATAATCATTCAACAAGTAGCTTCACTAATCTCAGAGTACCTCAATTTAACCCATTTTTATTAGAGAACATTCTCTAGAAACAGTTTCCAAACTGCATGATGAAGAATCTTCAAGGCATTCAAAACGCTAAAGAACAATGAACCAATTAAAAAAAAAAAAAATCTAGACGATTCACAATGTTGAAAGCTATGTTTACTCCATTAAATAGCCTAAAGGCATTTCTATTTGTTCCTCAGTAGTTTTCCACCAGTACTTCAATTATGATGTTAGTTTCAGCTAATACCCAACCGATTTCTACTTCATACGCAAAACTTACTTTCACTTCCTTTGCACAATTCACAGCTGACCTATCTATCCTACTAATGTAGTAATGAAGTGTTTGCCAATCCAGGTAAAATTTGAAAACTAGGTCTGCGAGATGAGGTAGGACTGTCCACAATATTACACGCTAGCAGTATTTTGCAAACATTGAAACAACTGTTAGCTGAATTTCTCCTTGCTTTGTGGCAATTAATAAATTATCCTGGAAATTCCCAGATGATAAGCACTTAATCCAGCCCTTAAGACCTTCACTGAAGGCAGCAGAAGAGGGAGAGATTGTGTCCCTACCTATGGCAGGAGGGCTGGAACAAGATGATCCCTTTAACATCCCTTCCAACCCAAACCACTATGTGATTCTCTGAGAGATCCAACACACAGACCATGACCTATACCCAACAGGCCAACACTACAGTCACAAGTCACAGCATGCTGTAAAGCGTCCATCCTACATGATTCCCATGTTTGCATATTACATTGAAAGCCGGCACTGGTGCGAACTCGAGGTAACTTTCCATCTGTTGGATTCCTTAGTTTGGTTCCTCTTCTGGCAGCTGGGAAGACGTTTTGGAAGCGCCAGCACCGAACCCCCAGGAGGCAGCCCGGCCGCCCGGGCGTGAGGTGCTCCCGGAGCAGCGCGTGAGGCACCAGACCCCGCCCGGCCTGCGGGTCCCGCCGCGGGAAGCGGGGACTTGGCGGCCTCGCACCCGCGTCCCACACAGCACGGGCAGGAGGCGCGGCGAGGAGCGGCCGCACCAGGCGGGACGCGGAGCCCGGCGGGTCCCCCGGGCGAGCCGCGCTGCCTCCGCCGGAGCCGCGGCACAGCCCGGGTCGGGCTACCCTTCCCGGCCACCGGGCACCTCTGTGACGGGGGGCACTCGCGGGGCTCGGGCAGCCCGGCTCTCTCCCTCCGTCCCGCCCACCTCGGCGAAGGGACTTCGTGCCGGCCGCCTCCCCCGACCCCCGCTCGCCTCACCTGCTCGGCCGCCCGCTGCCGCCCACAGCAGGACGAGCCCCCAGCAGTAGCGGCACGCGCCGCAACCCAGCCGGGCCATCCTGCCGCTCCTGCGAGCGCCGGGAGGCGGCGGGACTTTAAGAAGTTCCCTCGCTCAGGGCAGGTCTCGGCGCTGCCCCCGCCTCCTCGGGCGCCCGCCCCGGCTGCGGTGCCCCGTGCTGGAGGTGGGCCTGACGGGGCGACGGTTTTCCCCCGCACCGGCCGCAGGGGTTTTCTTCGGGATGTGCCCGGGAGCGGCCGGCATCTTTCTTGACCCAGTAGTTGTTTGGAGACCCCAAGGGTTGGTTGGTGGCAGGGGTCACTCCCTGCGGAGCTCCGACCTCCCAAGACACTGAGGAGGGGGCCCCAGGCGAGCGCCTACGGCGACCTTGGGCTTCCCAACGGTGATTAACCAAAAAGGGGCGAAGGTTTATCAGGAAAGGGCTCTGAAAAGCAGCAGGAGTAGGGTGGTGCCTTGTCAGACTACGCATTTTGCATCACAGGAAGGGCAGCTTTCAACCCTGTTTGGAACAGCAAGTGTCGTGTGTGTCCCAGCAGAAAAAATGAGGGACAGACCTTTTCCTAGGTTTTACAGGTAGAAACAACTTTGCATGGAGTTTTCCCTTGAACCCCATTGGTTCAGACTATTTTTAGGCACTGTTTTTGAGTAAACCCCATTGGTTCAGGTCATTGTTTTGGCACTATTGTTTTGTCTCTCCCAGTGTTGGATATTCTACCACTGTCCTAAAACAGCTATTATTTGGACTTTGTGTTTCAGTAATTGTTTAAGATAGTTCAAATTTGATACCGGTGCCTGTAATAGCCTCATATAACAAGGTCACGTGCCAACTAGTTCAGGCCAAGTAGCAAGCGTTGGCCTCAAGCCCAGCGTAAGAGCACTGAAACACCACTGCTGGCTACAGGGATCCTTCCATACCCATCACTGCTTTGTTCTGAGCTGCTCTTAGAGATAAGCATAAAACACAGAGCTGTAACTTTTTTTTTTTTCCCTCCCCAGTGAAAATTAACTCTTAAGTGTCTAATCATGAATGGATGGTTTGTTTGCTTTGGAGGGATATTTTCCAAAGTTTTTTACAAATGAGAAACTCACCTCTATCACATACTTCTCTCAGTTTGACTATGCTGGTGAAATAAAACAGAAAATTATATTTTCCATAGAATTCCCTGTATAGGATTATAATGGGAGAAAAAAAGTATTTAAAACAGGAGTTGGAGGCATGTGAGAACTTGGATAGATAGCAAAAATACATGATGCAGACACAGGAGGTGAGTGTGGATAAGTGACAAGTGATGTTCCTCGGGGGTCACTATGGGGACAGGTGCTATTTACCATCTTTGTCAGCAGCATGGACTGGACTTGAGTGCACCTTCATCAAGTTGGCTGACGAGACCAAGCTGTGGTGCAGTCAACATGCCGGAGGGAAGAGATGACATATCCAGAGGAGCCTTGACAGGCTTGAGAGGTGGGTCTGTGTGAACCTCTTTGAGAACCTCTTTGTGAACCTCTTTAAGTTCAACAAGGCCATGTGCAAACCCTACACATGGGGCAGGGAAATCCCAAGCACAAGTACAAGCTGGGCAGAGAATGGATTGAGAGCAGGCTGTTCCAGGGAGGGTTCGGAGGGATGCTGAAATGGAAAACAAAACACTGCTGAAAGCTCAGAAAACCCAATATTTATTACTAGGAAGTGACCAACAGAGAAACCGAGAGACATGAAAGAGGAAAGGAAAGGAAATAAGCCCTCAGTAAAACCTCCCACTCATGCAGGTGTTACTTACAAGGTTGTCTTACCGACCCCAGAATGACCAGNTCTCCCTCCTCTTCACTTTCTCCTTCAAGTGCCCTTGGAGGGCCCTCAGCCAATAGGAAGATACCAATTAATTTCAGTTTATACAAAGTACTACCTTCAAGGATGAAGTTCTTGTTTATCAGGCCTTGTTTTCCCACTACTTGTCAGGAAACAGAACAAACTTTCACAGGTGGCTGGGCCAAACACAGACCAGAAGAGAAAACATCCACATTCCCCAATACACAAGCCTAGAGAGAGACTTGGGATCTTGGCCAACAAGAAGCTCAACATGAGCCAGCAATGTGCATTTGCAGTCCAGAAAAGCCAACCATATCCTGGGCTGCATCAAAAGCAGCGTGTCCAGCAGGTCAAGGGAGGTGATTCTGCCCGTGTACTCCACTCTCATGAGAACACACCTGGCTTTATGGCCCCAAACATAAGAAAGACATGGACCTGTTGGAGTGAGCCCAGAGGAGGACCCTGAAGACAATCAGAGCGCTGGAGTACCTCTCCTATGAAAACAGGCTGAGAAAGTTTGGGTTGTTCAGTCTGGAGAACAGAAGGCTTCTTATAGCACCTTCCAGTATGTAAAGGTCTCTGCCAATCCAAACTATTCTATGATTCTGTGTATGATAAAAATGAAGTGGGACGGAATCCGAATATGTCCAAAGCTACAAAAATCTTGTTGTGTGTTAGGAAAGATTCGCTTCCACATGCTCCCAGACCAGGGATTCTCAGAAAACCTTTTTTGGTGTGTGTGTGAGTTAAGTCCAAATGAATGGTGATGAAGCCAAAATCCTTTCCACTTGGAGAACAAAATTATATCTCACACTAGGTTTTTAATATAACACTTCATTGCTTTAAAAAAAAAAAACAACCAGGAGAGGTGGATGACTGGACCTTCAGTGACAGATTTCTGATGGTAGAGCGCTTTTTGATCTAATATTTGATAATAAAATGGAATTATAAGACATTGAATCTAAGACAGATTCAAACCAGAAATCAGAAATAATTTTTTTAAAAGAGTAATCAAAATTGATTTTATTGTGATGTATAGGTGACAGATATGTACAAGGACAGAATCATGTGGAAAATAAACCTATCAGAAGGTGGGTCCATCAACTCATTGCTGAGTTATTTGCTCTAAAATAATTTGCATTTCAGAGGTGTCAAGGATGGAACCCATAAAACTTCTCTTTAAAAATTGACTTATGTCACTTCAAATATCAGAACAGCTCTGCTTGAGATAGTAGTAGTGGGCTTCTTCAGGCTTGATGAGTCCAGCACTTGTCACTGCATTACAGCTACACTTGCTGAGCATATCAGTAGCAGAGCCCTCATACCCAAGAATAGACAAAGCTTGTTGACTGGCACCACAAGGCAGGAAGTAGCAGGCTTTATAGTTTTTTACTGTGCTGATGTTCTTTCTAATACATATTAGTTTTAGAATATCAATAATTTTTTTTCTATCCTCCTCCAAATGAATGCTGCCATTAGGTCACAGACAGAAGATGGTGTGGTAGTAGTGCCAGTTCGAGTTTAAGATTGGTTACATATAATGTGAAAGCTGTGACTGTTCGTTACATGTTTTCTACTCTTTCTCTCCATCCTGTTCTTGGGTGTAGGAATTTGCATTCATTAGGCAAGAGTACAAGCCCTTTGGCACCTCATTATTTAATTTTTCCAGATCTGCACTCCAGATCTATTTACATCTACGTTGTTCTTTTTGTGTGTGTGTGTTCTTACAAAGCAAATTTATATTGACAAAGAAGAAACACAGGAATTGGATTGTTCTTTTTAAATTTTTTTTATGTTTACTTGAAAAAATTGCTGTTTAAAACCAATGATTTCTCATCAATTTTATCATTTGAATACTGACCGATATTTGACAAAGCTCTGCTTTGAAAGCCACCAATGCACAAAAGACCCTTGCAAAAGTTTGACTCTGTAGATGTTATTTCTCCATATGAATACTGATTTTCTTTTACATGCGTCCCCTGTTCTTTTGTTGCTTCTTAAAAGTGTTTATTAGTATAAATGCCATGGTGTCAGTTAATGAGTGAGTCATTTGATTAAAACCTGTGTGGTTGTGAAACTTCATCCAAAAGCTGAATTGAAAGATTCTGAGGTTAAGAAGTTCAGATAATTTTATTTCCTTAATTTCTTTTTCACTTCTGGTTTGGGGGCAGAAGCAGAAGTTGTGAGAAGATATGAAAGTGTCCAGTTTTGGAAAAAAGTTTCATTTTTCAGGCCCAGGAGATTCAGATAAGCTTTAGAAACCGTATTTCTGGAGTAATCTCTTAATGTAAATAACAGAAGTGTTGTCTCTCGAATAAAGTCAGCTTGATTAAACAAAACATATCAGACACAGGGAAGACAACAGAAGAAGCAAAATAGCAACATATCCAGGTTTTACATATGATATATTTGATGTTATTTTCAAATATATTACAGCACATCTTTCTTCAAATAAAAGTTACAAATTAAATACAACATTTAAAAATCATGACAAATTAAGTTTTACTGTGAATATTTTCAGAAGTGGATTATTGAACAGACTATCACAGTTAAAAAAACCTAACTAAACAAAAAACCCTCACTATTTCCAGACTCAAGTGCAGATATTTGCATTTACCTCAAATCAGGTTGCGTGTGTCCTACTGAAGTCATCCAACAATTTCAGTGTTACGGTGAAGAGAGGTTTGATTTACTAATACCAGGTCAGATGGTAGAAAGGATGCTTGGAAACGTATTTTCTCTCTCCTCTAGCTGAAAGTGTAAGAGCCCAGCCTTCACATGAAGTTCTCCTGAGAGTTGCTGCAGCTTCTTGAGTCATACTAGACATCCAGTTTTAAACATATGTGGTAAAATTCTCTGTGCTGACCAGTTGCAGGTATTCCAGGGTACCTGATCGGTAGCTAGCTACCCGTGAAAGCTCACGCGCCTTGGATCCTTCATTTTCCCTTTTCTGAAGACTATTGGTTATCATCTCTGCTAAGTCATCTTGTAACCGCTGCTGATTCTCCCTGAAAGCAACAGGATGGAAAAAAAAGTCAGTGAGTCACATGTTTTTAGTAATTGCCAGGTCCAGTTGTTTTTAAAATATTTCTATCCCACATCTGCTTAATGACATTCACACACAACTGATAAAAATAGTGTACAGGACCAAATTCAGCTTCTGAATTTGGGAATAGAAGGATTCCAGGATTTCCATTTGAGTTTTCCAGATAATATGGATCAGTGTCTTTGCACAGGAGATCTGTAGCTGTGTCATTATTGACCTTCCAAAACCATCATAATCATTTGCATGAAAATGAAGACACAAATTTGATTCAATCCCAATCAAAATAAATTCTAGCTCTCAACACCATTACTGGCACCAGCACTTCCACTATTCAACTTCAGACGGCCTTTAGTAACAGAGTTGCCATCTTTTCCGAAATTTCTTCAGTATATATGGCTCTTGCTGGAGTACCACACATATGACAATTTTTTAGGGGCAGTCCTGTATGAGGAAGTGAAAACAAAAACATCACTGTGATCCAGCTCAAGAGGTACTTTCACTAGTTGAATTCTAGAAGAATTGGCAATTCAGTAATTCTAATTGTCTCAAAACAGATCATATTAATTTTAAAAAAGCAGGTCTGAGTTTATGAAAGAGGTGTGCCATAGAAGTAGTCTTGATAGTATTTCCTGCTCAGCCCAAACATTTGTACTTTCCATTAAAAAAATAACAAGGTTTATGAGATTCTCTAGTATATTAAAAACTTGATTATTTCAGTTTTGCTAATGCCGTGATAAAACCCTCATCTTTTGCTTAGCCTCCTCTTTTCTCTAATGTACTAGGAATAAATGGGCAAAGAATTTTATTCATGCAATGGACACATTGTGTAAGACTCAAAACTTTTGTAGTGGAAGTAACATTTACTTATGCCTTTCAAGTGAGGAACTTCCACAATTATTGAGTTTGCAGGAAATAATGCAGTACTTGTATGCAAAATACATACTCAATAAATGCAACAAGTTGTCCTGACTTCAATTTTGCATAGTTTCTCAAAAACAACCCTTCCACTATTGTGTTATTTTATTCAATTCTAATGTAAAATGATGGCTCAGTTCCAGGACATCAACCTCATATTTTTTCCTGATAATTTCTCTCTTGTGTGTTAAAAGGTAAGCTCTCATTCAATTTTTAAAGACTTTATTCCTATGTAGTACTACAGTAACTTTGTTCACCTCATATAGCAGAATACTGCTTGGAATCCTGCAAGTTTCATTTCTTCTACAAATTTCCCTACAAGAGCTCAGAGGCTCTTTTCTGGTATTAGAGGCAGCTGCACATTCAGTTGTGGTTACCCTCTTCCTGTACTATGACACACAGGTGCCACTAGGACTAAATTTTTGGGAATATTGATGTTTTCCATTTTTCTGTCCATCTTTTGCACTTACATCAGCAACTTGTCCTGTAAGTCCTATTTCCCTTTCAAGGAAATGAACCTGCTAAATGGTTATATAGACAAATAACCTTCAGCACACACATAGTCCCATGTCACAAATATTTACATGTTTATATATATGTCCTGTTAAGCCTCTAACTACCAAAGACAAGTTCAATAGTATAAAAACTCCACAACAAGTGCCAGGGAGCAACAATTAAGGCTAAAGCATAAACAGTGGGAATTTCTCTTCCCTCTTCATGTATAAAGACCATCTTACACAGAAGGAGGTGTTGGAAGATTGTATTTCTTGTCCTCAGTACCCGTCAACCAGTAGGTAATCTCTGTTCCTCTGCCCTAAATATGTATGACAAAGAAAAGAAAGCACAATCTTGGGATTAGAATGGAATTCCCTGTAGTTAATTTACTTAAATAATACTGTATTGCACATTGCCATGTTTTCCTCTGCTTGTTTTCAGTAACTGGTGCTGATGGCAAAGGATTAAAAATCAGGTGTGAGAAGAAGAAAATGGGGGAGATGCAGCTGCACACCCACTTCCTTGGTCCATGACCTGAAACACACACCATGGGAAAGGTGAGCTGTGCTGCCTGCCATCAGCTCCCAAGAACAGACAAATGTAACAGACTGAAATAAATGGATTGTAGAGGGACAGTCAGATAAGGGAGCATAAGCAAATTAACAATAGATTCAGTTTCTCTTTCATCAGATGAATTCACTCCACAATTTTCTGTTCCAAGTGGTATGTTTCATTTATTCTCCACATCTTTATGTTGTAATTTTATTTATGACTTAGGGAGCTCTTCATTGCCTGCATTGTCTTTTTAGAAGTCTGTGATAGAGACTGTGGTATCAATTGATCTATAATCCTTTTCCCCCAGCTGTTAATTAAGTTTGTGGTACTCTCAGCTATATAATACTTTTTACTATCCCTCTTCTCTGTATTCCTGCATGTGCATCGTAAAGGTTACCTTCAAGTACGTTTCTCCTCTCACTTCATACTGGAATTGGCAGTCTGTTCTTTTCAGGATGTTAATAGTGGAACCATTTACATGAATCCTTAAAGCTAAAAAATAAAGAGACAATGAAAATTCAACCTGGAAACTTACCATGTAATCACATTAAGTATATGTGAAAACTGGTGCTATAGCAGAAGTTCCTTCAATTGTTATCAGCATAAATTCTGAAAATTAAATTAAATGAGAAGCAATTACACTGCTGTATGAAAAATCTGACTCCACTACATGGTATATATAGGGAACTGGTACAGCCATTGATCTGAAATACAGGTGACAATGGTATCTGTAGTATTTAGATGCCAAAAGGGAAAAAAAATAATTGTTAGTGACCTATATAGAGAATGGTCATGGGAAAACACTGGGCAGAAGGATAAAAACCTGGGTCTTGGCACAGGTCCCCAGTGCTGAAGTTGAAGACATAATTGCTTCAATAATAATACACAGTCAGTATATTTATTCAACAAAGCTGTAATACAATTCTAGGGCAAACTAAAATCTACACTTCATAGAGTAAAATTAATCCAGGCACATGAGTATCATATCTTCCAGAGGAATTCAGGCAGTGAACCAGTCTACAAACTGCCCGTTACCAGCACTGAAGCATGAACAAGGAACAACTCTTCATTGCCCAGTGAAGTGCCCACTGTCACTTTGGACAGTTAAATAATTGGTAATCAAAACAAATAGGGCTTCTTTATCTCTAAAACTTCTGCAAGCTGATAATAAATTGTTCTCAGCTGAAAACAGACGCTTTGGTCACAAACTAAGCAATAGCCTTTGGTCCCGTTACACTGACAGCTAAAATTAAATCCTTACGCAAGCCTGTGGATTCCATTCGTGAAGCTGTGTTTACTGTATCTCCAAACAAACAGTAACGAGGCATTTTTATTCCAACCACACCAGCCGCACATGGACCTAGAAATGAGATGCAGAGCATTAAAAAAGGTGTATCAAGAGACTATTTGTCTGGGAGGTGTCTCACTGTTGCCGAACAGTGCAGTGCCTGCTGGAGCTCTGCATTCCTTACCAGTGACAATACTCTGTACCTCACTTCCCACAATATCTTGTGGTCTCCCCTTCCACTCCAAACCAAGCCTAGCTCTGTTAGTCTTGCCTAATCTAATAAGACCGTAAAAAGGACACAGCTGCACAGTGTTAAATGTATTTAAGCACAATTTCTATGCAGCAAAAGAAAAGTACAGTTAGTAACTGTCAGGTTTGGAAGCAAGAGAAAAATAGAATAAGCTTCATTATGAGAGGATGCATAGTGGAGCCTCAAGCAGTTTCCCAGTGCCTCAGTCATTTTCTCTGATATGTTCCTCCCTTGGCAGCTGGGGTTCAGGTGGTTGATGAATTTCCTAAAGCTGTTGAACTATCTGGAGGTCCCCTTTGACAAGAAGCACTTTTATAGATAAATCAAAACATTAATTCCTGCATAGGCTTGACAGAACTTTTGCCTCCAAAAGCATAAAATACAGGCCTGCATTTTTTGTCAAGATAAGCATAGCTAGCCATGAGTGATTTCTGCTTTGGTCAGGGAGGAACAATCTATGAAGGCTTATTTGATACAACTGGTTTAATCATACCAGGAACAATGGCAGTTGTTCATCCTAGCTACTGACTTAAGCTGTGAATGAATGGCTAGGGGTTATTTCACTACAGGAGAGCAAACCAGTGACATATTATTTCTGTTGCTCTTCCTCTAGGTACATTTTCTTCCACCTGATTCCTCATGAGAAGAGCAATCGTGTATGATGTACTACCAGACCTTGTATGGAAGTCAGTTCTATTCAAAAACAAGGCAACAACATTGTCATTGTTGATCTAGCACTACTGTGTACCAGAGTGAATTCCAATGCGAATCCACACAGGCAGACCCGGCAGATGTCTCAGTTCAAAAGATCCCATGAAGCTGAGGATGTCCAGAGCCATCATGGAGATGTCTACTGCATGCCGGTTGCCATTCCTCTTCGGTAAACCACTCACCACCATGTAGGCATCACCAATGGTCTCCACCTGTGGAAACAAAATTAGAACTCACTACCTGCAGATATAAAAAAGTATATACTTTGTTTAAAGCAGAAAGGTTTTATCAGATCCCCTTGCTCATGATTAAACATTTCTTCCCTGGAGAGCAGGATTGATTAGTTTAAGGTATGACACCATTCGGGTATATGAGTGTTTATACCCTGCATTCCTGTTAACAAATCTGTGAGCACATAGTATAGAAAATTTGGTATAAGCAGGCACACTGAAAGCACATTGAAATGAGCTAATCCTGACCTGTTTTTCTCTCTTTTGTCTTTGCTTAGAAGGCAGATTCCCAAATCCCCCACATTATGCAATTTGGTTTGTGTATCCCCTGGTTGTTAACTGAGCAAAAGTGCAGAGCTAATCACCTTGTAAACATCATGATGGTCAAGAATGTGGTCAAAGTTCTTGTAGATATCATTGAGCATATCTACCACCTCCATAGGGGTGCTATATTTGCAGAGTGTGGTGAAGCCAACGATGTCACTGAAGTAGATAGTGACTTCTTCAAAGAGCTCTGGCTCTACCAGGCCAGTCTCCTTCAAAGACTTTACTACTGGCCTGTGGAAATAGAGAAGGCAGGAAGACAGATGAGTAGTGTTTTCTGTTAAAGGTATTTCTTCATGCAACCCAACCACATCATTGCTTTCTGTGTAGGAAACATCAAATAGTTTGCTGAAAACTGCCACTGTAATTGCATTTTAGATGCCCATAATGCCATTCAGCCAGGAACCTCAAAGCACTTACTAATGGTAATTAATGTGCTACAGCCTTACAAAATCTAAGTGTGTTAATAGCCATGAGGAAACTGAGACACAGGCAACTGAGCTTCTTGGTTAAGGTCAGAAACAGCAATACTGAGTCAAATTTAAAACTGAAATTCTAAAATTTCTGACATGTAGACCTACATTCTACCCATACAATAAGTAAGAACAAATATATTTTTGTTTTCCCAGTGTAGAAGTAATTTCATCCTGATGATTACATCACTTCATCCTGATTTTAGATGAGGTATCATAGTCTGATAATTTCATGGGAAGAAAAATCAATACCATGACAGTCAATATCTATTCAGAGGACCCTTCATTTTCTTGCAATTCTAAATCCAGGAAAATATCTGTTCCTAGTGGAGATATTAGAAGAGAATAACTGAAAGAGATGCAGAAAATTATAGGGTTTGCACAATGCTGTGTTCCATCTACAGTGAGATAACAATAGAGTGGTTGGAACAACAAAGAGTGGAAGGAGATGTGGATTCCTTGTCACACTGTCTATACAGCCAGATCATTTCAAATTTTCCCCAAAACTGGATTGAACAAACATGGTTTTTTTTAAGATGAGTCAATAAAAATATTTTATCTTTTTTTAAGATAAAATCAATACTCTGACAACTGAAATACCCTTGAAAATAGTATTGACATAACAGGGTACTTTTACCATTGCAAATGTATGCAATACCAAAATTACTGACATTACCAATATTAGAATACCAATAATGCTTATCCTATACCATAGGATAAGTATTCTTCATTCTCTGAAGAATCCATCTAGCCCAGTATGGCCCAGCCAACCTCAGCCCCTCTGTTGCATTGCTAAACCCCAGCCTGAAATTGGACTGCACTCCTGTTCTCCAGCGGGAGACACTCCTTCTACCTGGCAAGGTGCTGGAGCAGAACAGAGCTCTGTGATGTGAGGTCACTGTAGATCTGTGTGTTCCAAGCAAAGCAGTGAAAAAGAGGCTTGTGCTGGAAAGGGGGATTCTGTGCATGAAGAAATGTTGAGGAAGATAATGGGTCCCAGTACCATCTTGACATGAAACTCCACCATAGGGTGGAGAGCACAGGGACAGTTGCTGCTTCTTTGCTTCCTAGCGGGATTAGATTAGCCAGGAAGGAAATAGAACATTAACATTAATCCCATCCCCTACTCTGCAAGAACCGGGTGATATATGTAAATAAAATGCCAGAGAAAATTCTCCTGGCCAGTTACCTTGGAAGTAACATGAAATTAAGCCTGTCTGCTCTGTCTCGCTCTGCTTTGTATAGCTCTGTCCTTTCCTCCACCAGGTGTTCCAAGTTCCGGGAGTACAGCTGTAGACGCCGGATCAGGGTATCCATGTAGCTTTCATTGGTCTGGCCATGGAAGTTACTGCAAGTAACAGAATTGCACAGGAGTCAAGAAGGAAGATTGACAGACATTCATTGCTGAGAGCAGCCAAAAAGAGGCAAGAAAGAAGCAACGGAAAACTTCTCCAATGTTTGACTTCCGTGTAGTTAGAATGCAAAATGCCTCAAGTGCACCATTCTTTTACTTGCTTGGAGGGCTTATGTATATGGACTGAAAGTCAGTGATCCACGCTTGTGAGTTGAATTGGTAATTCTTAAAGCACCCATCCATCACCTAGCCCTGATAATACTGTCAGTTCCAGATTACCTTGGGTAATCCACGAACATTCAT
Source organism: Pachyramphus minor (assembly GCA_013397135.1). Classification (NCBI taxonomy): domain Eukaryota; kingdom Metazoa; phylum Chordata; class Aves; order Passeriformes; family Tyrannidae; genus Pachyramphus; species Pachyramphus minor. The sequence continues at coordinate 128,247 of VYXB01005982.1, forward strand.
TTGTAAAAAGCAACTGAGCAGCTCAAATTCTGAGAGGAAGCTAAAAATAGTAGGTAGAATATTGCATATAGTGTTTAGATGGGGGCTTCAGCCAGAAAGATTAAGACAATTTGGGGCTGTCCGTTAAGTAAACAGAACAATACAGTAGAACAAAGAGCAGCCCCTGGGCTAGACTTACTCACAAGATCCTGCAAACTCCAGCCTACTAACAATCCCTGGATGCAGAAGTATGGTAACATGAGCCACTCAAACCCCTGTTTGTCTGGGCAGCCTGCACTTGCCAAAGCAGTCTGAAAGTAGATGGGACCAGACTGAATGGAAGAGTCAGATTAGTATTGTATCCAAGTGGACTTTAAAATCACTCTTACTTTAAACAAATTTTATATCAGCGATGCAACATCTTAGACCCCCATGAGGAGAACATCATATTGAGTGTGACAAGAGGCAACCTCTTTGCTTTTGTAGGGTGGAGGCTTAGGAGATGAACTAGGAGGCCTTTTTATTCAGCTGCAGTAAGATTATTCAACTGATACATTCAGTTATGTGTAGTACAGTTGTCCATTTTCCATTTTACCCATGTAAAATGGAAAACGATGCAAGTACTGCTGGGGTTTGTTGATGGGAAGAGCTTTAAAAAACTGGGGAGCAGTTGCCCAAAAGAAATGATTAAAAGCTCAGTTTGGTCATCAAAATAATTAACTCATACCAAACTCTGTAGGAACAATGCAGCATTGTCCAGGTGAAAGGCCTGTGTAACCCCATAGGGTTTATCCAGCTATGGCCCTTATTATTTTCACACAACCTTGTATCATCAAAGCCTTGTAATTAGTACTTCTTGTGAGTTACAACCCAAGATTTCTAGTCAGCTTAATTTGGGACCATCCAAACTTTCAAATCATCCTCCAAACATCTATGTGAATTCATTTCCCGAAACTTAGATGACATGAGTCACTATCCAACTCTTGACTAGAGACAGGGAGCGAATTACTTGAATAGTGTAAATCTCTAATTATCCAGCTTACTACTTTCACAATGTACCAATTTGAGGTAGGGTGATCACCTTACCCTCACTCAGCTAGTACATTGCACACAGGTGTATGTATACCCATGCACATGCTCGCTTACTTTTCTGCCGAAGAATAAAAGAGGATATAAGTGAACAACACTAGATTTTTGCACTGACTGAATCATAGTCACATCAGTTTACACAGTTAAAAATATGTGCTTTCTACCTCTTAGGAGGAGCTTGGAGCATCTTAAAACAGAGCCCCTGCTGCTCACCTGAATATTTTAGCCAGAGTACTCTCAATTTTCTTAAAGTCGGGCCTTTTCTCTGGATCTTCCTCCCAGCAGCTCTTCACTAGTGTATACACCTTCAAACAAAAATTTAAGGAAAGTTCACCTGAGTTATGAATACAGACAGAGAGTAGTGCTAAACAGCACTAGTTCATTAGGGAATTTCCGGTTACTCTTGACTGGCAACATACTAAATTGTGTGACTGTCTTGAACCTATGGTTAGGACACTCATTGAAGGCATCTTAGACTTAACTCTGTGATGACTAGTGACATGATCTTAACTTGAATTTGCAGTACGTGAAAGAAAGGCAAGTAAATGGATCCAGTCTTGCAGCTAGAGTCAGGTGCAGTTATTGGCATGAAGGTAAAGGCTGTGGTAATTATATTTCCAATACCCTGAGTTTGGGATTTTTCTGAAACTAGTGATTTAGCTGAAAAGAATAGGGTTAATTACTGGATATGTGGATATCTACAATACAGACATTTCCACCTGAGCAAGAAGCCTTAGGGGCTATAAAATCAGTGGAGAGAGGTATACTCAAGGTGTGATTCATCCCATCTCAAAGATATCTAAAATAGGTCAAAAGAGTGGCACCATATAAGTGGCTATTTCTTTCTATTGAAATCATTTCCATGCGTTGTATTCCACTTTGCTGGTAACAACTGTGGAATGCCATTTCTTCCCACAAGGTTAGCACATTTGGCATAAAAAGCATGGCTTTCACCTTCCCATGATCACAGGCTCTAGTTTGGCCAGGACTTCCACCCTTCACCCAGAAAATAGCCTAGTTAATTATTAGCTTACTTCCATCTGTCTTTCTCCCACTGTTTCCAAGGTCAGATCTGGTCGGAAAGGCTTCACTCCTTTGCCACTCTCCACCCTGTAAAGTTTCTCTAACACAGGAAAAGATCAAAGTTTTAAACAAAAAAACACAAGAAGAACATTGCTTGTGGATAGAATGCTATGCTTACAAGCTACTGTACAAACACAGGTCTTGAAGACAGTTCCCTCATTTTGATGTGAATTTCAACTTTGGATCTTTTCTAAATATATGGCACAAGATCAAGAGGGCTGGCTTGAAGGCCCCTGAAAGCAAAATGAATAGAAATGTACATGAGTATTTATTGGTCACGGTAGACATGGTTATGGCATCTTCCCAAATGAATGTTGGGCATTATTAGTGTGCCTCTCCGCATGTAGTTATAGCAAAAAAACAATGTGAAAAGCCCATTGCAACTTGATCAAAAGTGTTGAGACATATAGCTCCATCAGAGCAGTACAAATCATCCTGCAGATGCTCAACTTTCTTAAAACTAAGATACTAATATATATGGGTTAAAAGCATTGCATCGTTAGCTCATTAGTACTCTTAGCCATGAAATCCATTCCATGAAAGTTATTTGGATTCTGTACACATCAAAATCAGGCTGCATTTGCACATCTCAATCTAAGCACAGTAAATGAGAGCTAAAGCAAAAACATCTCTCTTTGCCTTTGTCCAGAAGACCTCAAGAGTTCCAGATGGGGGGATTTAAAAAACAGAAGTAATCTTTAAACTCTAGAGTAAAGGGAAAATGAAAGAGATCTGTGAACAAGCGTGAAACACATTTATTAATAATGTCTGATTATATTTGGGATGCAATTTTACTGAAGGAAGCTTATAATGACATGAGGAAGGTTTGTAATTGTGATGTAATTGTAAGTGCATATCTAGAGCAGCTAGGGATCCCTAAGCACGCATGATCACCCTAAAATGATGCAGCAGCTTCCAGCTTTTTGGTATAGAAATTACAGATTAGAGAAGGAACAGGAGACATAAGTCTCCCAAATGCTATGGAATGGAGACTGCAAAGAAATCTTCTGTGGGCTATGAGACGGGAAAGTCTGTGTAGGGCTCATGTATGCAAGAGGAATGTGCTGGATTTCCATGCTGCACGCACACCTGAAAGAGGAAGTAACAGCAGCTATTAGCAGCAGTGCAATTAGCCAGTGGCAGAACATAGTGGAACAAGGAGGCAGCTTGAATTGAGCATTCGTACATGACAAGATTTCACAGTCTTGAGCAGTGAATGAGGTGTTTCTGCAGAAGAGTGGAGTAACCAGATGGGGAACAGCTGTCTCACAGAGACATCAGTGAAGAGGACTATGACCTAGTTACTTCTATACATTAGAAATCCAGTTTTGTATACCTGTCATCATATGGGACTTCTTTTCTTTCAGTAGTAGCAAAATTATTGTACATTAAGTTGATTGATACATATTTTCAGGTTGAGAAAATTGGCTCACTGACTAACTGGAAGTTGGTGGATGGAGCCTAGGTATGAGATATTTAATAAGTCTTTTAAAATCTGAACGCAGCCCTTGCTGTCAATGAAGTCCTGGAGAAGCAGTCCTGAAATACCAGTATTATGTCTTCTAACTTGTGGAGGCCAACTTCTGAGAGCCTAGCCATTGAAAGACTTTCTCCAGCTGACTTAAAAAACCCAAATGAATCAAACATGCAACTGAGACATTTCTCTGTCCATTACCACTGACTCTAATTTGGTATCCTTTTCTCTTTTTATCTTAGAAATTTGTAAATTAATGGTCACCCCAAGTTTGAGCTACTGTCTTCCAAAGTTAAATGATGCCACAAAGAAAATTCAGAGGTGTTTGAGTAAGTATGGTTCACCCTCTTGCTCATCTTGGCTAATGAATGAATCCAGTCATTTAAATGAGGAGCCACTTCAGCAATACATAATAAAACTTATTTCTTTTACATGAAACTGGATGAACTGATGAATGCATTTACTCAAATTGCATAATCAAAAGTTGAGAATAATACCAGAAGCCATTAGATCAGCAATATATATCTTACAAATCTACTAATGTTTTTAAGGAAAAAAAACTTTGTGGAAAAAACAATCTCCTCACTTAATAGAAAACTTAAAATTTCAACTGCAATTTACAAAGCAGATTACTTTTTTAAGTTACAGTGCATCCAGACTTACCAAACAGGCTTTATGGCCAGTGAGGTTATTGGTGTCTTACCCAACATGCTGATATGTGACCATCTCCAGCAACAGCACTTAGGTGCTGTTAGGTACCTAGCTTAGGTGCTAAAACTTCTTTCAGTTGGATGAATTAACCTAATGCTATTTGAAAGGGACAGTATTGCCAAAAGGACAAAATGCAGTTTTAAGAAACAGGTCAAAGATAAAACAAGGAACCAGGTTCTGACTATGACAGCCAGGGTCAAATACAGAGCAGTGAGGATGAGACCACATCTCAGAAGAGCCAGGAAACACTGTGTCTTAACCAGTAACACAGCACAGAAAGACTATAACTGCTCAACAAGTAGTTAAAAGAATATATTTTGCTATGGATTTGCTTTACAAGTCAAAATGAGGGAGGAAGGAAGGGCATTGCACTTTCTCCACCTATGTTGGCGATACTTGTAAAATCATTGCATTCATGAAGCTTGTGCCTGCCTCTTCCCAAGAGAAAAGGAATAGAAAAACTTTTATTGTCTCTACCTTATATTAAGCATGGAATCCTGAACAGTTTGCTTTATGAGGAACAGGCATTTCTAATCTTTTAGATCTACATTTTTATTAAAAAAATGCTGATGTGAAATACTGTGTTTCCCCAAATATGAGCATACATTTGAGATAACATGGGATGATGAACATGCCCCAGAAATTATTCTCAAATGTAACTCAGGAAAAGAGCTAGTAGGCTGTCGAGCTGCTGCTCTAGATATTTTAACAAATGTGAGGCGGATCTAACAGAATGACTCAGAGGTAAAGGCAGTGTCTAAATTTGTTGTTAGTAACTGTCACTAGGAAAATCCCAAATCCACATACGTTTTTATGTCAGTGCTAGTATATAATAATGCCTGGATTCTGGGAATTGGGATTGACTTTGCTGTTAGCCACTCAATAACAATGTCACAAAATGCACAATCTGTGGTTTAATGGATGCATTACAGGAGGAGATGATTTTTCTGACAGAAGTTAAATTGCTAAAGTTAATTATAACAGACTTAAACAAAATCTGAATTGCCACTTTCTAAATGTCAGCTCTTTTTGTGTCATGCTGCTGAGTTTTTCTTTTTCTGTGTTGACATTGTTGATTTATGCTGCTTAAAATGAGTGACATAAGTTGTGCACAAGTCATAATAGAAAGACCCTTGTGGCCTTTAAATGTTACAGTAAGTCTGGACAGCATTGTATAATGTTAACTTCTGTAATGCTACGGCCTAGTTGAGGAGGGAAGAGAAAGGGCAAGAAAACTCAATGAAAATTTTATTTACAGAAAAAATAAGGACACTTGCCCCCCACCACCCTTGAGATTCTTCAAACAGATTCTTCATTCATCACAGTGAAAGAAGCAGCAGTTCAAGCAGTTATCAGAGACAGTACCTTTCACAAAACATGGAGAATGGGCCAGTTCCAGCTACACCATCCCAGAAGGCTGCAATGGAGGAGAAATTTACCTCTGTTGTCCCAGCAGTGTTCAGTGTAGAACGTCTCTCTGCGTAGGATGATTTCTTGGGCAATGATTCCATAGCTGTATACATCACCCTTCTGAGATACATCAGCATGACGGAGATGCTCAGGAGCTGTCCACAAGTCTGAAGATCCAGACAGCAACAGAGCACGAGGGAAAGGGGGAAGGGAGAGAAGTAATTGAAAAAAGGGTGATTCTTCTCAGAGCATCCACTGGCTATAAAGATATTGCCTTTTACTCTTTCCATATCCAACCCGGAGCCCACAGTTTATTTCCTACTTTAGCATTTTTCTTAAGAAGCTGACATCAGTACAGTTAGATAAACCTCTGATGTGGTAGTTTTCAATTGTCTGGGATTTGCTGACCCTACTACTTTCCATTTTAGATGCAGACCCTCACACCTTCAGAAAAGTTATGGTTATTGGCAATGAACTTGCTTTTCTTGGCTACCTTTCATAGGCTTCTTAGAAATAGCCTGTGCATTTGTATAAAACCAAGGAATGCCAGTGCTATAATAAAAAACACCCTGAGACATAAATTATTGAGCTAGATGCATGGAGTTTGTTATACAAGGTGTCAGATGAGAAGACTGCAGTATTTCCCAATGGCTTTGATACCATGAAGCTATTGAAATAGTGCTCAAGTGCTTTTGAACTTGACATGATATTACCTGCTCATAACCACTTTCTTGTTATAGATTTTATTGATCTGTATTTCTAGTGCAAGGAGCACTATTGTACCTCAAAAACAAAATGCTGCCATGGTCCAACAGTTTGTTGTGATATGCTGGTGATGTTTCATAACAGCGACCTGAACACAGTAACCCTGAAAACAGCATTATGATACCAGGCTGCAACATTCAGCCTCAATGAATCTGCTGATCTCTCATGATACAGTAAGTTTTCTTTAAGGAAAGAGATCTAGTAGACAGAAATTTTTGAGGTTGCTTATGAGCAGTGAAAGAAGATAGATATATTAAAATGTAATAATGATATAAATTTAAATATGAAATTTGTAAAATGAAGAATGAATAGAGCATTTACCTTTAGTGCACTTTGCTTACTCTTTTTTTATGTACTTATTGCTGCTCTTGAGCACGCTTGTGTCTGAACGTAAAAATCTTGTCCAACCTGGTTGCAACCACAGTTTCTTCTTGGGTCACATGCTCCAGTTATGGCAAATTGCTGTGCTTATTATACCCCAAGCTCTACTCTGTGTCAGACTCATATGACATAATTTCAGATGGGCTCATCTTTTCACTCCAGATCAAGTAAGAAAAAAAAATTAGTAGAAAGGAGTGTTCTATTTTAGCAAATTGTTCTATGAATGTGAGATGAATAGAAAATGTAAAAAAAAAAAAATTAAAATTATTCCCATCTGGTTGCACACATATTGCTAGTAGGAAACTACTAGGGGAGTGAAAAACAAAGTTGTCATTGCATATCATTACAGATTTTTTAAAGGATTATCAGAGTCATGACTGTTAACGTTTAAATAATATCACAGAGCACTGTGGTAACACATGTATCTAATCAGTGACAAGATTACTTGTACTTAACTCCTTTTTTAATTCACACAAGTTCAGCATTACTGCTGAAGAGAGTTGTTTGCATGAAGGACTTGGACGCTAAAAATGTTTCTTGCACCTCAGCCACATGTGAAATCTCTATTTTCTAAACTCAAAGTTGAATATTCATCCTTCCTTTCCTTCTCACTTACACTAATTTCTTTCTCTACCTGCTAATAATTTTCTTTTATTGTGTTAAGACAGTATTTTCAGATATCATTTGTATAATGACTACTGCATGAATTAAAATCAGATTGTATGTTTTGTATGGTATAGAAGATATAATTAGGCCTTAGTGGTCTATGAAGTTAAGAAAATTCCACTGGGTTGGAAACCATGAGGGAGAGTCCAATTAGGCACTGTTTTTACCTTTCCTTGGAGGCAGAATTGAATTGCAGCCAAAATCAGTGATCTTCACTACCATGCGATTGTCTACTACACAGTTTGTGGATTTGAGTCGACCATGGACTTCAGTTTTGCTTGAGTGCAGGTAAGACATCCCCTGTGATTGACAATAAAAGAAGAGGAAAGCACAACTACATGTGAGACACTCAGCTGTTACAAGATTGAACAAGAATGTGAATATGCTAATATCTGTCCAAGTAATTAAATGGCCTTCCTCTGCAATGGATATGCATAAATCACAATTCCCTTTCATGTTATTTTACAGAAGAGACTTTCCAAGATGACAGGAACAGTCAATGTTAAGAACTGAGGAAATAGATCATGCCGTGGAAGAACACCCTTTCTCTTTGTAAACAATAGTCTGACATAACATCTTGGGGTTTGACAACACTAGAACACAATTAAGCAATTAGAGAAATTTATTTCCTCCCACAGAAATTTTAATTTCACTTGCAATGAATGGCTTTTTGGTAAATTTAATACAGATTTATTGGAATGTCACAGAAAAAAAGGTGCTTCCAACTACATGTTCATCCAATGGACATCCATAAGTGTGAGAGGAATTGCTCCTTATATCTATAAATGTCTTTGAAGATTATTACACACCAGAGACTTCATTCAAAACATTGCAGCAGATCCACTTCTGCAAATCAGAGGGCTAAAGAGGGGTCAATGCAGAGTGTTAGATGATGCACTAGGGTTTATGTCACACAGAGAATCAGACTAGAAAATCATAAAGGTCTCTTCTGACCTGACTGATTATGGTTTTCTCCGTACAAGTCAATACATATCAGCTATCCATGAGCTAAACTCCAAAGAGGGCATCATGAGGACTGACCAATGCAGTTTCATCTTTATTTCCTGATATTCAGGCTCTTGACTCACAACACACACAGGCACACAAAGGTGGTTTGCCTCTTTTTACTCATCGCATCCGAAATTGTCTCATTTAGTCTAAGACACTCAAATATGGTGCAATGCATGTGAAGGGGCCAGCACTGAGGCACAGCGGGAAAAGAACATTATTAAGCGGGCGTAAACTGAAGAAGGGAGAAGGTATGCTAATTTGCACCTTCTTGCTATTACTTATTCTGTTTCATCTCTCTCTTCTGAACTACTTACAGTCACACCTACTTGTAGTCTATTGCTGGTTGTTTTTCTTTCTTTAGTCCTCTTTTGTGCTCAGTATATGAAGCACAATCTATACCCTATGGAAGCCAGAACGGGCATGTCCTATCTGTTTAGCTTTTTCTCTAAATGATCTTCCATTTGGACTACTATATGTATAGCTCATTCTTTTGTATAAGTGAAAGATAGAATTTAATCAGGGTTACATAGCTCATGTGGTCATGAACACACTGTATGACATGCTGGGTTTTCTTTTCAAATACTGGCTACACATAATTGGGAATGGATCAGCAAATGTTACAACAGATCACTCAGACATGAGCTGAGTTTCGGGCACAGCAGATGTATGTCTGAGACACAAGCAGCCTGTAAAAGATGCAATCTCTGGAGAATGTTGTTGGACTGGTTATCCTGGACCTATCTAGACCATGCCAAATTTACAGAGATTGTGGGCACACTGTACCCAAGGAACACATTTCTTTATTAAGCAGCTTTTAGCATGCAGCCGTGATGGCATTACCCAGGATGTTTTGCCTGATTTAGGCCCTATTTCCTCCAGCTGTGCCTTCTTCCAACTCCTGGTTTCATCAGCCAGGAAATGTACCCATTGCTACAGCAGAATTCTCAATCAGTCTCATCATCAAATGACAGGAAAAAGTAATTTTGATTTCCTTATCCCAAGGCTGTCTTGTTAAACATTTCTGGAGGCAGAAGTCTTACAGGTGTACCTGATAAAATTTTCCTCTTTCCTTACCACCATCCTATGCACCTACCTGAAAACAAAAACCTATTAAGAACTCACGGTGTAATTTTCAAATTTTATAATGACTTTCAGTGAAATACTTCTGAATACTTGAGCATTCTTGTAATCTCTGCTCTGGAGCTCTGAAGCTTTAATTCTGACTGAGAACCCTTTTCCTGACACAATGCAAGAATATTACAATCTCTTGCACAATATCCTGCAGCAGCCCCTTATTTAATAAATAGTGTTGCAATGACAAGTGTATGCGCTAATAACTACAAGGTTTGATTACTGCAATTCCTTCTTGGCAGACCTTTCATCAGAGCTCTTTGGTCACATGTAGCCAAATCCATGTAGCTACAGGTGATGCCATCAATCCTAGAGACATCTAAGACGGGGGGTGGGGGTGGGGAAAGAGGGGTGGAAGTAAATGGATTAGATTCAGGCCTTCTCCTTTGCCCACCCCACCTTCTCTGGTGAACTAGGAACTGCTCTAGGAATAGTCATTACTTGGCCAGTTGTGCTAGGGAATACAAGTGATCCAGCCTTTGCTCAGAAACAGATTCAGCACTTCTGTGCCAGATGAAGACCAGGCAAAGTACTAGGACTGTTCAGTAAAAGCAGAATGTAGGAAAGTGCAGGTGTGGAGAGGGAGAAGCATATTAAAAGGAAGGCAAAGGAACCACAGGAGCTGGTCACAGGGATTTTAACAGCCTGGAGAGCTGGGGCTGGACTTGATGGATACTGAGATGAGGGGAACCAGAGCTGAAAAGCCATAAAGGGACTTCTGCAAAGAGAGAAGCCATTCAAGCAAAAATAGACAGGGTGTCTGGAGCTGTGGTTTAGGAAAAGCAATACAAGAACTTCATGGAAATGTCTAGGTCCCAGAAGCTTCACCACAGTATCAGGTCTAGGAATAGGAGAGATTGGCAAATCATCCAAACAACAGTAATTTTTCAAATATTCCTAGGTACATACAAGTTTTCAGGAGATTTTGCAAACCATCTCTACTAACACAGCTAATATAGGAGCTCTCAGGAGCCATTCCAGAGAACAGTGTACCAATCCATCCTCAGGTATCATGTCCCCTTCACCAATGGTGCAGCAAATCACTGCTTGTGAAGTCCTAGTACCAGTGCAGTCACTGGCATTTGGTCACTCCCTTCAGAGGGACTGGCATTTCTCTCTCCTCATAAACAGAGACAGTAGTAGTCCCTATTTTCTAAGGAAACATCTGCAGGTGAACTGAAAAGGGTTAAAAATAGAGTGGGTTTTGATATGCTGTAAGGAGGAAGGGAAACTTCACTGCTCCTATTTAAAGTGAAACAATGCTGAACATTAACTGAACTTGAAAGTCATTAACAAGGCCAACAAACTGTGACAATTTGGATTAAGGGGGCTTTAATAAAGCACAAGATTTTCAATATCTCTTTAGAACAGATACAGTGAAGCCATTTGTCTTGGAGACCAAATCTGAACTGATGGATGTAGGGAAACAGGAGGACTGTCCAATTGCAAACCAGTAGTAGGGAGGGGAGAGAAGTTGAGCATTAGCCAAAGGACAGAGGTGATTCTTTACATTTATCTTCAGAGATATAATGAATTATTATACCTGTGAATTACAAAGGCTTCATAACTATCAGCTTACAAGTTACAAGTCTCTAGTGTAGAATAGAATTTCTTTATTGTGCATATTGATTCTTCCTAGAACAAGGACCTAAAGTGCAAAGATCTGTTGAAATCTACTGGAAAAATAGCCTTAATTTCTGTACAAGATTAATTTCTTCCCTCTCAAACTGCTTGAAATGGATAGTTGTAGTGAGAAACTAGAGTTTCTCACTTTATTGAGAAAATCAGGACGGTACATAAACAGTTTGTTTAGAAAAAGTTGATTCCATCTCTGGATACAAATTAGAATACTTCTGTAATTTGAAAAGATACAGTTTTGCTTTGTATGCTTTACGTGAGGCCATAAAGTAGTGTTTTGCAGATCTTGTGACTGCCTAAGCCCCACTAATCAGGGCCATTGGTCATAAGATTGTAACCCTCTGATCTCTGGGTCACATTTTTTGGGGGGCATACTTTATGTGTTTATTTATAAATAGCCCAAAGCCAGCTCTGGCCCCTATTTCCCCAGAGCAGAAAAGAGTAAAAGGACATATAGCTCTAGGCAAGAAGGAGAAGACCTTGACAGCTACAATTCTCAGATGATCAGTTTTGCAAGACAGGACTGGTTGATTCCCATCACACTGTCAGCAGCCCACTTACCTTGGCAATATCATACATGACGGAGATTTTAAATTCCCAGTCCATGAATGTGCCATCAGGATAGGAGATTTTATCATTTAAAACATCCTGCCAAGAGGAGAAAAGTTGTCCAGGGAGAAAACAGATGAGATATGAGTATCCAAATCGCACAACCTTTTAACCAGCAACTTCATTTTTTACAGGGAGTACATGCACTAGGACAGAAGTTGACTCAAAAAATAGGGAATATTAAATATAGGTTAAGTTTACACTAGAAAAGTGAAGACTCCAGAAAAGAGGGGTTTGTGCGATTAAAGTTAAGTTGTGAAATGGTTCTTAAAGCTAAGTTTTTAATAACTTTAATAAAATAACTGAGACACAAATGGTCAAGGTGTGCAAGAAGAAGGGAGAGGATTTTTCATGTTTTGTGCTCACAGTCCATTTCCTACCAATTTACTCATGGCCTTATAAGTCCAAAGTAGACTGTTCCTTTATCTTAACCAGCCAGTCACTTACACTATGACATCCACTACTAAAAGTAAATTTCCATGAGTATGCCAGTTTACAAGAAAAAAGACAGATGTTATTTTACTGCCTGGCTGTGAGTTTGTTCCAGAGACCTGGCTGCTACAGGACCATCCTTTTCTGAATGCAGAAGCAGAGATAATATATGCCCACAGAAGAGCTGATGCCACCATCACTTCATGACTATCACTGAAATAATATTGGTAATAGTAAACCGTAAGTCTTTCCATAACTTTCGCCAGGCATCAATTTACTATTTCTTTTTATAAACAAAAATTAAGTGGTATTGTCCCTTACAACACAGAATTTACCATAGTTGTCCCTGATTAATATGGATATACTCTTTTCTCTATCACTACACACTCTGGAGGCACTTTGGGGTCCACAGGGGCATCAGCACAGACAACAGCTACTTATCTTCATACAGCTATTTATCTTCATTGGAAAATGAAGATAAAGTTATATGCTTCTAATTGGGGACACAATACAAGTGTTGTTGCTGTGGCCTGGGCAGAACTCTGACTATACTTTTTCTTGCCTCCACCTCACTTCATCCTCTCCCTGCTTGAGAACCATCAAATTGACACAGCAGCACTGGGAAAGGCTGGAGAGAACCAAGCAAGGGATAGAAAATTTGGGAGTCAGAAACCTGCCACCACTTGCTCAGTCCCTGGCTGTTGCATGAGGGCCAGAGACATAGAGGTGGAGATTTTTTTTCTTACTTTGAAATTTGGTAATTTTGGGGGTTAAGGAGACCTTCAAAATTTTTACCCGCAGAGAACCTCTTTCGCAGTATTCAATCACCCCAAAGATCATGGTGTCTATCTTCACAGTGCCATAGAACTTGGTCAGGTTGTAATAATCAACCTGTAGGAGCTAGAGCAGAAACATTTCATCTGTTTTTAAAAGCAATCATTGTTAGTACAGAAAAACAGGTCACAGATACTTGTGTGACATGGCTTTTTATCTCAGGCCCTGATAAGATGTATGAGTTTCCCTTACACCGGTATGTACTAAGGCACCGAGTGAAGTACTTGAAGATGTTTGTTATTCCAGAGCCTTCTGGATTAGGGAGATAAAAGTGGCTGCTGTTGGATACTGCAAGTCAATTCCAGAGCCCCATACAGTATCCATTATTGTCTCTCTACTCAAACGTCCCAGCTGACAGTGACAGAATGTTGTGAATCAGTCAGTAAATGAGCAAGTAATAAAATTTTAATTATGCTGCATGATATTATGGACTTTGTCCATTTAAATAGACAACTATAGTTTACTTTGAGGTATTTTTAGAGCTTATTGAATTCACAGTATAGCTGTGTTGTGTGAAAAGAAAACCATTCAAAAAAAGATGCGGTACTGCAGCCAGATTCATCTCCCATGTTGGAAGAGTCTGTATGCACAAGCCAGCAGAGTATTACTTTTATTTAAAGAGCTGCACTTGGCATTCAATAATGAGATTTAACTACAACATTCTGCTATTGATGACTTAGCATGATATGAGCTAAAAGAGTACACTGCCTTTTAGAATCAGCTATAAAAATGTATTTAGTAAGGCCACGTGACAGCGCATGAATTACTTCATTCATCTTCAGCTTCATTGGCATACAATTCAGACTCTGAACTAATGATGAGATCACACACACAAAGAGAAAGTTCCTCAAACAATAACCTTTGAGGAACTCATTACCCATCCACCTCACAAACTGAGCTGTTGGAGTTGGCAGAAAGCAATGACTTCACTCATAGATTCCATCCCACCCTGTTGTGGCCAATTGCTATGCGCAACAGTTACCTTGTTCAGTTCCATTTTTTGCTTCTCTGAGAAATTACCATCACTGTTTTTGAGATCTTTTAGGATCACCACCTGAAGGAAAAATACCAGTGGGAAAAAACCCCATAGGTTTAGTACAACAGTAATTCATCCGTCTTTTCCAAGAAATGTCCATACAAAGAAATACTTCAGAAACACCTGTCTACTGCTTCACTGTTGAAGTTTCAGTTTATCAGCTAATAAGTGCTAGAGTTACATTTTCTTCAAAGGATTTACTATTTAGAACTGTCAATTATGTGGATTTTAACTCAACATGAATATACCTCAGTCAGGCAGACAGCTCTACTGAATATACAAGAACTGCTATGTAAATGGCTTGTCCTCCCTTAATCTATTAATCTCCTCAGTACCAAAATGTCTCAGATTTCTGGTCCCTGTGTTTCTGCTTCTGTGTTCCTGGACTGCTCTGGAGGTTCATGGAGTCTAATATTTTGCCTTCTCTCAGTAAGCAAAATACAAACCACCTGATAGGAAATAAATGGCTTACTCCTTCTACAAGATCAAGTCATTTTGCAAGGTCAGGGGAGGTGGAACAACCTTCTCCCACCAGGAGCCCTCCTAAGGGTGAGGAAATGAGCGTGGACACTGCAGTCAGGTTACCTTCTTGTCATATTTGCCTTGGCGCAGTCTCTGGGTGGTGTCACGTCTCTTATCTTCATCGATCTGAGAACAAAGAAGAATAATTAACTTGCAATTATCACCTACTCCCGACTTGACAGATCCAGAGAGATTAATAATGTCTATGTGTGCCACACAGAGAAGCAGGAGCCTCTCTCTCTAGGAGGGCCACTACATGCCACAGAAAGTGTTGAACATCTATGCCACTCCCAGGCCCTCTGCTTGCTGCTTTCATGCTTTTGGACATTACAGAGGCATAACAAAGAACAGGGAAATCATTTGTAACAGAAAGAGACAGGAAATCAATACCCAGCCCATTCCCCCATCACAAAATGAGCTTCACTTACAGGAACAGGTATATTCTATCAGAGACCAATAGATGGGGAATAATCTTTTTCTTCTATGCAGTAAGTGAGGGTGGAAAAAAAAGAAATATTAACAGATCCTAGTTCTACCAGAGCCAGAGTCTGCATTGTAGTCAGAGCTTCTAAATACCCCAGCATTGATGGTCTCTAGAAGACAGAATCCAAGACACAGCTTTGGGCACTGTGCTTCTCTTACCTTCAGACTAACATGACTTGTCTCACTGGTCTCCAGGGGCAAGATTTCCTCAGGTGGTATATGGGACCATTTCTTCCACCTACGCTCATTATCTCTCCTGTACTTCCTGAAGAAACAGGCAACTCTTTCAGAATGTCCTCCCAGTGAACCAAAACCCACAAGAGGAGACTAGGACAGGAAAGCTTCTAGTGTCAGGATGACACAGGAATGGTATGCCAGGTTGACACAGGAATGGTGCGTCAGGTTGACAGTGCTTGAGCACAAGCTCTCTGGCTCTCACACAGTTTTCCAGCTTGAGGATCATCTTAATTCCCCTAGCTTTGGGAAAGCCTAAATGTTCATTCCATTCTGTCGCAGAAGAACAGAACACATTCAGCAGAACAACTGCTGCAATTGCCAGTCTCAGGGGCGGTCAGAACAATTTAAAGCACAAAGGGCCATCTGGATTTTATACAGTTTTCTCCTCCATGTTATTGAATGTACTTGGAAGAGAGGTCCCACAAACAAATGCAAGCCAAAGGCAGTCCTGCCATCAACAGTGGATAGCAAGAACTTGTGCGAATACAGTGCCAGGAGAGGAAGTAACAATGGTGTTAAGATGCTTTTTCGTGGATGTCCCTTGTATTCTGCATATTTTGTAAAAATGAGGGAAGAGCCCTTGGAACAGGGAGAAAGAAACTGCTGTCCTCCCTGTAGAAATTCAGAGCAGGCACTGTCTTTTCTTAGAGAAGTAGAGAAAAGCTTCAAGAAGAGTAGTACTCATCAAATTCCCCACTTACTCGTGCAAGTCCCTCCTCTACTAAAAAAAAAACAAGAACTGACTGGAGAGTCTGCAGAGGAATCCTAATGCATTGATGACAACTGGCAAATGCTCCAAATGGGACAACCTATACTGTTGACTAATAACACTCCCTTTTACAATATCTTTTTAGCATATATTTGCATAAGAAAAAGAAGACCAATAATTTCTCAGTTCTATCTTGTGAGATGTGTGTGTCACCAGGATGCTCTGCAATTCAAACCGGTATCAGCTGGTGATTAAGAACATACAAAATGTAATTAAAATCTACTAGGCCTAATATTTAGTTATATGTTTTGCAGGACTTTGTGTTTTTACTTTGCGGTCAGAACTACACAGGGAATTGTGGGATAGTTCAAGTGTCCTAAAGAATTGGGAGATAAAGAAGGAATAATGAGGCATTTTGCTAATTTTCATAGCTGAATTTCTCTTCTCCTTTGCTTGTTAGGGGACAATCTTTGGTAGCAATTATAGTTGAGAAGTTTACCATTGTTTGGACACTAAGAGGGCAAGCTTTATTCTAAAACATTCCCAGAAATCTCCTCTATTTTGGTGCCTGGGAATATTACAATGATGCGTATACAATAATAATCTAATGATCTAAACAGAATCTTTAGATTTTATGCATCTGCAAATGTGGAAAAATACAGAATCTTTTACAAGTCCATATTGTCAAGACAAATGTTTATTTATTTTCATAGCCATTTCAAACTTTACCTGATTAAAGTGTTAGTGCTTAGATGTGGCAATGATTAGCTCCTTCATTTCTTGGGTAAAATTGGATGTGTAAGAGTTATAAATCTTCATGTTTGATTTTTTCCTTACTTTAGTTAGCAAGACAGATTGGCCTACTCGAAACAAGAGAGCCTGGGTAGCATCTGTTTCTAATCAAGTTTCCTTAAGACCTGATTTTCATGCTTTTTCTGAAGTTCTCTGATATATAACAAAGGCATAGACTGAGAACAGATGCACAGATAAGACAATTTTTTAAAGATTAAAAAAACCCATATACTTTGGAAATAGGGTGGGGTTTCTTCCATCAAAAGGATACATCATTGATTTCTATTTCTGCTTTTCCCATCATGATAAAGTTGGGCTGTGTTATATTCATGAAATTCCAAGCTGTTAGAAGAATTGTTATGCAAGGAGTTGGACTGAGTCAAAGGAATAGATCCAGGCAATGAAAACACCCAAACCTCATGGTGTTTTGACTTATACAGTGACTCAAGGAAAATACTTCCTTCAGACTGAACTTTTATTGATATATCCTATATCAATAGCATAAAAAAACAAAGTGAGCCTCAAGAAAACTAAAGATGGACAGTAAAGTGGAAAAAGTCTGAAGACTGGTCTGAGACACATGTTTCTGTGTATAGGAATCAGAGCTTTTTAGCAGATGCAAAACCCTGAGCCTTGGTGCACCTTCTCCCTTCATTATTAACCTGTCATAACAATGCTACAGATGTAAGCACTACTTGGCCTATTCTAAAGAGTTCACACTGAGGGCAACCACACAGGTATGTAAGGTAAGCTAATGAATGTCTCTTCGAGGAGAGATCAAAGGCATTGCCCTAGGAGGAAAACTGTTCAAGGACAAACAAACAGAAAGACAAAGAGGTTGGTACCTTAGAATCACCAAAGAGATGATCAGAACCAGAATCACAATTCCTGTGAGTGTAAAGACAGCAATAGTCAAAATGTGGGGCCCTGAAGAAAAGAAAAAATGAAAAATAAACAATTTGACAGAGGATAATGAAAAACAATATTGTGTTTAAGAAATTACCCTCACTCACACATGTGCAAGTCACAGTGGCTGACCAAGGATAATTTTTGGTCTCATCCAAATTGAGAGGCTTTGGTAAAGTCCAGCACTGCCTAGAGGTGGCATGCACCTGCCTCTTTCAATGCAGGATGAAGCATGACCCAGAGCAGTGCAGTCATACATCCCCACCCAAGGCATGGGCACTCTGTAGGGACACCCAAGCAGGAGGTGAATTCAACAGTGCTAAATCTCACATCTGCTCAGCAGCAGTTTCCAGGTGTTCTCCTGTTTAAAACCAAACTAGGACAATCCAAAAATAAAGCTGATTTTTCCTAGTAACTACATTTTTAAAAATGAAGCAATCAAAATTCTCCTTGTAATAACTTTGTAAGAGTGGATGGTGGAGGCAACCCTTGTGTACAGCTCTCTGTGAGACAGAGATGTAGGTGGGGTAAGCAGATGGCTATTTGAAATCAGTCACTGTTTTTCTCCAGCATACCCAGGGCTTAATGCAAAATGGGGTCCTCACTGACTCCTTCAGACAAGGCTTTCTATGAAATGAGGAATAAGGATTTGATTCTTTTATCAAGGTTGTTTAGTGATGACTTTCTGTTTCAGTCCTGCTAGGTACCCAATCAATGAACTTTTTGCAGTGAATTTTCCACAACTACCCACACCTTTGTCACCCAGAGTCTTTACTGATATAATTTGCTTCAGGATGAGATACACCTGAACCTTCAACCCAGAATTTCAGCTGATACAGAGGACAGCCACTTATGGATTTGAAAGACATTTCTCACAAGAACTTGTTATCCAAGAAGAGGTAAGGAAGGAAATCATAATACAGCTTTTAACATACACAGACTTTTCAACATTTCACACCTGCATTTTCCCCTTATTTGATCCAGTTGTTTAAAGTAATTTTGTAGTTGTAGACAGAGCTTTGGAGACTGTGGACTCAATTCTGAACCCTTCTGTAGACACCCTTTTGGGATGACAAAGTGCTACTGAGCACTGTAGTTTTCAGTAGGAAATTAATACGGTATAGAGGAAAATTAATCTGGTGGCAGCACAAAGCTTTTCAAGTGTCCTTGGAAGCTGCCAGGTGCCAAACAATTTGAAAATCATGTTGTCTGAGAATCTGAGGACTTAGATCCAAAAATCACAGAGCATATGAGGGTTCTAATACTGAGCAAGCAGGTAAGACAAACAAGGCTGGGCACTGACTTTTTAAGGTTGTAACTTTGATTGTCTTAATGTAGAAAAGTGAGCTGAAGCCTGTCTTTTGCTTGTTCTTGGAGCTCAGGGTACTGGGAAGGGAAGCTGGTGGCCACCAACTTCCTTTGAAGAGTAACAGGCCATTAGTACAGAGCTGCAGTCTAGCTGTGGTCACACATCTAGAGTGTACCTACTCTACTGAGCATCTCTCTCAGGCAAAGAAGGCAGAGCAGAATCCTGTCTTGCAGATTGCCATGTTGGTTATGGATAGTAAAAGAGCGAGTTACTCAGCCTTAGTGAGGCTAACACAATTCTATCTGTGTCCAGAAACAGAAATAAAAGCACACATAAAAATTAATAAATAAATATAAAGCAAAATTACATACACTAGCTGCCTTCAGAATCAGGCAGCAACTGAGGAAGGATTTTCAACATACCAGCTTAAGTGTCTGCATCTGACACAGAATTCAGTTTATGAACTTCTCTGGATTTTGGACCCAGCTTTCTGTGTGTTCATCCCAGCATTAGTCTCAGGGCCTCCTAGGAATTTAGCATTAGTCTGATCCTCTCTGTTGAAAACTGTCAGTACTACTCTTTTACTCTGCAAGGAAGGGCGTTAAGCCACCACTGTAAAACGACAGATACGTGAGAATGTGCAAAGCCATTTTATACGAATTCTCTTAAACTTAAGTTTTGTGAATCGTGGCTTGCAGCTTAACAATGAGCAGGTTGTAGCCCGTGAAAGCGCTATGGGACCGCAATTTCCCTTTCCCGAGGCTCTGCTACCACCTCCTGGCTGGCTCCTAGTATTACAACACGCATACAGAGTGCGTCACGAATTACCTGGTCCTCTGAAATCAGAAACGTTTTTGTATTCAAGACTAATCTTATCCAAGTTTGGAGTGAGGGATAAAACTCTCTGAATAATGGGAAAACATGGATGAAGCTCCTTTGTTTATCACGAGATACCAGGAGGAAGGTAGGCAGCAGAACTAGTTCAGCTGTTCTCAGTTACAGCTTAGGAAAGACCAGGGCTCTGGTCGCTCTGTCTGTTCACTTCCCTGGAGTCAAAAACACGTTTCTGATTGGAAAGTTTATTGACTTTGGCAAGGCATGGTGGTTACTTAAACTTTGGCCATTTTCTTTGGGGGGAATATATTTAGAATCACACTGAAGAAAAGTTTATTTTTTTAAAATGTGAAAACAAAATAATCAAGTGCCAGTGGGAGCCAGTTTTACTTTAGTTTAGTATGGCTTGGCCACAGTGTCAGGCCTTCATTAAGCACTGGATGTTAAACTACTGATTTGTAGACACTGGCTTTCTGCAATCCGCCCCCCCCCCCCAGCTTTTGNCATACTGAAGAAAATATTTGAAAGATACGAAAATCTACTGACAAGACAGCATGTTGTGGGCCCCAAGGGATGGATGGGAGCAGGACTGGAGCCAGAAAGCCCATGCCTCAGGGAGCTGGTGCAGGGAGACCGTGTGGCTGACTTGTGCAGTGTTCCTATCTCTGCACAGACAGATTGTACCAAGGGAGACCAGAGATTTGACCAGAGATGAAAAATGAAAGCTCCAGTGAACTCCCTCTGCTTTTCCCAGAACTGTCTAACTGGAGGCTTATCAGAGCTGCTGCCTTCTCCTGGCAGCTCCCATGAATCCCTGCCAATAAACCACTACTCCTGTTTCTCTTGGAAGGGGTAAGACCTAGTCTGAGGGCATCTGATTTACGTTACTGAGGAATAAAAATGTTTGAATTCAATTACCACTTTATTGTGAATGTACTCTTACAATTAGTAGAAGGTGTTTGTTTCTCCAGTTAAGCTTTGCCTATTCCCTAATGAAGGTATGCAGTACAGCAAAATAATGGGAGGGCTTTAGCAGAGACATTTAACTGCAGCATCTTTGAATTCTCACTGATGCAAATGACTCAGGTGAACACTAGCCCACTGTGCTGTAACCCTTGCAACCACTGCCACTGCAGTAATTTTTATTCTGCAAATCATACTCTGAAGCATGTGCCCTTCCATTGCCAATCACCATATGGCAGCAGTCTTAAAAGGGGAAAAAAAATCTCAATCTGATCAGACTAATAAGGCTGTACCCTACTGTGCTGAATAACAAGGGCTTCATTCATTCTATTCAAGAGTCACCAAAAACTCAAAAGAAAAGGAAGTGCTGATTTCTGGGATTTCAGATTTAAAGTTTGGTTGTAGATAGAGCCATGATTCTATGATAACCTAGTTTCCCATTGTCTTTCTGCAAAGAGTCAGCTCTTCTCAGAGACTCCTCCAGAGAAGCACCCTGAATTTGCACAGTGCTGCGTCCTCTCCCCAGCTCCCTACAGCAAGGATAAAGAGGCAAGCAGAAGCCACCATGCTCCATCAGTGATACAGAAATGCAGAGTCAGGTAATTCATCATGACCGTAACTCTGCTGCCTTTCCTGAACAGTCATTCAAGCAATTCACACCATCACCATCTTCTAGTGAAGATTATTTGCTCAGCGGTGGCCTCTTCTGAAACATCCCATGGTATTCCCCACAATCACTGGTATGGTAAGGAATCTACGGGAGACTTAATGGCAATGCCTAAATAGAAAGGAAGGTTTAGAACTGGGCTAGAGGCAGAGAACATGGAGTGATGGGGCAGGAGAAGGAAAAATGCTGTTCTCCACCCATCTCCTCGCGTCACTGTCTGGTGGCAGCGTGAAGGTAACATACTGCATTGCACAGCAGGTGGATCTTAGGACTTGTCTTCAAAGAAGAGGCAGATTTAATGGGTATCTCACCAGTGCCTGGAGTGTCACTGGGCAGCTTGTGGTTCTTCCAGATAAAATCCGGACTGTTAGTCGCCTTGCATGTCTTGTTGTTGTGAGTGTTGAAATACAGAAGAGGTTTGAACTATGGATGTAGGAGAGAAGAAATGCAGTCAGCAGCTGTGCTCCCCCTCTTTTGTCCCTTGCTTCAGACTACCCTTCATAAATGTATTGCCCAAACTCAAAGTAATTCTTGCTCTTTCTGCTACAGTGGTGCATTTCTCAGCATAGCCATATGTTTGGCTGCCATATTCTTCCTCATTCCTTCCCTCTCTCTGAAAATAAATCTACCAATCCCAAAAAATACCAGCTGCACTTCCCTTACTGAATCACCAGATGACATCAATCCTGTCACTCTCCAGCACATCTCGCATGACCCCCTTCTGGCACGCACAGCATGCTTTGGCACTCCACCACTCCTGCTGTAGTTATTTTCATCATTCTTATGCAACAGTACATGACATTTTGTTTCTCTTTTCGTATATAAGGTCAAACAGTTGCTCCCTGGACATACGTACATGCTTTGCAGTCGGTGATGTGTACAGTAGGGTCAGATTGGTATCAATGTCTCCAAATTCATCTAGAGTCACAGGACCCAGTACACCTGCAGACACAAGGAATTAGTCAGAGAGCTTGTGTTCTCAGAAACACAAATGGGGCAGGGAGGATGGGATAAAAAAGGATTTCTGATATACAAGATATTTTTCTTCTACATATATATGCTAGAATATGTGTCAACTCAGTGTGGCACTACTTCTCTATTAACACCACACTACATTTTCTCTACAAAATCCAATAAAATATGTTGAACTGACTGCACTGAAGAGGAAAGTCTCCCTCTAGCTATAGGAAAATGTATTTGTCAGGTTTCTTCAGCATAACAAGAATGTCAGACTAACCTCCCTTGAAGGGACCATTTTAGAAGCGAGAAGGGAAATAGTCTGTTTCCGCCTGCAGTTTGAATCTATCAGCAAGATAGGAAGCACAAGGACACTTTCATTCCCCTTAGTCTTTTGAAAACTATCTGCTTGGCTCTAATAATACTAGTTTAACTAGGTACCCAAGTCCCTCAGCACAGCTTGATTTTGCTCCCATGAAGTTGCTTGTCTCAATAAGAGCACAGACATGGCCAATATCCACCACTCCTGAAAGTCTCATCTTCATTTTCCTCTCTCTTTTTTACAGGAACATCTTTTTGATCAGCTTCAGATTGCTCTTTTGCTGCTGTTGATGATGACTTCTTTCATTTTTCCTGAAGTTCAGTGTTATCATTATTTTAGTTCAGGAATTACCTTCTCCCTTTTCACTCAAAAACTGATGCTAAGTTTTTCATGGTCCACCTTCTTAATATCAAAATAATTATTGTATGAAATCACTACTGTATCAGCCTCCATCACAAGAAAGAATGAAGGTGATTCAACACCTCTCACTTTTAGGATTTCTTTTTTTTAAACAAAACCAATAAATAATGAGGAGCATCACAGTACAGTATTTTGGGTAAGTAAAAAAGTTTGTGCAACTTAACTTTCACATTTAAACTGAAGACATGAGTTTACTGATACTCAAAAAGGGATGCTGTTTCCAGGAGTTAGTAAACCATATTTTGCTAGGTATGGGATACCATGGTTAAAGCAAAGATAAGCTCAAAATTTCTTAGGTCCTCTTAGAAAAATTTGGGAAACTTCTACACATGTGTTCACTGAACATAGGTGAGACATAAACACAAAACTTTTAGTCATCATTTGGGTACAGATCTCTGATGTGAAGCAATAGCTGGGACTATACTCCCAGAGAGGTAATGTAATTTCTTTGTGTAAGTCTTGCCTCTGCCTTTTCCTCATGATTGAATTCTGTGATTTTAAGCCCATGGCCTACGAAATAAAAGCCCACTGGTGCTAGACAATCTGTGAGAGGAACAAGAAACTTAGACTAAGAAGAGCCAACCCATTGCCAGCTGGCCTACACTCACATGCAGGCACTCAGGCCTACATGGCTTTGTAAACTGCAAAAGGTTAAAACTGCTTCATTAAAGCTCAGCTAAGTGTCTTTTGAGTAATTTTGAACATCAAATACTCAAGATAACATCCTTGTAAAAATTATATAAAAAGAAAAAACTCATTGAAGGGCTTGGACTTGTTTAGTGTAGAAGTGACTTATCCTAAGAGTGTTTAACCCCAAATTTCTTTCCCCTCATCGATTTAGTGAACCCTGCACAGGACTGCACTTATTTTACCTTCAAAAGTGGTATTTCGGAATTCATTGATTAAACTGAGAGGTGACACTGGGCTCTGGGAGACAATAAATTTCTTGAGAGTATGCCCAAACAGCAAGACTGCATTAAAATAGCCAACAAGAAAGTCATCTTCCACCTAGAACAAAAGAAAAAGAAAAATGGCAGTTTGAGAGTTCATGATTCTGCCTTAAAGCTACAATAACTTTGGTTGTCTGTGTTTGGCAGAAGCTCCAGCATGGAAAACAAGAATCTGCTGAAACTGAGTAAGTAGATGGCCAATGCCACATCGGTGTTGTCTCTTGGAAAAATAAAGGTAAACAAAATATATGTTTGGTGTGTAAAGGCAGGGAGGTGATGAAAACTTAAAGTTTTGGCATGGTGATCCTGGTGCAAAGGATTCAAAAAACCCTACACTGTAGGTTCTTGACAGGTCTGCTCTGCTCCGTGTGTCCCAAAGACCCTGGCTTTGGATTAGACTTTCAGTGCAGATAGTTTGGTGCGGTGCCAGCAAGTCTGGGCTTCCAGATGGCCACAGCTAAGGGGCAAGGAGCTGTGCCAGATTTCCAGCAGCCTGCCATAAAGCTGGCACCCAAAAAGCATTGAGCCCAGGCTGGGGGATCTAGAAGCCCTGTAAATCCAGCCAGAAGCTTCAAGCTGCCTGCTGGAGAGCTGGAGCTCAAAGCCAGAAATCCTGGGAGGAACTCTACATAAGGGCCTGGTTCCTAGACAGATGGCAGGAGTATCAGTTTCACTAAGCAAATACAGCATTTCTATAGTTTCTGCTTTTGTGGAAATTAAAAAAATACATATTTCCAACAGAAAAAAAAGGGTTCTATTTATGAAGTTTATCTGGAAGGCCCCTGGACAGAAACTGCAGTGGTTGTCACCTCTTCGACATATCTGCACAAAAAAAATCAGTGAACAGTTACTAGTTCTGAACTTTCCATGCTCACATTTCAATTACATATATAGAACTTCCTCGAGTGATGCCTGTAAGATTGTCAGTCACTCAGAAATGGAGTCAGAAAGCCATGTACCTATAAATCTCCCTCATGCCCTGTGAGTATGATATTTGAAGACCAAATTAAAAGCTTGAGTTGAACTTCACAAAGTAGAAATATGACAGCCTGCATGTTTGCCTTACAATACTCTATTTTTACATCATAACACCAGGACAAAACGTCATCCTGTGATACTGTAAGAAAATACCAGCATGGAAGCATGACAGGGGACTTTTAGGTTTCATTTCCTACTACATGAACATGAATAAACTGAATGCAACAAACAGATATAAAATAGTGTAGTTACCAGGATGTTGTCCTCACTCTCTATGTAGTCTCTAATTACAGTATTGTAGCTGTAATTAGCTGGTGGCAGAGTCAGGACAAGTACATTCCGCATGTAGTCGGCTGAGCTGTTCTGCCTGAAGTACGTGTTACTGCAAAGCAAAGCACAAGAACAACACGGCCAGTGGTATCCACAACAGAATCACTCGACTCTTCCCAATGTCAATGTTATTTAACAGGTTAAAACAGTAATTCTAAAAATAAAATTTCATCATGCATACAACTGTTTATATTGTTTGTTCCCTGATGCCAGCTTTTGTGCTTAAATATATTAAAAGGTAATATTAAAGAGATCTGGCAATCTGACACTCAGGGGTTGCAGCAAATTATTGTTATTATTGTAACTGTTCAGTTTCTGCCTTGTTTATTTCCTCTTCTTTTTCAAGCAGAATTTATATTTACTAAAACTCAATCTCTTCTTGGAACCCACAATGCTGCAATAGTTTCTTCATGTTACTGTGCTTGTTTCTGACCTCTTGTGCACTCTTTTGCATGTTCCTCTAATTTTGATATTTTCTGCTAGAACTGATCACTGCAGGATTTGCACTAAAAGCATTTAACAGGAGGGCATGAAACAATCAGAGAGGTGAAGAGAGCAGCTTATTGATTTATTTGTTTAATTCAGTGAGATAGGAAAATCAGAGGAAACTGTGTGAGCTTGAAAACTGTACTAGAACAAGCAGAAGATGTTGTAGCTTTCAGGTATCTTTGGTTTCATCATCCTGACAGGCCATCTGGAAGTGCTTCACAAACTGGCCACCACTAGACTCACATATTAAAGAGGAATTTAGCAATAGATATTCGTGTCAAGTGGCAGGAACTGTCATTGCTATAGCTAGATCCATAAAAAGAAAATCATTGTATGAGCCTTCTATCATTACTCATGTTTGATCATCCTTTTATTTTTTCAGTCAGTACTGTATTAAGACTTTTTGGAGACCACAGGCTCTGCTCCATGGTCACCTAAAGGGATTCTGACACTAGAGCCCCATCCCTGCCTTTCTGTGAACCTTCTGACTTTTACATTGCAGTTTGCACCCTTAAGAATTTCCAAGTGTTTTTCATCCAGGCTTGGACTGAACTATCCAGCTGAAAAAGACACTTCATTAGATTCCACCAGGCTGGATAGTCCTACAGCATCCCACCTTCCCCAAGGGCGGCTTAAAGACTATGTTTGTGTCCTGGCTGCTAGATGGCTCAAAACTGAAGAAAATTTAAATCTATTACTTTGTCAGAGGGACTTTGCTCATGGAGAAGCACAGGACCTTGCCTACTCTCTCACCTACAGCTTGAGTTTTCATCTAACACGTGTCTGTATTTTGTTTGTTTTAAGAAAAATAACGTGATTGGAGATACTCAGCAAAATCAGGGCCATGTAGGAAATTTAAAGAGGGCAGCATGTAAAACAGGCTGAGGTGGCGTATCACAGCAGAGAGGCCCGTAATCATCCTCACCTAATGCAACAATTATACATGCAACACCAGTAAGTTAAAACACCCACATACAGAGTCCCCATTGTACATTTGCAGAGAAACAGGAATTGTGGCCAGTTGACTCAGAAAAAGCAACTGGGGATTCCTAGAGCCTGGATAAAATGGTGGAATGCCTAAAGCTCTTAGAGGTACTTCTGAAAAATATATATGGTGAACCTGAAAGTGTACAGGACAGAGAAGATCCTGTTAGAACCTGAACCACAGGATCCAGTTTGGACCCAAAGGCTAAATATCTGAAGTCATTAATCCAAAGTTCCTCAGCCCTGGCTTGTCAAGGTCAGCTTTAGGTATGAGGGCTGGGAAGTTCCATAGGTCCTAGAAGCTCATGGGTTCTTTTTGCTATACCAACAGTGAAATAAGTAAAATCAAGACATGGGCACATACAGTTGCCTTGTGATCATCCATGCATTACACTGCCACCAGGCATGTTTTTTGGCTAGGCCAATTAAATTTCTCCCAGACTGTGACTTGCTATGGCAACTGGAGGCATATCAAAAACACCCAGTTTGGACATCTTCACGTAGCCATACAGATGTGAGCTATGCTGTGTCAAGATCAGCTCTTGACCCTCATCTACAGCCAAAGCTTTTGAGGCTACCATTGATAAGGCCAGTTTATGCCAGTCCTCATCTACAAAGATTTCTGTAATTAGCAATATAAAGAGGAAACTAAACAACAGAAAACTTGGGTTGTATACTAAGAAACTTCTTTGAAAAGTTAGATTTATGTACGTATAAAGATGTTGAAGAGATGGTTATAAAGTGCAAGAGTTATAGAGTGGAAAAATAGTTGTATGACTCTTTTAAATAATTTAGAAATGGAACAAATGGAGCCTAGAAAAATCTGTAAATCACATTTTCATAGTTGTCTGGTTGGACAGAGTGTATGAAAAACGTATGATATCTCATATAAACAGCTTATCACCATTCTGACTTTGGACTCTCTGCTTCTCTCATGGCTTCCTACACTGAGGAATTACCCCAACCTGCTCTGTCACTGCCTTAGAAAAATATTCCATGAAATACAGGGGATGTTGTAGAGGATATGCCACAAGTTAAACACTAAGCAGCTTAGATAAATGGCAAGACATGAGGAAATATGGCAATAGAGCACAATTTCTGAAAGAGCATTTCTTCAACAAAGCAGTTTCGCTCAGACTGTTTCCATTATCTGTATCCATCAGCAAACTGCAGAGAAAAGAGGAAAAGCAAAGGTGATACTTTACTTGAAGAGATCTATCAGGATGATAACAATGTCATTATCCACTTTCCCCGTCCCTAGGTCTGTCCTGACATCCTCTGGAGAGCCACACATGATGATCACTACAGATTGGGAAAAAATGGAGACAGATTGGTGAGAGGTACAGACAAGGAGAGGATATTTGCCTGCTCCCCCATGTTTGAGTAGCAGGCAGTAAAGCAGTTCTGGGCTAAGGCACATTATCTGTCCTGTGCTGTGCTGGGACCCAGGCACAGAGCTACAGCCTCTCTTCAGTAAGACCAGGATATTTGAAGGTAAGTAATAAAAGGCATCTCAACACCTACAAACATTTTCTGTCTGACTGCACCAGAGCATTACCATTATCTCACTCAAATAAGCATTAGAAGTTCTGATGCATTATGGACTATTGACTATGAACATTTCTAGGTTAAATGGCATTCAAGTAATGGTTTCATTAGCTTGCTTACTCTCACACTCACTTGGCCTGCTGATGCCAGGTGCTTAGTCTTAAGGGAAGACGAGGTATTTATTCATCCATTTTTCCTAGTTTAGATGAGTAATTTCCAGAATAAGTGCCCCTTGATGGCAAAATGAGGCCCATATGTGTAACAGGGCTGCAAAAACATGAATGATAGAGAGCTTATAGTATCTATATTCTTCTAGTATTTAAAGCCTTTCTTAGGAGAAGTTGTGTTTCCTGGATTTCTGAACCTTACACAAAAAGGAGCTTGTGCCTAGATGGGATAATTCACCCCAGAAGCTCTCTGGAACCAGGATATTCCCCCATATTTATGGGAGCAGAGAGAGGAATCTAGGAATGTTTTGCCATTTTATGTTTACATCCATGTAAAATTTTACATCCATGTAAATATTTTACCAGGGAAATGGGGAATATATCAGTGTTTTCACCATGTCTGGTGAAAGGCTATTCCTTAAACCTAACTAAGGGGTAGATTTGATTTCCTGGGAAAAGCAACCTACTTGCAAGGACATTGCACCCTCAGCCCTTCCTTACCATTGCTTTTCCGGTTTGGATTTTTCACAATTCTTTTCAGCTGCTCTGGAGTCCTTAAAATATCCTTGAACTTCAGTTTTTCAGAGAACTCTGTGATTCCAGCATCTAAAGCATTCATGTACCTGACACAAGGGAGCAAAGGTATTGTCAGAAAATTGCTAACTTCTCACATTCTCCTAAATCAGCCACAGTGTAAGATAGGCTGATTTACAGCACACAAGAGTGTTTATAAACTGGTATGAAACCTCTTCTGCAGCAATAAAAGCAAGAAAATCAATATCTGGCATGAAAGATGCAGAAGGGCTTGGAAAGTCAACCAGAGGTATTTGAGCCTTGTACACAACGGATGGATTTGGAAAATACAATGATGTAACAAACATTAACAATTAAGGAAAAAAAACAGGGAAATGGGGAAATTGCAGTAGGTCACACTAACAGGGAGGCAGAACTAGGAAATGGTCAATCTTAGAAGACACATGTGAAGGTTCAACTGAGTAACAGGAGCTGCAGAAAGAACAAAGATAAAAAGCACACATGTACCCTGAGTGGGAGAGGAACGAAGGAGAGTAGCCTATACAGAGTCAGGTAAAACTTAAAGGGGAAAATGAGCACAGCAAAAAAAGCAACAAAGTGAGTAAAAGCTTGCTAAAAGATTAAGGAAAAACAGTCGACTCCTAAAGCCTATTCTTGCTTCAACATGTTGTGTCTGAGAAGAAAAATTTTGTCTGAAATAAAGTTACTGCAGAGGGAAAACCAAAAGAACTCTCTGTGTTTTCAAACTGCATAACTTTTGCTCAACCAGTACTGAGATCCCAGTCCTAAGAACTACTAAATACCTTTTGCTTACTTTTTTCTTTTTTTTTCCACAAACAGAATCATTAACCATTAATTTACAGGAAGATATGCACAGTTGAAACATAACCTGATTTTGCTATCACTCCGGGTATTCATTTCTTTTTATATGTATATGGGAAAAACAATTAGCCCATGCAGTGTAACTTCTGCTTTAGACAAAAGGATTCTTTTTAAATTACACAGTTCAAAAACCCTGAAGTTTACCGTTTCTATTAAAGGAGAATGAGATGCATTTTTACAACTAAATTAGGAAGAAAAATGGGCAGAGATACAAAATTAATTTTAATTTTTTTTCGTTAATTCGACAGTAGAGGAGTCTGAACAATTCTGAATTCATAAAGAAGGTCCTAAACAGAATTATTAATAAAGGCAAGGTAAGAAATGCTTGGAGAAGTAAGAAATAACTTACATACAATTACTTCCCTGAAAAGTATGAAACCTGCAGGATTAAAGGGATTTAGCTGGTGTGTGTAGTGCATTGGCAATTATAGCTGCAAACATGGAGGAATAGCGATTGTAGTAAGAGATAAGCGAAGTGCACTGATACTTCAAAACATCAAAGAGAAGTAATCATGGCAATTACATCATGTGATCAAGTTGCCATCTATACTAAGAAAGAAGGAAACAATGAAAGTCCCTAAATACCTACAAAAGAGTGAACTGGAGATCAGTTTTTAGGTCCCTTAATTCAGAAAAAAAGTATTTTAAATACTGTATCCAAAATATTCCATAAATACATGCTTATATTACTCTGAAACCAATACAGTAATAGATTTTACTTAAAATTCTGCAAGTTCCTAAGGTTATTAATTAGAAATATATGTAAGAGTTTTTTCCATGAGTTCTTTGCTGCCTTTGAGCTACATTTATAGAATTAATAGGAGAAATTAGATGCTTTTTTAAAATTAATCAGTATTTTATGTCTCAAATTGGGGAAAAAATTCAAAGGAGCATATAAACACTCACATGAGCCTAAAGTTAAATAAGACTCAATAATAGAAAAGTAATTATAAATATCAGTATATTAAAGGGTCTATTTGTCTAAAACCAGCTTTGTTATCAGGCAAGGAGAAATCCCAGCATTCTTGAGAATCAAACACAGGCTGATGTTTTGGGTCACAAAGTGAAAACCATCTTCTTTGCGCCAAACTGGTGACAGCATAGTTTAAACTCTGCAATCACTGGGGTTATTTTGTTTGAAGAAAGGTATAGTTTGAACACTGGAAATGTTTTGGAGTAACAATTGTGCCCACAGATTGAAGCCATTAATGTGGAGAAACACTGTAAGAGCTTGGTAAGACCCCTGACCTAAACAGACATCTACGGAGAGTCTGATGAAGGAGCCTCTCATGACACATTAGTTATATCAAAGAGGCCATAAACAGGTATTTCCATCAGAGAGAACATGTGGGCAATGCTGTCCACAGGAAGAGCCAAGGCTTGTGAATATTTAAAATAGACTGATTGAACCCTTCAGATATGCACTACAGCTAAAGGGTATAATTCATCTTTTCCTTCTCTCATTCCTTGGTAGTTGTAAGGCACCTCCCAAAGTGTAGGACTCAAAGCACAGCTCGTAAGAACCATGCCTGAGGGTGGAGACAGCTTTTATCAACAACTGGGTCAGAGGTTGATCCAGATCTTACCAGAGGCATGCCTCTGAGGTTTCAGTCCTCTTGTAAATGTAGACAGATTCCCAGGTCGTGGTTTTGAATGGCAGCTGAGAATCTTTCCAGAAATAATAGAAGAATCCGTTCACTTTCCTGGCTGGAGTCAGAAGGCGGGTTAGGTTTACTTTGTAGTCACAGGACAGTCCAAAACTCCCTACAGAGATCAGAGGCAGGCTCAGTACTGTTTCAAGTCTGAAGGAAGAGATAAGAGGACAAGTCTGAACAGATTGCTGTTGCACCAAGGCACCTGATGTCCATCCTCAAGTCCCTCTCCTCTTGTTTCCTGCATTAGTTTAACAGCAATTTGAACCTGAAACAGAATGCTCCTCAAAAACACAAGCAGATTTCAAGTCTGTATTGGCACCAAAAAGCCCTGTTGAACTGGTCCATGCACCATTTCAGCCCCAAGGGTTGTGACAGGAGTCCAAAGGCTCAAGGAACTATCTGCTTCTGCTTCCTGGCTGCTATTAACATGGGATGGATTTAATCTCATTATTGGGACAGTGCTGCAGGGTGACAGCTTTTTTCCATCAAAAAAGCTTTACTCCTATAACTCAAAGGAAAAATCCCTCTGTTGCACTATGGCATATTTTAGGAGCTGTAGAGCAGCAACAGTCAGGGAGAAAAAACTAAGGCAACCCTCTGCTGGCAAGGAATTTGTTAAACAAAGATATTTTTATACGCAGAGACAATAAGCTCTTAAAGATAAAAGAATTTTCCTGGATGTTGCGATCTTATCAGCTCTTGTATGGTGTTTTCTTATGTCATGGAATTTTGCCTGCATAAATCATGGCCGTAAGAGTTGTTGGCATTATTGTGATAAAACTTTATTTTCCAGGTGAAGCACATTTACCAAATTACAGGGTTTATACTTGTCGCAACAGAAACAGAGATGATGTAATAAGTAATGCCAGGAGAGTATTTCACTAATTAAACAGACATTTTTCTGACAGACTTAGAATAGAACAGAATAGAATAAACTATTTCATTCGGAAGGGACTTAGAACAGTCATCTAGTCCAACTGCCTGACTGCTTCAGGGCTGACCAAAAGCTAAAGCATGTTATTCATAGAATTGTAGAATGGTTTGGGTTGGAAAGGAACTTAAAGATCATCTAGTTCCAACCCCCTGCCATGGGGAGGGACACCTTCCACTGGACCATTTATTAAGGGCGTTGTCCAAATGCCTTTTAAAAACTGACAAACTTGAAGAATCAACCACCTCTCCAGGAAGACTGTTCCAGTGTTTGGCCATGCTCTTAGGAAAAAAATGCTTCCTAATGTCCAGACTAAACCTCTCCCTACACAGCTTTGAATCATTCCTATGTGTCCTGCTGCTGGATCCCAGGGAGAAGAGACCAGCACCTCCCTCTCCACTTCCCCTTCTCCAGAAGCTGTAGAAAGCAACCAGGTCTCCCCTCAGCCTCCTTTTCTCCAAACTAGACAAACCCAGTGTTCTCAGTTGCTCCTCAGAGGACATGCCTTCCAGCTCTTTCACCAGTTTTGTAAGCATCCAAGGATCTTCCCATACTTCTGAAATTGTGGGGCCCAGAACTATATACAGTGCTCAAGGTAAGGCCGCACTGCTGCTGAGTACCACAGGATAATCATCGCTTTTGACCAGCTGGTGATGCACCTCAGGATCGGATTTGCCCTTTGGGCTGCCCGAGCACACTGCCAACTCCTGTCAAGCCTGCTGCTGACCTGCACCCCCAGATCCCTTTCTGCACAATTTATATTTGTGCCCAGCTTTACTCAGGATCCCAGGAGCAGAATACAAAATTTGGATTGGACCTGTTAAATTTCATTCCTTCAATCATTGCTCAATGATTTCCTGAATTAGAGATGGTGAAGAAGTTAGAGTTAGACAATTGGGCTAATCCCAAACCACTCTTGTTACTTCCACTGTTCTGTGTAAGCTGTTGCGCTTACAGACCTCTTGCAGTTTCCACTGTCGTTTAATATCCATTTGATGAGCCAAAGATGAAACCCAGAGAGCAGCGGCCAAGTGCAGGCAGCAGCTGGGCCGACATCGGCTCTGTGCACTCCCACACCACTTCCCATGGGTGTGTTACCCACAGCACCCCTCCCACACTTAAATTGTTGTAAAGTGCTTTTAACGGAAAGAAGGCAGGTTTATATCAGATGTTAGGAAGAAATCCTTTACTGTGAGGGTGGTGAGGCATTGGAAAGGTTGCCCAGAGTAGTTGTGGTTGCCCCATTCTTGGAAGTGGTCAAAAACAGGCTGGATGGGACCCTGAGCAACATGGTCTGATGGAATGTGCCCTTGTCCAGGACAGGGGAGTTGGAACTAGGTGATCTTGAAGGTATCTTCCAACCCAAACCCAAGCCACTTGTTCTGATTTGCAAGGCTATCGCACCACACTCAGTGTTCTTCATTGCTTTTCATAAACTTCCGCTATTCACACTTTTTACTGGTTTAACTGGTGTCAGAGTCCAAGGAAAAAGACTTTGGCATCATTCTGGGCATCTCCATATCCAGCAGATAGAAAAGCAAACATTAAGTTAGGAGGCACAGTGAATAAAATGGGATATACTCCATAATATTCTACCATGGTGCTATATATATATGAGTTATGCTTTTGATTCTTCTATAAATCAATTGCATGCATTCACCAATAACATTGCATTCAATTCTGGTCATGCCACTCAAAAGTATAGAGCTAAGAGCAGACAAAGCTTGAGGAAAAAGTGTCTCAGTTCTCCCAGTTTCTGTCAGTGAAACCCAAAGGTTACCAGTTTAAAAAGGGAAGTGATTCACCTGAGTAACCATATGAATTTGTATGTCATAACTGACTGGAGGTTTTAAAATTATTTATGATAGAAGTCTGCAGATTCAGCTTACACTTTTGCTAATATCTGAGAATGAACTTATTAATGTATGGTATAATATAATATAGAATTATACATGTTCACATCTAAGACAATAGTAGGGAGATTCATTCTTCAGGAATGCTTCCTCAGGCAGAAGAGTTTGGATGAAACTGTCTGTTCCCTAGCTAAGCACTCTTTACTGAAGATAGTTGGGGTTTTTGGGTCTTCTCTTGGCACATTTAACTCAGCCCCCCCCTCAATGACTGAACACCCACCCAAAAGGAGCCCTGTTGCTGCAGTACTGCAATGTCTACATGCCTCAAGCTCACATTCCTTATCCGCTGCAGTTGCTAAGGAGTTACACCTTTTGAATCCTCAATCAATCGATCGATCAACTTACTGTGAGGAATTAGAAGTTTCCCTGCTATCACTGGGATTTCATCAGTGGCCTTTGGAAGAGGATTTTCTTCACCTACCAAACATAGTGGCTATGCATAAGAGTCTTACTACCTTGACTGTAGAACTCAAGGTGTCTAAACCCCAATATCTCTGCAGGTTTGTTGTCCACAAAGCAACTTTGCTCAGCAACTGATATCTTTAACATCACAATATCAGGGGGAAGAGGTGGTACTTACGAGACCATCTGGTAGGTGGCATAAGTGCAAGCAGGTCCTATGACAGCACAGCCGAGTATGCCAGACTCCTGCAAGGGATCAAAAGGTCATTTGGGGACAGTGCAGAGAATTGACAGAGAGAGGAGGATGGGAGAATGAAGAAAATTTTAGAATTTGAGTAGTCACAGAATGTATTTAGAAAAAGCAAGAAAAGAGTAGAAAAGGAGCTACAGAAAGTTTAAAAGAGCGGTGAAGGAAAAAATCATAGCCAAAAAAAGGCAGAGGACAAAATAGTTTCTGTGAGTGTGACCTTCATTAAGAGACAGACAGTGAGTTAGGATTGAAATGTTGTTACAATTGCACATTTGAAATTACACACTCCAACAGTGTTTGCATCTGCAGAAGACAGGGTGGCTGGAATTACAAGGTACTGTGTATCAGAAAAATTATTACTTACATGCATATGAAGCTAGTATCAAAAAAAATCTTTTCCTGACCACCAAATAAGGCCTGACCAGTATCTTTGTGTGTCACTGTAGTGGGTTTCTGTGGCTGGGTTTTGGTAGCGGTGGGGGTCTACAGGGGTGGCTTCTGTTAGAAGCTGCTAGAAGCTTCCACTGTCCCATGGAGCCAATGCCAGCCGGCTCCAGGACGAACTTCCTGTGGCTGGCCAAGGCCAAGCCAATTAGGAGTAATAGTAACACCTATGTGATAACATATTTAAGAAAAGAAGGTTGTTACGTAGAAAGAATTCCAGCCAGGGAAGAGCGGAGTGAGAACATCGGAACAACAATGCACACACCAAGGTCAGTGCAGAAGGAGGGCAGGAGATGCTCCAGGCACCGGAGCTGAGGCCCTGCAGCCCGTGGTGCAGACCACAGTGGAGCAGCTGTGCCCCTGCAGCCCATGGAGGACCATTGGAGTGCAGAGACCCACCTGCAGCCCATGGAGGAGCCCATGCTGGAGCAGGCAGATGCATGAAGGAGGAGGGACCCCGTGGGAGGCCCAAGATGGAGCAGGGTCCTGCCAGCCTGTGGAAAGGGAAGCCCACACTGGAGCAGGTTTTTTCCCAGGTAGGACTTGTGGCCCCTGTGGGGAACCCATGCCAGTACAGCTCATTTGTAAAGGACTGCTTCCCATGGAGGAGTGACCCATGGGATAGCAATTTGGGAAGAACTGCTGCCCAAGAGATGGACTCACGCCAGAGAGGTCCATCTAGGACTTTCTCCCGTGGGAGGGACCCCACAGGAACAGGGGAAGGACTCCTCTCCCTGAGCAGCAGCAGAAACAACAACTCACCCTAACCTCCCTTCCCCATTCCCCTGCACTGCTGGGGGGGAGGAGGGAGAATGTGGAAGGAAGGAGGGGTGGGAGGAAGGTGTTAAGACTGTTTTATTTCTCACTCTTTGGCTCTTATCCTGTTAGTAATAAATTTAAGTAATATCCCCACTTTGAGTCTGTTTTGCCCATGAAGGTAATCAGTAAGTGACTTCTGCCAGCTGTTAACTGATGAATCCTTAGCTGCTTTTTTTCTCTCTCCTCTGTCCAGTTGCAGAGGGAGAGTGAGACAGTGGCTTTAGTAGGTACCTGGCATCCAGCCAGGTCATGAGGGACAATTTCTTAGCAAAGGTATAGTTTGTGCTCATAGATCGACAGACTTGAGAATTCACATTGGATTGACAAAGTTTCACTCAAAGGTGAGAAAATCCAGTAAAACACAGCTTCCTGAAATGCACCAATTCTAACTGAAGCTTTTCCTCATATTAAGGTATTCACATAGTTTCTCTCACGTGACTTCTGCGATCTCTTAGTGAGAAGCAAGCACTTCATCTTTGCCCTTTGGGCATAGTTCCATACCCGTTTCATCGGTAACAGTGCCAGCTTAATGATTTCTCTGCTCACATGTTTCCATCTTCACCACAGCCCTTTCTTTTGTGTATTATGTAAATTGATGGTGAACCAGAACAGGCTCTGATGCAGTTGGAAACGGACCTTTTTGCTCTGCTTGGGCTGTTTGAGTGTTTGGGTTGTTTCTGGGGTTTTTTTTGGTTGTTTATTGGTTTTTGATGGTTTTTAATGGATTGCTTTGGCTGTGTGTCCACACAAAGAGCTGTGCAGATATAAAAAAAAGGACAACTTAAGCATAGGAAAAGGAGCCTGAAGCTGAAGCTGACAGTCTCTGGAAAGCATTCATAGAATCTCCAGTATTTGCCTACTTCCCTTCACAAAACATACAGGAACATCTTCTCTTTGAAAACTTCACTTCCCTGTGAGATTTGTTTGGAAATGAACAAGAGAATGAAAAGTTAATAAGGAAAGACAGAGACATACATGTGCACACACAGGCAGAACAAAAGAAGTCTCCTACTCACATAAATTGCCTTGATGAGCTCCACACCTTCACAGGTGCTAGTACGACAGCCTTGTGAGACATAGAGTGATGAGGCAAAGGTGTGGAAGTTGGCATCAACTGTAACATTTTCTCCTGATGAAAACATAAAAATAAACAGTCACGAGTTGCCAAAAACAAATAATATGCTATTATCCCACTTCTTCTGACAGACGTCAGAGCAGTCTTACACTAGGTGATCTCCCAGCAGAAAGCTTCTACAAAGTACACCTATGACCTAACCCCCACTATTATGGATGTGAGTCCATCACACAAAAAATTTGCTCCAGTGTGGACTGCTGACTTCTGATGAGTGACTTCTCATGAGTGTTAATACTTTGAGTACAAAGTACTTTAAGTCTTGGCCATTGCTAAAGAAATTTTTTAAGGCTGTGGAAAATAATATTTCTTCGAAAACTCTTTTTCCCCATAGTATTCTAGAGAGTGACAGTAGATTGGTGATATTGAAAGGAGAGGAAAGATATCAAAATAATTAAAAGCATCATGACTCTAAATGAAGTAAAACCGCATGGACTGCAGATTCCTCACACTTCAGGTCATGATGTGATCAAAATATGGGATCAAGAGGAAAATTATTTTCAGAAAGTAGAGACTAATCCAGTCAGGAGAGGAAGCAAGGGCATCCCAATCACTGCACTAGATTGATCACTGATCTTGTCTGATCCAGTTCAGCAACTCCCACATTCCCAAATCCAGCTGAATATCTCCAGAAAAGCATGCAGGAAGAGTCTCCCAAAACACCATGAAAACATATATGGTTCTGCCCATCTGTAGAGCACTTCTATTTTTACAGAGAGAGGTCATTATTTCTGTAAGATCTCTATAATAGAATAGACAGGCATGGAGCCTGTCTGAGGAACAGCTTGCTGAAGGTCAGATGGTGTGACACAAGTGTGACAAGAAACCATAGCAAGAGAGGGGTAACCAACACCCACTGCCTTACCTGTTGTCTGGAATTCATTTTGTACCCATTTCAAGGCTTGATTCACAGCTGATTTCAAATTTTCAGGACTTGATGGGAAGTCCGAGTAATTCATGAGCATCACATTGATCACATAACTGTTGTTGCTACACCGATTTGAACCAACTTGCTGCAGCAGGTGGAGTGAGGAAAACAAAGGCCAAATGGCCAGAACCAATATCCGTTTCTTCATTATTGCTCAGTTTAGACCCATTGTGTGTTCCCTCTCATTTCTTTTTCTCTTCCAACTCTCTCTCTTTCAGATACTCTACAGTGGTTTTGTTCAGAGATAGAACGAAAGAGACCTCCACTCCATAAATTCAAAGACAGGCTGTACGATTCTTCTCTCTGGCACTTCCCTATCCCCTTCCCTGCCTTCACCTATGCCCGCCCCTCCAGTGTACTAGGTGGCACTTAAAGGTGAAAAACTAGCAACAGGAAAACTCAGAAAAGGAGAGAGGCTAAAGGTTGCTGTGAATGTTTGCTCATGGAAAGGCTGAGGCTATAAAACTGAAACATTACCAGAAACCTTGCCTGATAAGTGCACTAACTCTTCACCACAGGGATAAGCTAAGAAAGGGGAGGGGATAAATGGACTGTAAAGACAACTCTTTAAAATGGAAATAAAACATAAGCTCTGTTAAAGCCTAGAGGAAAACAGATAGCTACTTCACATTTTGCATTGTCCTACATCTCTGCCACACCATCTCTTCAGGTTGAGCTCATAAATCAAGGGTATATTTTCTTCTGTGATAAGTTACCAATTTCATTCCTTTAGCTTATAATATTGAAGTACTTTTTGTGTTAGTAAAAATGTCCAACTTGCAGTCCTTCAGACCAAAGCCTTCATTTCTACTTACGGACTCAGAGCAAAGCTTGTCCACCCATACTGTCCCAGCATTGTGCTCCAAAGTGCCCCAGGTCTGCCCCAGATACATTGCTCCCAGGCAGCATGGGTCTCACTGCCCATTCCCACCTTGTCAGATGGCTCCTCAAATGGGGAGCCAAAATAGTCATACTTTATGTGATGAACAGCTTGTATCAGTAAGGATTGGTGAAGGTGAAGGTCGCATCTCAGGCCTGTGTGACCAAACTAAATTTTAAATGGCATCACTAAAAGGCACACATTAAAGGACACCATAGTGTTGTTCCCAGGTAGGGTTTTCCTGAGGTCTCAGGAAAGGTAGGTAGAATGAACTAAAACCAAAACAACAATACCAATTTTATGATTTCTTTCAAAGCCTATATTTAAAAGGTGCTGAATACACTTCAAATATATTTGCACAGATCTTTTTATGTGATTCCACTCTGATATTGAATTATTATTGCTCAAATCTTTCTTATACCCAGAGAAGATCATGCACCAGCATTTAAAAGTAGATCTTGAACACCTCAGCATATCTAATCTGGCATTTGTAATTAGTAATACTGTAATCTTAAATTAGCAGTCTGTCCTGTAAACATCTGGGCTAATATGGCTGGATAGAGCCACAGACTGAGAACAGAATATAGCTTTTCTAGTGAAGATCATCTGCTCATCACTGGCCTGTTTTATAGGTATTTCCAAAGTCCTTGAAACTTATGCCATATAAGTCAATAAAAGATTTGTCATCAACTTCAGCAGAGCAGGATTTGCATTTTTATACTCTTCTTAGCCTATCTGAGAGAAACATACAGCATGCATAATGCAACTAGAACTGAGTATTTTACATTGCTGGTCACACAGGGAGCATGTAATGGCACTGAGGTCTCCCTGGCTTTGTATCTATTAATGTATTTATTTGGTTTTCACAGCAGCTTAAAACTGTCCTTTGAAAGCAAAAGGTGAAATCAACCATAGCCTTAGCACAGCATTTCTTTTTACTCTCTCCCTCACCCCATGCCTTCCCAGTGCTACAGGGAGCCCCCAGAAAGAACATAGTATGAATTAATTTTTGACTTTTCAACTTTTTAATTTCCTGGTGTGTACAGTCTCTCAATGCCAAGTCCCAAGATGGGAGCAAGCCTTGAGCATCCAGTGACGTGGAGCAGCAGGGGGTGCGGCACAAGGCAGCAGCTGGGATGAAGCAAGCTCTCCCTGAAACCTGCCAAACTGTCCCATTCACCTTGGGGCTTTGGACATCAAACACAGTTGCCTGGCAGACTGCTCAGTAACATCTGCTTCATAGGATAAGAGAGACAAAGAAAAGCTGTGGCACTGTACTGTAAACAGGAGAGTTACTGATATTATAGATGATCATGAGGGTGGAGAGAAGAAAAAGTAAATGAATGAGTCAGATGTGTAAAGCACAAAATTCGATAGGCCTGCCGCAAGCAAAACAAAAGATTCTGTATGTTTGTGTTTGTTGCTGCCTGTGCCAGAGGGATGTTTAGTCCCTGAGGAGTAGAAGAAGTGAGACATCGATGCCAGTCCATTCATAGTGTTCTGTCTGCAGAACACTATGGGGTCCCCAAGGACCCCAGACAACTTCCTCTAATTCTTTCATAATGTCCAATCTATCCATTTATAAACCCAAGAGGTTACCAGTGATACAAACCAGACAGATACGCCAAAAAAATTTCAATATCTCTCCAGGGCACTGCCTCCACTATCTCGGTAACTTTTCTCCAACTGTGAGCCAGCTCTCACATTTCAAAGATTAGTCAGTGAAGGATACAGTTCAGAAAGACATAAGTCAAATTATGTGTCAGAGGGGCGGAAAAAAAGCTTTTTTTCTCCTACAGGCAACTGCAGCTTTAACTAGAAATACTGACTTACAGCAGAACTACAGGTACTGGGAGCATCCTGAAGGCAAATGCAAATAACTCTGCCTTCCCCTGAAAGAATGTGATGACATAGAGAAGCAGAGCAAGAAATTCAAACACCAGCAATATTCTGCCTAAGGTAACCTCTCCTGACAACCCACAAAGTTTATCCCAAAAACATCTTTAAAGCACATCTTCTAGAACCACTTATTCTCTCTTAAAAGTGACGGGGTTTCATCACCTTCTAAGGAATAAGGTGCTAAGAAACTGCACTGCATCTGACATCCCCAGTGCATCCTTTCTATCTGTGGTTTCTAAGCATCAGCTACTGTTATTATCTTATCAGAAAGGGAAAAAAATCCCAACATTACATATTTTCACTATCTGTGCAAGCGTCTACCCAAAAAGTCAGATCTTAAATGAACATCAGTTTGAGTTCAACAGCTCCAACAGCTGATGGAGGTCTCCCCTTGAATCACTGAATACAAACCCTGTAGTTTA
This sequence comes from Pachyramphus minor, assembly GCA_013397135.1. Taxonomy (NCBI): domain Eukaryota; kingdom Metazoa; phylum Chordata; class Aves; order Passeriformes; family Tyrannidae; genus Pachyramphus; species Pachyramphus minor. The sequence goes on from VYXB01005982.1 coordinate 170,154, forward strand.
TCACTTATTTTGCCTTCAGAAGCACAGGGATGATTAAAATTCAGATAGGCAGACCCTGTATTTATTTTTCTGAAGACAAAATTCAGTCCCTCACCACCAACAACATTACTTGTGCACATGTATTTCATAGGTAAACACTGTAATAGTTCTCTGTGGCTGTTCTTACAATCTGAGTTAGATTAGAAATACCAACTCAACTCACCAGAGAATTTTATCATTGGTTTTAGTCACAAGTGACTTTTAGTGTCTGGTTCTACGGCACTTTAAAGCACTGCGTTTGTTCTGCTTTCCGTTTTACTGGATAATAAACAACCAGATATTATTTGAAACTGATAATCAGCACTGACTTCCTGATCTAAAACTACTCTGACAAATTCTCTCAGTCTTCTGGAATATTCAAGGACACTCAGACAGACAAAAAGCAGAGTAAAAAATTCCGAAGATTTGTTCCTCTAAGTCTTTTGGCCTGTGTAAGATAGTGCTTCACAGAACATTTTCCAGTTCTTTTTTAAGGGTGCATGTGACAGGGCTTTCCTCATTTCAATGGCTTCTTCTTTTTGTGCCGAGTCTGAAAGTCCTGAAAAATAGGAATGATAGACCAACCTGGGCACCACAGCCATACAGCTCATATTGTAAAATTGTGACTTTATGATGGATCTCCTTTTACCACATTCATTTGTAGGATCTTTTTAACAGCATGCAACCTGATCTATTTTTTACTTAATTACAATTCATTATTTCCACTTGACAACTCATAGAAAAGAAAATACAAGATATGGAATGATAATTCCAGGAATCTCAGAGGAGCCAAAGAATTAGGTGAAGGTGTAAGATGCCCCCAGTCAGTCAACCTGCTACTTGTAGTAGTTGGTACCAATAGTCCTAACTAACTGGAGAGTATAAAGATGTCTTTTTAATTTTCAGTATTAGAGAGAAGATTGAGGACATGAAATAATGTTTTTCTGTCTTTTAAAATATTTTTACAGTACTTCTACTATCCAGATTAAGAAGTCAGTAATGTAAAGTATTATGACTGTAGCTGTATAATATACATATACATATATAGCAGCTGTATACATGGATATAGTATACATGTATAGCAGCCGCATAGCAGCTATGTTGATTTTTCAGAACTGATCGAGGTTTTTTTCTCATGCACTACACAAGAATATAAAGAAATATTTTGCAGGCATTATTCTCTGGGACTGGAACCATCTACTGATTAGCAACAAGCCTGTAAACTGTCTTATAAACATGTGGGTCATGTGATGCATGATCCTGATAGTACGGCACGATCCTGATAATATTGCCATTCCCATGCGTTATTGAGAGTTCAGGTTGCTGCCATAATTAGCTGCCACAGTTCAATTGCTGACACAGATTACAATGAAATTACATGGCAAAGCACTTACTGTTCTCATTAGAAGTTACCAATCTAGTAAAAGGAAAGCTACAGACAAGGATAAGAAAAGTTGTAATCGGAATTGCATCATACTCCCAGCAGCTTGGGCGGTGGCCCTGTCCTCCCATTGATCTATGTTGGCACATATCAGAAGATGAAGCTAAATATGTGATGTGTCATCAATATCTAGCTCAATTAAGAAAGTCTTCTTCCTTTTAACCCTCTCCCAAGACATACACATTGTGATGTGACTATTATTCATCCCCCTAACTTCTGTACTTCCAAAGTAAATAGTAAGAAGTCTTTCCTCTTAAGTACTACTTTCTTTCTTTAAAGGACTTTGTTTCCAGAGGGGCAGGACATATTTTTCTTTTCAGCATAAGGGTTTGCCTCTGTTCTAGACTCAGCAGGATACAGCTCTATTAAGTGACAAATATAAGCTACATGTAATGTGCAAACATTTTTTCTGTTTTTCTGTACAAAGGTAAATGTCTTGAGTGTGTAATAATTTATGTATTGGACATATACTTAAGTTTCCTTAAACTCTTTTTATTAAACACAATACATGTTTATACTATGCGATGCGATGGACTTATGAGATCTTCAAGCTAGTGCACACTTGATCCTGTAAATCCAGATGGCAGTGAAATTACTGTGTAAACATATCAGCACACATCCTGAACCAGTACAACTGCATTCTGTGGGATGTAGCACTTGCAGTGATGTGGCGTTCTGCCTTAGATAAGTTTATGTGAATCCAGCTAACTATGCATTGCATTTTCTGTTCTGACACTGACTTGTGCTGGATCAGTGCATTGTCTTGCCACGCCTCCCTTGATTCTACACAAATAAACTTCTAAAAACTTACCTAAATGTGATGCTGAAATCAAATACAAGGACAGATTTTATGTTACTTTTATTAACTTGACTGAATCCTTCTGACAGGTTGGATGCTGGAAGTATCAGAAACATTCTAAAGGTGCAATTCCCACAGATCCATAAAATCACAGACATACACACCAGTGAAAACTAAAGTTTCCCTTTCCAAAATACAGATTTCCAAAAATTATGAGTCTTTATTTCACCATTTGGAGGTCTTTACCTGACATGAGTGTTGTTTGCTGTCTTGAGCTGGGCAATAGAGATCAGACAAAAGCACTAGATATGCACGATCTGTCAATTTATGCATTTCACCTTCTCTTGTCATGGGTGGTCTATCCAGCATAGAATAAGCCTCAGAAGTTGCTGATGCCATAAAAAAAGCAGCAAGTATTCTTTCAGTTCTTTGCTTTTAAAAGTATCATTTTCCATTTCCTCATCCCAAGGGATTGCCTTTGTACCTTTAGCAGGGGAGCATTTAATTCCTCTCACTTCTATGTATCATTTATCTTGAGAAGTTGTCAGATGCATTTTCAAAGGTCCAAGGCACAGAACATGGTGAAGCATCATTACTGAATTTATATGATCTTACCCAGACATTATTGAAATTGAAGCACATGATTATTGCTGATGTAAAGGTCATGTCATAACCTCTTGCTTTGGTTATATGGTGAATTTTGTCCCACTTCCTGATTTTCCTTTCTTTTCCTTTTTTTATTTCCTTCCCCTCCTTCCTCACCGTTTCTTAGACCTCACTTTCCACTCTCTGATGTTTTATTTAAGCACTGACTGCACTTTCTGATGCTTATCTTGGTGTTTAGTCATGAATGCATGACTTCCCTTTTGCTGCCATCAGTGTAAGTCAATTCCCATTCTCCCAGCAATTCTCTGCAGAAAAAACATGATCATTAATCATTTTACAGCTCACAGCCTTGAAGATAATGGCACTGGTGAAGGTAAGAGCTGCAACAGTTTTCCAGTATTATAATAGAGTGGCCATACTTCTTGACATGTGAATTTATTAATTGTTATCTTAGTGTTTCATATAAGGAAAAGATTATAACATCTCCATCTACTTTGTTCTGCATTTTAATAATAATTTCTACACCAGACATGCTAAAAATATTTTGGTCAAATTCATACTGCTATCACTTTTTATTTCTGTTGACAGTGTCCTTCTTGTGCCCACAGCTAACCCACTGGCACTGCACATCTGTTAGTTCTCATGCATTCCCCAGCTTTGGATCAAACACATACAAATTCATGAGCCACTGGAAATGGGAGAAACCAGTAGAGCAGCTGAGAGCTTTCTTCCATTTTGATTTAATATTTTAGCTCTTGATTCTTGGAACAGCAGGATCTTGTGAAAGTATATTAAAAAAAAAAAAGAAAGGAAGAAAGCGATGTAGTGAAATTATATTTTCGTTACTTTTTCTTTAAAAAAAAAGAAAATAAGGAATCTTGCCTAATTGTACTGTCTGCTTCTTTTCTCCTGACAGAAACAATACCTTACGTAATAGACAAGAGCTATAAAAAGAGACCAAATCACTGGCACACATTCTTTATCACTTTGACTGACTAACTGAAAATTAATTTCTTGCAGAGAAATCCTTTGTGGGAGAGTGGATTATTTGCCTTCCTTCCTCATGGCCTGTGGTATGAAAGCACATATAGGAACAAGGGACACCGTCATGGTGGTGTTGTGCTCCAGTGGCCCTGGTTGTAGAGTAACCTCTTAGAGACTGTTGCAAGCTGGATGCATCATTCCTCGGTCGAGCCATGTTGAAGTGATTGTGAGACAACAAATATGGAACCCACACTCTGAAGCAGCAGCACAGAGTTCTTCACTGCTGGTTATACAAACATAAATAAGGAGCTACTTTAGCTGCCTTTTTTTTTTTTTTTATGAAGTGAGAAAAGATTTTCTTCTCAAGGAAGGAAAATGGTAGAAATACAGATACCTCATTAGTCTTGTCCATGGACATGTGTTTTATAGTTAGTTGTCAGCAGAAGTTTAAAGTATTGGCCCTCCTGTAATTTCAATCACAGAATCATTAAGGTTGGAAAAGACTTCTAAGATCATTGAGTCCAACCATCAACCTAACATTGCCAGGTCCATCAGTTACCCATGTCCCTAAGTTCCACATCAACTCGTCTTTTGAACACTCCAGGGATGGTGATTCCACCACTCCCCTGGAGAACGTGTTGCAATGACTGACCAACCCTTTCAGTGAAGAACTTTTTCTTAATAACCGATCTAAACCTCCAATGGCTTTCCAGCCGCTCTGCCCCAAGCCCGTAGAGTTGCATTGCTCTCTTGTGACACAAATGCGAGACCCGGATGTCCAAGAGAAGGACCAAAGGCAGGCAAAGGAAGAGCCCAGGAGTCCTGGGCTGCGGTTCTGACCGACGGACCGCCCCTCAGTCCCGTGGCCGCTGCGGGCCGGTCGCCCACCGCAGCGCAGGCGGAACCCTGGGGGCGGACCCGCTCTGCAGCCGGCGCCTCTTCGCCGCCGCCTTCCGCCTTCCGCCGTTACCCCGGCAACGCCGCCGCCGTGGGAGCGCGGAGTCCGGGCCCGGCCGCAGGATGGTGAGGGGCGGCGGGATGGTGCGGGGCGGGAGGCGGAGGGTGGCGGCGAGGGGCGGGGAGCGAGGAGCGCCGCCGAGCGAGAGCCCGCTCTGACCCGGCTCCGCTTTGCTCTTTGCCCAGATGCTCTCCCGGGCCAAGCCGGCCGTGGGGGGTACCCCACCGCCGGGAGACAGGAGAAGAAAGAAAGGGAAGGAGGTGCCGCAGCTGGAAGAACTCCTGGCCCAGAGGGATTTTACCGGCGCGATCGCCTTGCTGGAGGTGACGGTCTCCGAGCGGTAGCGTCGTTGCCAGGCCGATGCCCGCAGGGCTGCGGGGCGAGGGGAGCCCTTCCCCTGCCTCGCGTCCACCTCGCCTCCTCCCGCACCCTTCGGGCCCTGCCGCGGCAGCTGTGTCCCCTCGCTTCGTAGAGCCAGGTTTGGCCTCAAAGGTCTGCCTGCTGCTGCCCTCAGAAATGTGAAAGCAGCTGCACCCAAGTAGCATCCACAGCCGTCAAACCATCCGTGATATATGATAGCCTGCTATTGCTTTGGTTATCTGTGGGGCTGTGTGTCATCTGACAAAATTCTTACATTCTTTCTTCTCTACAAAGTTTAAACAGCAAGTGGGTGAGCAGGAGGAGGATGCCAGCCTTTGGATTGGATACTGTGCATTTCATTTGGGTGACTACAAGAGAGCTCTGGAGGTAAGTGGGAAAATCCTGCTCCCCAAGGTTGGAAATTGGAATGTAGTGAGAAAGCGGTGACAACAGGAGGAAGATGGTCTGTAATAGGGAACAGCTATGCCAGCCAGGTACAAATGTACAGTAATGAGGCAGATGCTGTGGAAAGCAGTTTGGATTGAAAAAAAAATATTTACCTAAGAAAATAGAACTTTTTAAAAGTTATCTACTATCTGATTTAATACTAGGCTCAGTAGCCTAATTTGCCCTTCTCTGTGTCATAGTTCATGTCCTAAATCTTCCATTCTTCCATCTCTTTTGCCACATCCTTTCCACTGTTTTATTTTTCATGGTTAGTTATGATTTTATCTTCATTGTGAAGCTTATTTGTGATATACACGATAAAATTCTTTCGTTAGAGGTTGATGCCCCTGGCCATTAAATGGTCTGAGATTCAACAAGGCCAAGTGCCACATCCTGCACTTTGGCCACAACAACTCCGTGGAGCACTACAGGCTGGGGACAGAGTGGATGGATGGCTGCCAGGCAGGAAGGGACCTGGGAGTTTGGATTGACAGGAAGCTGAACATGAACCAGCAGTGTGCCCAGGTGGCCAAGAAGGCCAATGGCATCCTGGCCTGTATGAGGAACAGTGTGGCCAGCAGGAGCAGGGAAGTGATTCTGCCCCTGTACTCAGCACTGGTGAGGCCACACCTGGAGTACTGTGTCCAGTTCTGGGCCCTTCAGTTTAGGAAGGATATTGAGGTGTTGGAGTGAGTCCAAAGAAGGGCATCAAGGCTGGTGAAGGGTCTGGAGCACATGTTCTATGAGGAGAGGCTGAGGGAGCTTCTCCCAAGGACACAAGGAATAGGACAAGAAGACACAGTCTTTAGCTGCAGCAGGGGAGGTTTAGGTTGGACTTTAGGAAGAATTTCTTCATAGAAACAGTGATTGAGCATTGGAAGAGGCTGCCCAGGGTGGAGTCACGGTCCCTGGAGGTGTATAAGAAAAGATTGGATGTGGCTCTTAGTGCCATGGTCTAGTTGACATGGTGGTGTTTGGTGATAGGTTGGACTCAATACTCTCAGAGGTCTTTTAAATCTAACTGAGTCTGTGATTCTATAATGTAGAAGAGTTGAAAACAACTCAATCTGCCTGAGTGTTGTTTGTCTCTGTTGCGCTGTTGCTAAAGGTGTGAATTGCTGGGTCCATACAATGCTGTATTGCAGTGTTTAAGGCTTATTGGTTTCTCTCAGGGTCAGCTGGGGGACATCTCCATCACAAGTCACTGAAGTATAAGTGAAGTATAACAGGTTCTGCAGTCTTTTAATTTGCTTCACCCAGAAGAAATATTAAAAACAGATGATAATTTAGAGTATTAAAAAAAGAAAATAAAAAGAAAATAAATAGATTGTAGAACAATGATGATATTTCCTCTTAGATAAAATGAGGTATTTAACTATAGTAATATGTGGTCACGTGCACAAGATGTGTACATGAGGTGAAAACTCTAAAGCTTCCGAGTAAGTTCACGAGGCACTCTGCCCTTTAAAAATTGAAGAGGAAACATCCATTCGAGATGTTAGAGATGCTCAGGTAATTATATTGACTGTATACACAGTATTGAATGTAGAATAGTTATACAGGACCTAATGGTAAATTAATATTCATGTTTAAATTTGTGGAATTTAAAGATTATGAATGTAATAATCAGTTGCTGTAGCTAATTTATATTTAGGCATTAGGTGTTAATAGGGAGTGAAAGTTTTTTAAAAAAAGAAAAATATTTGTATACAAAGAAAAATAGCTTGCAATTTTTAGAACTAAGAAATAAATTGAAAATAAATTTGAAATAAATTCTGCTCTTTGAAATGCCCAGTAGATGCTTTTAGAGCCAGAGTAGATTTTATGTGTTTCCTTCAAAGAAAAAGCAACAGCTTTTTTTTATTTTTTTTAATTAATTTTTGCATGTGGTGTTTGATTGACCACAAGGTGATGCTGTTGATTCAGGCTTTTAAAAACTGCAATGTAGTCGTCTTTTTCCCATTTTTCCCATTTCTTTGCCCAAGTAGGGACAATAAAAGGTTTGTCTCAATGGTTTGTGGATTGTTTTACGTTTGTGGATATGAGTGTTTTAAGCGAGAGATCGCAGGACCTATCTTTTCAGATTTAAGACTGATTTTTGGCACAGTGATGAGTCCTGATAGCTCTCTTATTTTTGTGGTCACATGTGGGAAATGAGCCAGTGCATCTCAGCCTAGTTTCTTTGGAGACTGAATACTGTAGTTGTAATTCCTAAGCCTGCGGGAATCAGTCCAGTGACTGTGGATACTGAACTGCCTTTCCATTATCAGCTTCAAGGTTGAAGTATAGTGCTGCATCTCCTCTGCTGTGTTACAAAGGCACTGTTGCTGTATTCGCAAGGGCGAATTCCTTGATTATCTATACACTTGAGATCTTGGAGCATTCTTTAGGGAGTGCCAAGAGCACTGTAAATAAAATACTATGGATCGAAGATTCTACAGAATTCTCCAGAATGACATTGCACACAATCTAAATTATTCACTCTCCTATGTGTGTCTTCTGGTGACAACACATAGTCTGTGTCACTATATTCACAGTTCATGGTTTGTAGTCCATATACCTATGGGGTACCTATGAGGGTCTTCAGAAATTATGCCGTTCAGTCCTTTTATTTATAATGATATTTTCACAGTTTTGGTTGCGTAGCAACTTCTGGACAAGCTTGGGAATTGAGGTGAGATGGCATCATCCATCACTGGGAGAAATGGGGAAAAGGTGAAAAACACACAGACCTTCAGCTCCAAGACTATTTCCAGAGAGAACAACAGCAAAATCTGTCACATTCATATGAGAGAATTCACTTACCACAGGCACATAAACAACAGTCAAGTATGCTCTAAGTAGAGCACTAACCTCAACTTCACTAGGATCATACTTTCCCCTTCTTAGTAGTAGATGCCATTCTAAAAGGTTGTGCCATTGACACTGGTCTGGTGGGATCATTCCTACTGCTGTACACCAGTTTACAAATGGTATTGCACTGGGCTTGACTCTTCCAGAAGTCGCAGTGCAGCCCTTCCCTGGGGACTGACTAACTTTCTTTACTGACAAACTTACTTTTACTAACACTGAGTGGCCTGTGTCGTCCTGGCATCATATGGCAACCAGAGCTTCCCTAGTGGATGGCAGCATCTAATTAGTTTTCTGGAGTCTTCCACATCTATTGTCCCTAATGGGGAAAAACCCACCTGTCTTTCTGCCGTGACTTGTTCATAACTCTAATCTTAAACCTTTCCTGAAAACTTTCCCACTGTCACCCAAGGACCAGAATCAGAGCATCAGTCCAATGATTCTAAGTTGCCTGACCTGGTAAATTGAAGCAGCTGGGGCCTAGGAAAGGGAGGGTATTATTATGTCTAGATAATATTGTACATATATATTTGAGGTATTTAAAATTTAAGAGAGGAATTGGCAAAGTCAGGTGCACTGCTTGGTTGGACTCAAGAACAAGTTTCACACTTGCAGTCTGCACTGTCTGACTGGCCTTTAGGCACACAGGATTCTGGCATGGTACAACTCTTGGATATGGTAATGCCATTTTGGCCCATCAGCTGCACGCATGAGAGCAAAGCTTGATCCCTGGGCCAGAGCCTTCAATGGATTGTTCCTGTCAAAATCTCATAAGCTACATGCAGCCAGCAACAGACAGACTCTGCAGTCTGCCACCTCCCTCCTGGCAGAGAAGCAGGAACCAACCTCAATGTACAGGACCTGCCATCCTGACTTTGCTAAGGATAATTTCAGTCAAATAGTAACTCATGGAAGGAACAGGACTGTACTAGGATAATGATTTATCCATGAGCAGTATCTGGTCTTGCTTGAGAACTTCTGTGAGAAGTGTGATAATACAGGTACATTCAAGTTACTGACAGCTGAAGCTGGAAATTAGAAGATGGATTTTTAGCTCTGGGAGTTCTCTAGGCTTCTCTATTATGACTCTAGCTAGTTTATGGTGGGTATCTCCACACCTCCTTTGAGCTCTTGTGGGGCAGCTGTATAGTCAGCCTGTTTATTGGCTTTTCGGGATCTGTGTTTATAGGGTTGGAGAATCCAGACAAGTAATAAGGGCACTGAGATGGCCTCAGCATTATGTCTTGTAGTTGTAGGCAATCATCCTGGCAGCCTCATTTTGAGGAAAATTGCGTGTGTCTCATGATAGGGAGGTGAGGTGAAGCAGGGTGAATAGCAAGAAGTTGTTATGCTCCTGGATGGCAAAAGTATGCCACTTTTGGCAAAAGTATGGCAAAAGATTGACTGCTAGGAAAGCCTTCAGAGTATTTAATTTGTTTGGTTTTGTTGGTTAATTTGGAGACGAGGGGGGTAAAGCTCTTGTGAGGTAGTCTTTGAGCAACTGATGTCGGGTGCTTTTCAGTGAGGAAAGGGGCAAGAGCACAGAGTCTGGGCACAAGGCCCAGAACTACAGGATAAGGACAGTAATAGTCCTGATTTTTATCTACTGTGTTTCTATAGATCCACGTTGGTACAGCTCAAGCTCTCTTTAGTTATTGCTTGCTTTGAATGGCCAAGCCAGAACTTGATTTGTGTTTATGCACTTCATCTTTTCTAATTAATCTGCCTGAAGAGACCTTTGGGTGCATTTAATCTGAATGGATTTTGAAAGATTCCAGGTGGTCCCAATGAACAGCAGTGGCCCATCTCTCAGAGCTCCATGACAAGTGTATGTCAAGATTAAACTGGCCTCAGTAGGAAAGGTTGTAAAAATTTTCTATTATTGTAATTGGGTTTATTTATTTATTTATTTATTTATTTGAAATATTGTTGGATAGCTAGTCCCTGAAGTACCAGCAAGACTGAGCTGGCTTTTAAGGGCATTCCTTACCAGAACCTTCTCTGTTTGGGAGTGCAGTTTATTTTCACTTAGCAACAGGAAAAAAATTCTTTTTGCTTGCAAACTATAAACTTTGTTGTTGTCAGCATTCCTGTTCTTGAGATTCACTGTCCTTTGGGCATGGCTTATTTTATCTGATGCTGTATGTATATATATATATATGTGTGGGTGTGTGTGTATCTGTCTTTTTTTTCCATAGATAAGAAGTCTCCCACCCACAGTGGCTCTATCTGCTAAACTCTCTCTAGGCAGAGGGAAATTCCAATTCATATGTTTGGAGGACAGGTACAGAGTCAGCAAGGGGTTGTGTTGCTGGGAGGAATGAGAAGCTGATTGTAATTGGGAGTATGTGGATGACATTGTTTCAGCAGGTCCTGTGAGAACATTGTGTGACTGCCTGCTTTGCCTTATGCTGCCTGTTGGATGTGGATGGATGGAGAGCAGGAACACCAGCAGCAGGCACTTTCACTGGAATGGTCCTTCCTAGTAATTTATCAGAAAGTGACAGAGGAAAAAAAATGGCATTGAGAGATCTCCCTGCTTCTGTTTTTAGTACCTATTGTTTCACTGAGCAAAGATGTTTATCTTCAGGAATGTCATTGTTTGGTAGCTGCAAAATTTTTTTTGTTTGAAAAAAGTAGATTGAAAGATTTGATCTGTTAAGTTTTTGCTGTTTCACAAATAACAAGAAACTAAGCAGTTTATGTGGCAGTATTAAAGGATACGTACCTGAGATTAGCTCAGTTGGTCAGAGCATGGTGCTAATAACAGCAAGGTCACGTGTTCAATCCCTGTATGGGCTATTCCCTAAGAGTTGGACTTGATCCTTGCGGGTTTCTTCCAACTTAGAATATTCTGTGAAATATCTGGAATGAATGTGGATATGCAAGAAATACCAGAATATGGTATCTAGTGGCTTTCTGTAGCTGTTGGCTGTAAATCTTAAAATGGGAAATGGTAAAGTTAGGCACATTTTAGTAATATTTACTATACTTTACTAATCTTTATCTATAAGGAAGTCTTGAATTTGCCCTGTACCAACTTATAGGCTTGTGTTTTAATGTGGTGGTCTCCAAACAATTTTGCTCATGCATCCCTATCAATAAAAAATTTTTGAGCACATCCCCCCAATATATATGCACACCTATACATTTATATATTATATGCATATATTACTGTACTAATATGTAACTATAAAACATACACAAAAACAGAAAGTAAAAAAGGAGGAGATAAAGATTAAGTAAAGACTATTTAAAAATATTTATTTTAGATATTAATAATACCAAAACAAATTTTCTTCCTGCAATTGAGGTATTATATTGCATAACGACAGATTTAGTATATACCTTGGAGTCCACAGGTTAAACATATGCTAAGAGACTACCGAGAGGTTTACAAAAACCTGTTTAACACTTGCTGCAGTAAATATTCACAAAGAGATTTTCCTGGTGTTTATGGCTTCCAGGCTTTGACTGGAGGAGAAATTGGGAAAGCATCAGAAGAGACTGAAGAAAAGCTGGTTATATTGATGTCTTCATAACTTATATATATTGGGTTTTATAAATGTAAGCAATATATTTACAGTATAAATATAAATAGGACTTCAATATTGACAGAAATCATGTTCACAAAATGGAGATTTATAGCACTGCTTGTCCCTGTTGTCTGTTGTATTGCTGTAAACAAAAAAGAGTTAGGGACATATCTTAGGTTTAGGATGTAACAGTTTTGTTGTAGGAACTACAACGAACTTCAGAATCAATTGTTTGATCTCAATAATTTAATGATACATTGTAAAATGGTGGAAGAAAGAATTATATTTAATACAAATATGCGCTATTATACATTTTTTGAAATTCAACCCTCTCTTCTGTTACAGGAATATGAGGCCTTAACCAAACAACCAACTTGCAATCCAGATGTTTGGGTGAACCTTGCCTGTACGTACTTCTTTCTGGGGATGTACACACAAGCAGAACAAGCAGCTTTGAAAGGTGAGATGTATGTCTCTGTTGGAAAGGACTGCTTATTGACTCGAACACTGAAAGTGATTTCCAGAGAAACTATACAATTCTTTATTTTCATAGGAATAAAGGATACATGTGACCAAAGTTTTTGGGTTTGGGTTTTTGTTTGGGAGTTGGTTTTTTAACTTTTGTTTAACAGGACAGTTGTGATGCAGTTTGCTTCCTAAAAATACCTTGGGCATGTGGAGCAGCTGGAACTGAAAGAAGCATCTGGAAAATCGTTCCTCTTACTAATTTCTAAGTACAAACCCCAGCAGACACCGACTAGCAACAAAAAGTTACTTTTCTTTTGACTGATTCTGTGTCTCTGAGCCAGTGCAGATGAAGCAAATTAGGCTTGTGAAATTATTAAAAAAATAAGCATCTGAGGGAATTCAGCATTCTCCCTGATGTGGACAAGAACTCTGTTTACATAGTTTGAGTGACTTAGTGGGTGATTTTGTTGCCTTATAAGTTAGATACTAAGTACCTGAGTCTTCAAGGCGTGGAGTTCACTGCAGTCACATTATTACAGTTCTACTTTAATCAGAACATGCGTGGGATCATTTAAAGGAATGGAATTTAGATTCCAAGGCAATTTTTACTGCCTAAAAATGTTTCTATAGTTTAATTTTGTTGCCCATCACTCCTTATGTATCTTTGTGATTTATGCTGTTTCCCATAATCATAGTATCTCAGTGCTTTCTAAGTAGAATTAATAGGAGTGATACCTCAGTCAACTTCTCACTCTTGCCTTTTTAGGATAAAACTTATGGAAGTACGGGTTTTCTCCTTTCTTTTATTAGTCTTCTTGTCTTGGGCTGAAAATAGAGTAGGGAGGAAATAATATGTACTGTGAAGGAGTGCCTTCCAAAAGGACAGCTTTATAGTATTTTTAAAAAATAATTAGATTCTCATATCTTTTGAAAATCCTCAGAAAGAGGATTGAACTCACACTGAGCTCAAATCCCACAGCTGGAAATGTTTTGTTTCCAACTATAAAAAAATCTCATGCAGAGTTTTGTGATCTGTATTGTTCAAGAGATGTGCAAATTTCTAGCATTCACAAATAATTTAATCTTTAATGTACCAAAAATTTGAGCTTTGGAGATTGCAATCTAAGACTTGAAGTAAATGTAAAAATAAATGGGCAGTAGAGCTCAATGTGCCACTGTGACCTAAACCATGGAGGAAGCAAGCAGCTGCATCCTGTACCAGCTGGAGTCATTGTCATCAACTTCACGTCATGTGAATTACAGTAATCCATTCTAGAGATGGCATATACACAGCTGGGTGTGCAGCTTTATTAACTGTGAGCTGTGAGTGAGGGAAGGTTAATTTTTTCATACCCCTTCAGATTAGTTAATGGTAGCCTAGTGAGTCGCGGGGTAGGGGGTGCAGTTAGTGGTACTTGGGTGCTGGAGGCAAGAGTAGGAATATCAAGAAAGGAGTGCAAGATATAGAGAGTGTAGCTGAGGGAGGGAACAGAAAATAACAGTGCTCATGTTGGTTCTATCAGATCCTGATTTTATATAATTGTTTAAGAAGGAACAGCATCCTAATTTTTATCATGAGGTGCTAAACCTTTCTTTTGAGTACTGTAATACTCATGATTTCTGGCTACTTAAGCTTGGTGGTTAGGAGTCATAGCTGAAGATTTGTAACACTTGTCCTTTTTCCACTGAAAGCTTCCAAGTGTGGTATACTCCCCTTTCCACTCCCATCACTTCAGTCTTTCTTATATTGAGTTCAAATGACTTGATTTTGGTTGTAGTTGGATTCTCTTTTAGTGTTTTTTAACATCTTAGGAATGCATCAATGATGGCTGTTCGTAATATATTATTGACAACTGAGGCCATATCATCTTGTGGTCTCCTCCATGGTTTTGCAAAGATCCTGAAGAAGCAAAATCTTTCCTTCAATATTAACACAACAGGTGAAGTCTTTAAAAGAACACCATTTATCCAATGGTACCTTGAACACTGCTGAAAAAATCGTAGGTGGTGTTAATGTTAGGCTGCTTACCATTGCTATTTTGGGATTATTTTGTCTGAATTCTTGCATACTGTGTGCTGTCTATTGCTGCAGTTATGCTAAGCCCCTGAAAGTAGCATAGTGTTAAAACAAATTAAGGAGAACTAATTTAGTTTCAGCTATAATTCTAAATTTCTACACTAATAGAGTCTCTGTGTGAAAGGGAACATAAATGTCAGCTAGCTTTTTGGAATAGATTTTCCACACAAACATGTAAATATCTAGAAATCAAATCAAATTCCTTCTTGCCATGTACTGTGGCTGTTACTTAAGAAAATTATTGTTAACCATCTGAGGAAAAATATGCAGGACACTTAAAAATTACAAAATTATTGTTAAAAGCCATGAGGTAGTTATTGCCTCTTGTGGATTGAGCTCACAACCTGGAAAGCCAAATGTGTCCTGGGCTGCACCAAAAGCAGCCTGGGCAGCAGGTCAGGGGAGGGGGTTCTGCCCCTCTGCTCTGCTCCGGTGAGACCCCACCTGCAGTGCTGCATCCAGCTCTGGGGTCCCCAGCACAGGAAGGAGGACATTGACCGGCTGGAACAAGTCCAGAGGAGGACCACTAAGGTGATCAGAGGGATGGAGCACCTCTCCTACAAGGAAAGGCTGAAAGAATAGGGATTTGTTCGGCTTGGAGAACAGAAGGCTTCAGGCAGACCTTATAGGAGCCTTCCAGTACCTAGAGGGGGTTTACAAGAGAGCTGGAGAGGGACTGTTAACAAAGACATGTAGTGACAAGACAAAGAGGAATGGCTTTTAACTGAAAGACGGTAGGTTTAGATTAGATATAAGGAAGAAATTCTTTACTGTGAGGGTGGTGAGGCACTGGAACAGGTTGCCCAGAGAAGTTGTGGATGTCCTATCCCTAGAAGTGTTCAAGGCCATGTTACACAGGGCCTTGAGCAACCTAGTCTAATGGAAGGTGTCCCTGCCCACAGCAGGGGTGTTGGAACTAGATGATCTTCAAGGTTCCTTCCAACCCAAGCCATTTTGTGATTCTGTGATTCTCTTAGAAAAGAATAAATCTGTGTATCAAAAGTCATATAAAAAAAAATTGCTGCAAATGTAACCTAAGGAGTAGAGCAAAAAGAAAAATGCCTCCTTGGAGGTTTTTCATTACTGTTGTATTTTACCTCTTCTAGGCTTTCTTCCAAATTCCTATCAGGTATTTCTGGCTTCTCCTTTTTTTCCCTGCTGTCTGCTTACGTTACAGTTACTAATGTTCCTGCATCTGAAGTGAAGATAGAGTTACTTCCAAGTCAGCTACTGTTGTTTCGTAGTCATCCCATAGTAAGCTGCCAAGTGATGCTCTGTTTACTCCTTTTGTATCTGTGCTCTCGTATGTTGTCTGAACATATGTTTTCCATCTAGTCTTGAGAGAATGAAGCTGAAAGTATTCATCTTGGTTTAATAATTAATAATAATTATAACAAGTTATTATTTTTTTTAATTATAGAAGGTAACATTCTTATGTTGCACTCATGGTTCCTGTGCCTTGCAAAGGCCGAAGAACAGAAACTCAGCCTCGCACACTTGGGACCATGATCCTGGCAACTGATCCAAGTGTTTATAAGCCTGCACAGTGCTCTCAGAAGTTGTTGGCTTGCACTGCATTAAGAAAGACAGAAGAACTGAAAGTGTTCTTTTAAACCACAAAATGTGCACATACATGAGGCTGCAGTTAAGTCTGTTATGAAAAGCAGTCTTTTTAGGATAAATGGAATTTTACAATTAAATTTAAGATTCATGCACAGACAGGGTTTCATTGTTGAACTAGTCTTTAAAGTTGGGGGTTTTTTTCACCCCTTCTAATTTTTGATGGGAAAAGCTTTGTAATTGCTTTGCTTCTTCACAGCTCTGCATGTGTCAGATCTGAATGTGATTTAACTGAACAGAGAACTTCTCATTTTACAGCCTATACTGGAAGGAACAATATTGTACAAAAGCAGAACAGAGAGGGGTTAGCAAGAACAATGGCATTTTCCAAACCAGTTTTGCTTATGCATTTAGTAATGTTTGCCAGGTGTCAGATAGTTGCCACCACTGAAAATGTGCAAATACAAGTGGGCACAGAAAAGTTACTGTGTTTTCTTTTACTTAGGATTGCATGTTCACCTACATGCAAAATTATCTCCTTGCTGCTTGTACTGTATTACCAGGAGTTATTTTCAGTGCATTTTAGCTATGGTTTCAAACCAGAAGTTTCATATATGGAACTTTGAAAATGCACAAGTGAAAATATCACATATTTAAACTTTAAAAGCTACTAACCTTGTTTCCTTGTTTTGTTTTTTTAAAGTATAATGAAAGCTACAGACCAGGAATAATTAATTTGATGATCTTTAACTTACTGTGCTTAGGTGTGACTGCCATGAAATGTATATATATTGCAAGTAACTGAACACAGCTGAACGCCTTTTAAGTATTGTGGGAATGGGAAAATTTCAGTGAATGTCCTCTGTAAATTTCATTCAAGAAGATTCTGAATAGTTGAGCTATTCAAGTGTGTGTAAGTGTGAACCTCACTGCTGGACTGTGGGGTTTTTTGAACATTTTTCCCATACCCTTGCATTTTCTCTCCACCAGTGGTTTTGAGGCACAGAGGCCTTCATTCAGCTGTGTTCAGGTGAGCAGGGCGTTGTTTCTCAGGGACAGGAGAATAAGGTTTCCTCTGATCATATTTTCTACTGTCAAGATGGAACCTTCTCAGGCCTGCACCATTCCTACCAGCTCCTGCTCTGTGTGTTTAAGGTGAATTCTATGCCTGTCGATGTGTGCAGTGCTGCTATAGCATATGCATTATGTCTGTTAGATGGGATTTGTTACTGCTGGATGCATGACCAACATTGCCCTGCACTCTCATGAGAGGGCACCAATGCTACACTGTCTGTGACTGTATTTCATCATATTTTTACTGCCTGAGGCAGCAATATGGAACCCACCAAGAGTCTGAGGTGCCATTTCTAGTGAGTTTAACTTTTTTTTGTTTAATAATTAGTGAAAATAATTGACTTCATTCTTATTGCGGAATAGCTGTTTATTACATTTTAACAAATATTTCACTAGGTGCTGGTCAGTGTCAGTACATAAAAATACACAGAACATCTTTAAGATCCTTAACAGCTATTACTTTAGCACCTGGAAAAACAGCACTGATCATGACAAAAATTCTAGTGCAGGAGTATCAGTGTGTTTCATAGATGGAAAAGAGATATATCCTATCCAGCTACCTTAGTGCTTCAGCACAAGGTCAGTACTAGACCTGGAGCAGGGTCCAGTTTGTTGCCATGCAGCATTGTCATCATGTTTGCTATGATCCCTAGATTGCTTAGTACTGATTAAAAAAAAAAAAAAAAGTATGGTCATTGTCTTGAAAAAGTAGAACAGGAAAGAAGATTGTGCTTCGTTGGAGCGTTAATATATCAGTGACAATAAAATTCTGTAGCAGCAGAGAGTAATAAAGGAACAAGCCTAATGTCCCTTAAAAATCATTATCTCTGATGAGGCGGTTATATCACTTCCTACTCCAGTGATTGACAACATCTTTATCCAATATTCATAACCAAATTCTTTCTGGAAACTAATCTGTTCTTGTTCGTATGTCTGTATGTTTCCTTGTCTTCCTCAAAAAATGCATTTGGCACTGAGAGAAAAGAAACTGCTGATATTGAAGGTTTTTCTATTTCTGCTTACTCTATCGACAGGGCTATATTTGTGTGGGATTTTAAGCATCTTATTTTAAAGAATATCAGATAAATAGTGTCATATAATATCTTATGAAGCGGGACATTTTTTCCTCGCTCCATGTATCCATGTGCACCATCAGGACTCAGATTTCATCTTTTGCTTGTTTTTAGGTGTAAATAACATGGTCTAACCCTCCAGCTTTTGCCAAGAAGTAAATATTAGTTTTGATGTCAGATCAGATGCCAGGTTTACAAAGGCTGCCTGCAGTCATTGGTTGACTGGTGAAACAAGAATTCCTTGGTTTAGGTTCTTGAGGGAGTATTGCTTGCAAGTGACCATTTTCACGGTGAAATTAATGCTACAACCCACTCAAAAGGAAAAAACAAAAAGGAAAAGCTACTCAAAAGAGGAACATTGGTGTCTTTATCCATAGTACTGTGATTATACAATATGTTATTTTCATTGTAAATCCCACAGTCTGTCATGCTTGTATTTTTGGAATCTTTCATTACCAAATGTTTTGAATTGTAAAGGGTGGTTGTGGTTTAAGTTTCACACAAAAGCACATGTGGAGTCCATGTGCAACCCTTCTAAATTTTGATATTAAGACATATCAGTTAAAGCTGGGGCACATGTGGAGTGAAGAATATTCGTTTAAATTAAGGTACTCACTTTCTAACACAATGGATGAAATACCCATACTATCATGTCAGTTATACTGCTCCTGCTGCCTATACAATATTGATTATAGATCAGAAAAACTTTCTGTTCTTTAATAATTAGGCTAATGAGAATTCCCACATATATCCTAGATTGAAGACCATTTAGCTTCTTAATAACTTAGTGCTCAGTTAGAAGTATCTTACAAGATGCGGTTTTGTGAGAATGCTCTCATACAGCCTTTATTTTGGGGCTTCTCTGCTCTAGCAGCTCTTTAAAGACACAATTCACTGTCCTCTTTTTTCTAGCAATGTGCTTAAATAGTTCCTTTACCTCTTAAAATAGGTGGGCAGCCTCGCACTACCAATCTGATCAGAATGACCTGGGTTTTGGCATTGTCTGCTGTGTTACAAAGTTTACTTATTATGTGGAGAAAGTAAGATGTCTGGAAGTCTCTCCCTAAATTGCTTTAAAAAGAAAATTCCATCTTCAGGGGGGTGGTGGGGAAGAGGGTTTGGTGGTTTGAGCC
This sequence comes from Pachyramphus minor, assembly GCA_013397135.1. Taxonomy (NCBI): domain Eukaryota; kingdom Metazoa; phylum Chordata; class Aves; order Passeriformes; family Tyrannidae; genus Pachyramphus; species Pachyramphus minor. The sequence continues at coordinate 189,538 of VYXB01005982.1, forward strand.
CTCTTTCATGGTTTAGGACGTCAGAAGAATTATAGCCTTGTGTTACAGGCAATTACTTTGCTAACTCTGCACTTTCATGGCCTTATGAACACAGTAAGTAATTCTGCTTTTTGTAAAGATTCCATGTACACCCTTTCTGTGGAACATAGGTTGCCAGCTGGTTGGTCTGAGTAGGAATGAGAATGCTCATTAACTGAGTAGGCTGACAAAAATACAGGAAACAAAGGAAGGATTTTTGGGAGATTGCTTGCAAAAGAAATTAATAGCTCTGTTGGATGAGGACATTTGTCGCTCCCAGTGAAGCAAAAGGCTCTAGTGACTTAAATCTCTTCAGTTAACAATTTTTGTCATATGGAGTGAGTTTAATGGAATTGCTAATCCTGCTAGAGTGAGAAATTTCATGAACTTTACTGGCTTCAGAAAGGAGATCTCCCTTAAATCTCTCACCGTATATTAGTTTGAGTCTTATCTGCTATGACTGTAGGATTCTTTTGTATGCCTTTTGTTCCAAAGGACAGGAGAAATCCTAGAATCACGTAATCACAGAATATGCTGAGTTGGAAGGGATCTATAAGGATCATTGAGTCCAACCCTTAGCCCTGCACAGGACCATCCCCAAGAGTCACACCATGTGCCTGAGTATTGTCAAAACACTTCTTGAACTCTGACAGGCTTATTGCTGTTATCACTTCCCTGGGAAGCCTGTTCCAGTACCCAACCACCCTCTGCGTGAAGAACCTCTTTCTAATATCCAACCTAAACCTCCTCTGACAAAACTTCAGGACATTCCCTCAGGTCCTGTCACTGGTGACCACAGAGAAGAGATCAGTTCCTGCCCCTCCTCTTCCCCTCACGAGAGAGTTGTAACTGCAATGATGTCTCCCCTCAGGCTGAACAGACCAAGTAACCTCAGCTGCTCATCATACAGCTTCCCCTCAAGGCCCTTCACCATCTTCATTCCCCTCTTTTGGACACTCTCTCACAGCTTAATATTTTTCTTATATTGTACCCCAAACTGCACACAATATTCAAGGTGAGGCTACACCAGTGCAGAGCAGAGCGGGACAATCCCCTCCCTCAACCATCTGGCGATGCTTTGCCTGATGGCCCCAGGACACAGTTGGCCCTCCTGGGTGCCAGAGCACTGCTGACTCATATTCAACTTGCTGTCAAAGTATAATATAATGTGCATACATAACAAAATGGTAGCAACACTGGGTTTTTCCATACACTGGAAGTTGACAAGACTCCTGGAATTATAAATCACAGCTTACTTCAAATGTGACACATCATAGAAGGAGTCTCGATCATGAGTTTATCTCTTGCTGCTTTTTATTTTGAAAGGTGCTATGCATGTGTGTCATAAAAAAAACCCCAGAGAATTATCCAGAAATCCTTACATGAAAATGATAGTGCAATTCCTAAAAGTTTTAAGCTTCACGAAAGACAGAGGCCCATGAAAAATTATTTTCAACAGGGATTTCAAAAGAAACAGTCAGAGAAAGAAGATAGGAAGGAGGAAGACCTTTTAACCACTCTAAAGTTGGTAGAACCTGCCCTGAGGCATGACCTGTGAAGGCTTTTATTGAAGGACTGTACTTGGGCTAGTTAATGAAAGAGTATGGGTGCATTCGCGTCTATTGAGAGACCTAAAAATAGACATCCTGAGTTGTTCTTTACAGCAGTGTTTACTGAATTTTCCTTTCAGCACCAAACAGTGGTCTCCAGAACCGTCTGCTCTTTCACCTGGCACATAAGGTATGATGTCTTTCCTTCACTCATGCTTTGTTTGTTTTCTTTTCAATTTGGTAAGGTGTAATTTATGCTGGCAACTGGCAGAATAATTTAAATGTCTGTTATGGCAGAAGAACAAACGTTTTCCATAACCACCCTCCTGTATTAAAATGTGGAGGAGAAAGTAAGTGTGAAAACATGATCTCAGAATGGATACCCTCAGCATGTTTCTAAGGAAAGTCTTACGAGTACACTTCACATAAATCATACAGGAACCTGATGGCATTTTTTGATCACAAGGAGCCTGGAACCTTAATAGAATCAGAAATGTATAAGACACTATTTTACTTGTTCTTTTTTTTCTTTTTGGAAATGTGCCAAGTTGTCCTAACTTGCAGCTCTCTTATACTTAGCAATTTGACCAAAATGCTGTATATGCTATTACTGATCCTCCTAAGTAATTCAGTATCCAGGAAGTCATATTGTTAATAGCATGAAATTTTACTTTCATTTCAGCAACAATTAAATGCTTATTTCACTTACCACACATAGCTATCATCCCTTAAATTAAGTTTTTTACCACCCTGTGTTATATTTAACAAGTATTCTGCTACTGAGGACACTAAGTTGAAAGAAAGAAAAAATCCTGAATGGTAGCTTTGATGTCAGATTCTCTTTACTTAAATCTCTATTCATTGTAAGAGAGAAATCTTAAACTGTTTGTGTAGTGGCACTGTCTGTGATGAACTAGGAATTACTCAACTTCTCCTTATCTAGTTAGTAATTGCAAATAAAAGGTTTTATGAAACCATGAAGCCCCATTGCCTTTAGTTTTGTTGAGCAACTTGCCTTTTATCTGGAGTATCATTTTGTGACTGGCTTGAAGAGGAAGGAAAAGAATTTGAAGAAAACTGAGCTGATAGGTACAAAAACAAATACATCAGATTTGAATTTGTTTGTAAGAGAAATTCATAATAATTGTCGAAACAGCAAAACCAGCAAAGGGAAGCACTGGAATAAGTGACTTGAGTAGACTGCTTTAGGTAAATAGCTTCAACTTTACTATTGTAATACAAACATAATGTGTATGTTTAACTCTGTTCCTGTTTTTATCTCGTGTGTGTTATATGCTATTCAGCAATGCTTTTAAAAATAAATCATTTAGTTAAACTGCAACTTTAAGGGGCCAGTGAAAGAGAATTTGTTAGTGCTGTAAAGGTGTGAAAATTAGAGCTGTGTTGGCAAGTCTTGCATTTTTCTGCTATCCATGAGAAATTAGATTTGGATCTACAAACAGCAGAATTTTTGCTGGCTTGAATAATAACAGTCAAATTTTTGTTGCGAAATTCCATTTGTGAAATAATTAATTCAGCTCTTTCCCTCATTCATCAAAGCACGTGACATCTAATTATATCTAAATCACACCTTCAAGGAAAATGTGTGCTTAGTTTTAGCCTAATGTTTATCCAGTTTGAACTGATCTCCTTCTTTAATGTTTGGCTTTCTCCACTGGTCAAATTAACTTTAAAGTAACAGAGTTTTTCCACATGTTTGATATTAATCACATGCTGTTTACAAGCAAAACTAATCTAGCTAATTAAAATATTTTTCTTGCTGAGCTCATCTGAGGATGTGTCACACTCTTTTTAGTTCAGTGATGAAAAGAAACTGATGAGCTCTCACCAGAACCTGCAAGATATTACAGAAGATCAGCTTAGCTTGGCATCTATCCACTACATGCGGTCCCACTACCAAGAGGCAATTGATATCTACAAACACATTCTACTTGAGAATCGGTGGGCATCTCTAAGCTGTATTGCAGTATCTGTGCTATTGTTGGTATTTAAATTCCATATAGTTGCTTGGTTTCTAAAAGTGGGCGTTTTCCACAACTTCCATGTCCCTTTCCCATTGCAAAATGTGCACCAGTTACAGCCCCCGATTTTGTTCATTGTAAAGTATTTTTGAAGAATGAATGTTTAAAGAGAAGTCTGCTCTCTGTTGTGTTCTTTTAGTGTTACTCTTGTGTAATTAATTCTGACATCTTCTTATTTTGTTACTTATTTCTTCTGAAATGATATATGGTTATATACTGGCTTTGTCTTTTTCTTTTTTCCCCTCTGATGGCCAGTCTGGTGATCCTTGCTTGAATTATTGACTTCTTCACCTCTTAGCCTTTCTAAGAATCGTTCAGTTGTTGGGTTTCATGTAAAGTTTCTTGCGTTTCTTGAACTCTGAAATTCTTGCCTTTTCTATTTATCCCCTATGACACTTGTTGATGGGTTTTCCTATCATGTTCTGCAAACTTTTAATTCACAATTTAGGAAGAAACAAATTGAATTCTTAAATGGCTGGAAATATTGTTTAATAAAAAAGAAACTGCTGTCCCAGAATACAGCTCTCTTTTGGTGGTGTCTCCTTTTGAGCATTTCAGAGAAATCCATCATAATATGTATAAGTATGTTATGTAATGCTTGGGGAAGAGATTTTAACTTCCAAGTCCTGCAGAAGCAATCACTCAAAGCTAAATGAGTAACCTTCATAACAATTATCCTTTTACTTACAGTTTCCACAAATGCTTGTCTTATTTCTGTGTCTAGTTCTTCTGGCTTGACAGCTTTTAATGACAGGGATTTTTTAAAATAATGGTACTTGCTGCAAATTTTATGCACATGTTAAATGTCTTTGCGTGTATTGCTTAGAAAATCCTGTTCTGCCAGGCCAGATACAATGCTCATGTTCTGCATGGTTCCTTGGTGTGAAGTTGCCACTGTTTCCCAGATTTGCAAATGAAGTTTTGTAGGTAATACTTAAAAGCTGCTGTAGCTGCTGTGGAAAAAAAATGATGTGAATCTGGATCTGTGCAGTCTTAGCTAACAAACTAGAAAAACTCTAAGCATTTCTCAGAAACCCCAGTTTTGATGTGCTTGTAAAATATGTATAGACATGTGAGAGCTTTATTACTGATTTTAGTACTCTGTAATGGGAAATGTTAAACTATCTGGTGGCATTTAAATGTTCTCTTTAATCCTCTTTCCTGCAGGGAATACCTGGCTCTGAATGTATATGTGGCCCTATGCTATTACAAACTGGATTACTATGATGTATCACAGGAAGTGCTAGCTGTTTATCTTCAGCAAATTCCTGACAGCACCATTGCTCTTAACCTTAAGGCTTGTAACCATTTCCGACTTTACAATGGGAAGGCTGCTGAGGTATCTGTTGGATAGTCCCTCAATTCACCTTTATTTTGCTTTAAGAATCCATACATGCTTCTTTTCCTTGTCATCTGTCTTGATCAGTAATGTTGATAATGGCCTTTATCTTGTCATTGTGTCTTTCTTTTAGGAATGTCACCTATTTCAGTTTCCCTGGTATTAACCCATCTGTCCACATGTGTGCACAGTGGTCTTACCATTTTCGGTTCACTTTTGATCTTGTGTTTATATATATTATCCAGTTTCTAAAATATTCAGATAGAAGTGGAAAGCCAAATCTTCCAGTGACCCAGCACTGGTGGAGATGTATTTCTGTCAGCTTTGGAGCTCATTTGAAGCTCCACTTAGGCTTCTGTGCTTTTTTGGTTTTGTGTTAAAATTTTGGGATGTATGTAATTCCAGGCAGAGCTCAAGAACTTGATTGACAGTGCCTCATCATCTTTTGAGTTTGGCAAGGAGCTCATTAAGCACAATCTGGTAAGTAATGCATTTCTGGGATTTAGTATGAACAACACTCATTTGTAGAGCTTCTCATGATGATTCATAAAATGGAATATTTTGGTAATTGCAGACCTAATTGAATTTTTGCTGCCATGCAAGTCCCATTCCAGGAATCCTACCTGTATAATAAATGTACCGTCAAGTGTATTTATTTTTTCCACTGGAGTTTTTCCCTGACAGTTTGAGACTGTGTCAAGGAAAATAATAATGCTGTTGTTTGTAGACCTGAAGGCATATTAAAATAATATATGTTGTGTAAGAATACCTTTGCATGATATTTTGTGGAGCTCACTCGATAATGACACTGTAGAAATAAGTCAGAATGTATGACCCTGAACTCTTTATTTAGTACCACAACAACATGAACAGAATTAAGATATCTAGTGAAAATGGCTTTCATCCGAAAAGTACTAAACAAAGAGTTCTAGGAAAAAAGCTGCTGATAAAAGCCAAAATACTTGTGTGCTCTGCAGAAAAAGAGTCACTAATCACTGGTTAATTTTGCCTTTAGTGGTATTATTACTTTGCTATACAACTGGTAAGAGTAGATTGCTTTTATTCAATGATGGGCAGTTGCTTACTTTGCTGTTTTTCAAGAACAGTCATAACAAGCTAACACTTCTTTCCCCAAGAGTTAAAACTGTTTTCAAACGGGACTTTTGAGAGTTAACATGGTTTATTTTTATGCTAGTCTTTTTGCAAGTGGTTTATTGAATAACTATGTTACATTTTGTTGGAAGAACCATTGATGAAACTGAAGTATAATCAACTGCTCCTGACCATTTTAGCATCTTTCTAAATAAATGTAGAGTAGTTAGTCTCATTTTTTCATATGAAAACACCATAAGTAAATTGTGTTTTTGTATATGTTCCCTTCACTCTTGTTTCAGACAATATTATTCTTTTAAATCTGTGATATGTGTCATAAATCTGTGATATATAATGTGTTTTGAGCTGCTAAAAGCTGAAATAAATTAATGTTTACTGATGGATTAAATAATTTATATTCTTCAGAATAAAGATTGTCACATTTAATAATTCTATATAATTCTAATATTTAATTAATATAATTAAAGCAGGAATTATGCTAATGCCAGAGCCACTGACCTTTTCCTACTGTTAATATAGGAATTTAAGGATTAATTTCCTTAAATTAAGATAACATAGAAAAGATTTTGATACATGGTTATCAATATGCCGCTTTTCTCTGCAGGTGGTTTTCCGAGGAGGAGAAGGGGCTTTGCAGGTCCTGCCTCCTCTGGTTGATGTTATTCCTGAAGCAAGACTGAATCTTGTGATTTACTATCTCCGGCAAGGTAAATACACCCTCCTCTGGCTTTTTCATGCCTTCAGGGATGACATTCATTGATCTTTTCTCAACTGACTATTCAATGAAATGCTTTTTTTCTTTACGGGAAAATGTATTTCATTTTCTGTTCCTCCGGAAAATAATGAAGTAACAGTTTCCATGGCTTGCAGAGAAGGGCTTTAGTTGTGTGCGGTCAAATAAACCTACTTTGGCAAAATATTGCAGGTTCTTGGGTTGCAGATGGCTATGGGGACAGTGGAGTTTAACTGTTTCTAATGAGATGACCTCTCCTCTGCCTGAATGTGAGAGAATATAGGCATATGTCCTCTGAAGGCAAGGGCAACTGTAAATATAGCACAAACAGGATATGAGCCAAAGTGTCTGTGAATAAGGCTGCAGTTTGTGAACAAGACGTTGCATTAAAAATCTACTTTACTACTCCTAAAGAATGCAGGTAGGCAGCCAGAATCAGTTGGAAAGGTTTTTGTGCTAGTATATCTCTTCATTTGCCAGCTTCTTTGAATTATATTTGAATTTTCAGAGCCATTACTATTCTCCCATTGTGTTCTTTTATTCAACAATGGGTTGACTGGCTGTGTGACTCAAGCCAGGTCCAATTAGGTCATGTTGCTTAGCCAGAACTTCCTCTGTTCTACCATGTGTCCATTGCCTTTCATCTCACTATATGGAACCTGTTTCCATCTTCTCTGTACCCTCCTATCAGTAAGTTGCAGACAGTGATAAGATCTCCCTTGAGCCTTCTCTTCTGAAAGCTAAGCAAATGCAGTTCTTTCAGTCTCTCCTCAGCCCCTTTCTTGCCTTGGGAGTCCTTGGGTGGGCTCATTCCCACATTTCAATGTCTGTCTTAATTGAGGGATCCCAAAACTGGGCACCATGCTCCAGGTGCAATCTCACAAGGGTCAAATAGAGAAGAATTCCTTCCCTTGCCCTGATGGCTACATTCATGCTGATATGATCCAGTGTACAGTTGGCCTCCTTTGCTGCAAGGCTGCACTGTGTGCTAGGTTGCCTTTTAGCCAGTCAGCTCCCCACCTGACTTGTTGCTTAGGCATGTTTCAAAGCAAGCAAGATGCAGGACTTGCATTTTGCCTCCACTGAACTTTATGAGATTTCTTTCTTTCAGCGCATTTAGGCAGCCTGCTGAGCTGCTTCTCAATAGCTGGGAGCTTTCTTCACAATCTTTTATCATTTGTAAACTTTTAAACATTTGTAAATTTTGAGTACTCTGTCTGGATCATTAATATAAATATAAATAAGACATTCAACAGTATCAGTCCCAGGGGAATTTGATTAGTAATGAGTCACCGGACGGATTTTGTACAACTGATGACTGTCTCTTGATAGTCCAGCCAGTTTTCCATCCCTTTATAGTGTTACTTAGCCAGTCCTATCTTTCAAGTCCGTATGAGAGACCATGTCAAAGACCTTGCTAAAGTCAAGGTATACAGGATCCACTACTATCTCCTTATCAGTCATACATTGGGTTAGTCCGTACACTTTGGCATTGGTAATGTATGCCCAGCCACCTTTCTCTCCAGTATTGTTGCCAATTTCACTATGGGCAATATTGGTATTACTACTAATTACCTTGTCCAATAATATTGTTAATAATAATACATATGTTTCAAATTAAATTCTACTTACACAGAAACAAAGTACATCTCATGCATCACTTAAAAATCAGTCTTCTTTACTCATTTGCCATTAACCTTGCAGTAATTTTAAGTAGTTAGGTTCTGCTCTTCATTGTGGTGTACAAATGACTTCCATACTGACAAAGAAGGTCAAGGGAAATTAGGATTAAAACCTCTTTCCTAGTTTGGCTAAGTTTCCATTTTTAACTCTTGCTAATGTAGCAGCATCAGTTAGGAATGTGAGAAGTCATTACTTCTAATGACTACAGCTGTCTCTCTAAAATTTAAAAGGTCTCTGATAAAGGTAGCTTGGTGTTAATACATGCTTTGAACTGGAATGTCTGAAGCACAAACATGCATCCCATTCTTATCAGCTCTTCAGGGTAGTGACTTTAGCAAAGTTTGGGGCCTATTGATATCTGGTTATAATCTGCTCCCATGAGATTTGCTAGAGGCTTCTATTGGAACCTGAAGAGCATAGTTCTGTGTTGATGGTCTCCACTGATGAAAATAAGGGCTATTGTAATTTTTTTTTTTTTTTTTGTGGTGGTGGTGGTGGTCTGAGCTAGCCAAAAATGTCAAAAACCCCCCAAACCAACAATTTCTATTTAAAAAAAAAAAGAAAGAAAAGGAAAAGGTAATGACTTTTGGCTAGTACCTTGTGCTGTCTTACCATGTGACTGCTCAAGGGAATGGGTAAGAAAGCAGAGGTGTTGGGTGGGAGCCTGGCAGCTCCAGTGTATATTGCCTTAAGGAGTTGAATGGATAGTATGTACTAGCAAAAAAGGTTTTATTTGATAAGGCTTGTTTTTGTGGGCAGCTGGTATAATGCTGTACTAACAAAGTTTTGCTAGTAAAAGAGCATCTTCACTAGATTGGTTTACAAAACCAAGCATAGATGTGCCAACATTTTTTTTTTATTTGGATAAGGTTTAGGATCTTTTCAGTTTATACAATTCTTGCATGGGAAGGAAGTTGCTTATTGATTTCAAACTTCACATTTAAACTTCTCTACTAGTAGTGCTTTCCTTGTTAGAATTAGGATCAGGTAAGAACTGCTGGACAAATATTGAAATATTGGTATGGAAAAGACAAAGTTTCCCTACAGCATCATGTTACCCTATCCTCCTTGAGGGGTAAATCAATATGAGAAAAGTAAATACAGGAAGATGATGGATTTATGATTTTGACCTTGTGCTGTTGAGAAGGCAACCATTGGGTTATGAGCAAGGGGGCCAAATCATCTTTACTATGAAAATTGTAATAATAAAGAAGCTATTACTCACTCCATGTTTGTTATTTAAGTTCCAGAAAGCCATCACAATTGTGATAGAAATTCACAATGATTTATAGCTACCTTTCTCCTCCTGTCTAAATGGTTTATTTCTTAGTCTATGACTATTGGGGAATGCTGTAGAGGATGAGTGACTTGTTCTAATACAGTGTGCTATGAGTTGTCATGCATTCTAATGTCTGGCGTTTCAGATGATGTGCAGGAGGCTTATAACCTGATTAAGGACCTGGAACCTACAGCTCCACAGGTAATTGGAAACTGATGTCATGGCACATAGAGGTTATAAATTGATGTGCCACATACAAAACTGGTATCCTGAGGACAGCTTGCCCCATTCCCACTCTTAAAACTTTTTTGTTTTCCATCCCTGCATGAACAATAGATTTAGTATGCATGCATAAAGTATCATATATGTGCATATATGAGTACTTAGCCTGCTTATTACTGTACCACCTGGTGTCAGCTAAGAATATAGCTCTGTTGTGTGCGGCTTTTTTGGGAGGTGACCGTTAGTGCTTAGATAAAAGCCCTCTCCAACTCCAGCTACTTGTCACTTCTGCCCTCGTGATGGTTACCATCCGCAGCTCTGCTAGCTCAGGTGCTCATATGGTTTGTCCTGAAGCCATTTCAATAAAAATGAGCTAGATTAGATTGAACAGTTTAAATAAATGGTATTCTCTAATCCCATCACACTTTGGCTGCCATGAGTGAAAACTGCAGTGTCCCTTGGCTGCCACTGTAATTTTCTTTTGTGGTTGTTCCAGCAGCTTTAGTCTCTGATTTATTCCTTTGCAGTTTATTTTCCAAAGGTCACATAGCTGGGCATGAAAAGGACCTTTCATGAGTCTGTGTGAGGAATTATATGGAGGGAGGGAAAAGAAAAACCTCAAGAACACAGATCTGGTGATTCTGTGCTGAGGAGGATCTTCTGATATTGCTTTACATTTCTTGTGTTTTTCAGTATGGCAAGACTTACTTGAACAGTTTTTTGCAGCCAGTGGTCCTTTAGCCTCTGTTTTTCCCATATATATGTCTAATAATTCTTTATCACATTTTTAAATGAGAATCTTTCTGCTTCCTTTTCCATTTTCCACTTACACTTGCAAGGAACTCCCTACTAAGACTTGCAAAACTACTTGTATAACCTCCTTGAGTACTTTGCAAATTCTTCATCACAATGTCCGTAGGATAATGATTTGGCACCTGTAAGAGAGTTGGTGTGCTAAAATGACTACTTAGCATCCTGGCTAATACTCTCAGGCTGTTTCCTTGCATTCCATTGTTGGTCTGTGTAGATGTGTCTTTCTCTTTTTCTGTGTTTACCTCTGTGATCTGGTTTATCAGAAGCACCTGCTAAAAGAGGTTTATAGCTATAACTCTTAATTTTAAGATTTGGATAAGACAAAAGAGTCTCTTACATGCTGAGAAAATCTTGCTCAGCAACGATGTCAGTGGTTGTGGTTAACCAATGTGCATATTTGAAATGGGATCTGTGCTTTGGTATAACAATATTGTACTTATTGGTCATATGATGGTGAAGAGGGCAGGAAAGGATGTTATCATGTTTCTTCTAGTGCATTGTCTTTGACCATAAGACTTGCCAGAAAACACAATACTCCTTTACATCCCACATATTTAGTAGAAGTGACTACCTAGCAAGTAGAATGCATTTTGGGGGGCTAAATTAGTACTACTGTGATTAAACATTATTATAGTAACCACCTACCTACTAAACTGAGCTGGGATAAGAGTTGACTTTATGACAAAAATAATGTACTCATAAGCCTTTATGTGTCTTATAAAATCTTCACTATATCTTCTCTGATGGTTTTTACGAATTTTTTTCAGGAGTACATCCTCAAAGGCGTCGTAAATGCAGCACTTGGACAAGAAGTTGGCTCAGTAAGTGAAGCCCATGAAGTTCTCCGGCTTCTCCAATAACAGAATGTAAACACATCTGTAGGGACTAGAATGGAGTGAAAGACGGTAATTTCTCATTTAGATTGCAGGATCTCTGAGTCTGTCAACCTCCTTCCACACAGTAGTCAGTCCAGAATGAGTGAAATGCAAATTTCCATTGCTGGTCTTGACAGTAAATCAAGTTGCATTTGGCTTCTCTATCCTGTTTCCAAAAAAGCTCTTTGCTTTCTACAGTATTCTTGTGTATCTAGGCACATACAGTGGCACATTTACCTTTTCTGGTTTTCCTTCAGCCCTGGTTTGTCTGTTAGTTGCTCCCCATCTGTTCCTCAGAGCATATTTTCATTGTGTATTGTAGCATCAACTCTGGAACTCATGTTGGGTTTACTTTTTTATCTCTTCCAGAGAGATCATCTGAAAATTGCTCAGCAGTTCTTCCAGTTGGTTGGGGAATCAGCCAGCGAATGTGGTATGTTTGAAATATTCTTTTTATGTAATCCATCTTAAAATATCCGAATATATACTATCCTCTCTGTGTCTAACTCCTGACTGTTGGCAGGGCTATTGCTAGGCATTTTGTTGTTATAGGATGAGTATCAGGAAGTGTAAGACAAATTTGGAAGTTTAAATTAGAAGGCTCATTTGATTCCAAACCTTACTGTATGTCTTTGGCTGGAAAAGAGGCTGTACTGCAATCTGTTAGTCTTTACTGTGAGACTCTGTGGCTTGCCTTTGACTAATAATCCCCTTCTAGAAACAGAAGACAACAGCCTAATTAATTACGTGAAGTGTGTGGCTGAAATTTCACGGGTACAGACTCACAGGTACAAATCTAGGACCACTAATGAAAGCCTATCGAGTATACAGAGTCCTAGCATGGAGTGTGCACTGAAACTGAGGGTGATAAAAATGTGAGGAGGAATTTGGCTGCAGACAGAAATGGAGGTTCTGGGGCTAACTCCTTGCTTGAATGAAAAAAAAACCCTGATAAAACCCAAGAAAAAATTCAGCATATTTTCAATATTTACTTTTACTTATTCAATAATAGACCAAACCGAGATCTTATCTTCCCTTCCCTTTGCCAAAGTCGAAAATCCGAAATAAAGAAAGCCTGTCATTATAATACAGAAATTCAGATGAAATAGAGCTTCCCAGTTTCTTTTGTAGGCATTGTCACTTAGCACTGTTTCTTTAGGTGGGTAACGTGTGTATGTTTATGGCGCAGACAGCTCATGGTCCTCAGAGACAGAATGCTGGCTGCTGTGTCCATGGTGACTAAAGAGAAGGAGCTCAAGAGAGCGGCAGCACTGATGACACTTTCAGAAATCCTGTTGAGTCATTCTGTTCTGTTCCACGTGCAGCAGAGAGCTTCATGCTGGAAGGCTGGAAGTGGTTCCATAGATGAGGTTTCCGTAACTCATTCATTTTTCATTGAGGCTATCCCTTCAGAGTTGGGATTCCAGGTAACAGGAAGGAACAATGTGGACTATAGTACTGGAAGACTCAGTGGGAATGTAGCTACCTGGGTTTGTCATACCAGTAAAATCACAAGGTGACTGATACAGAGGTGGCGGATTCTTAATGCCTGTTACAGTCATGCAGGTGTAATGGATGACTATAGCATACATGGATAAAAACAATACGGAGATAGTCTGAGAAAACATATTCTGAAAGGATTTGTAGTGAAGCTACAGCCCAAAACCAAAATTGAAATTGTTAGGAAGACAAAGATTTGAATTTCACTGTGAAATATTTGTAAACCCATATGCCAAATAAGATGGCAAGGCTGAGACTTCAACCTTCCTATGGTAGAGTGGGGGAAAAAAAATAATTATTTTTATCAGTGAGTGAAATAATACTCTTTTAAAATATATGTTTAGATGGGCATCTCACCATACTATGGCCAAATTATTCACCAGGCAGCCTGGATGGAAACAGTGACTGACATTAAAGAGGTTTAGAGATTTTATATAGAAAGATAATTAAATAATAGTTAGAGACTTCTGTTCTGCTCATATTGACCTAATAAATGCAATAACATGGCATGATAAACAGCATGAACTTTTAAAGTGTTTCCATTTTGCTTAGAGAAGGCACAAGTGGACAGGTAACTCTGGACCAATATAGAGATGACATAGAACCAGATTTGAGATTTTATGATGAAACTCCAATTCTGCTACAATCAGCTGAGTATAATCAAATTCTAAATCCATGTGTTAGCAAATACCTCAAAAAATTTCCACGGTAATAATTGCAACAAAAGAACCTACATCATAACCTTTCTCATTTCTAACAAAAAATTAGAGTGAAGTATCAGTGAAAAGGATAAAATACACCTGATTTGAACACTTGAAAGAACCTTTTGTTTTTCTAAAGAAAGGGCTCGTATTCATAATTAATGAGCTATAGGATACAAATAATGACATGAATAGGTTTGCCAATGGTACAAAATTACACATAGTAGTAAAAATAAAAGCTTCTACAATGATGAAAGATATGAGAGACTGTATAAAACTGGATAATAACATGCAAATTAAATTTAGCAAAATTATCAGAAAGGTTGAAGAGAATCTTAGGAATTGATGAGAAAAAAGAGAACAAAACAAAAATAATTTTCCTTGAGTACTGTTTGCAGTTCTGGTTCTTGTATTTCTTAAAAAAAAAAAAAAAAGGTAGAAAAAGAAAGGATACAGTAAAGACAGCAAGGGTGATCAGAGAAAGGGGATAGCTTCCTGAACAAGGAGAGATTAAATAAAGGAGGATACATGGGCTGAAAAGTGATGACTGAGTTTGTTTACATGCATCATAAATGACAAGGAAAAGAGGAATGGAGAAGAATTATTTACTGTACAATACAAAAAACAAGGAACATTGACATAAACTATCACACAAGACAATTAAAGCGAACAGCATTAATTTTTCACATAACACAACTTATTTGTTAGAGAAACTTGTGAGAACCAGAAGGTTAAAAGAAATTTGTAGATTATAAGTCCATTATCTGTTTAACACAAATTTTTCAGTGATGAAGTCCTCAGTGTAGATTGTTGGAAGCTAGGAGAAACTTCAGAGGAAGTAACAGTACATACCACAGTATGTATTATATGTGAAATCAGAATATATTCTTTCTATAGCTATATATTCTTACTAAGCAAGCTTCTGAACTAGACAAACTTTGGATCCAATATGGTAATTTTTATGTTCTTAGGTAACTTAGCATATTACCCCTATGTTGTATACTTGTGATCATTTTTGATCTGGTCCCTTCATTTTGCTGGATGTAGAATGGAGAACAGAATTCTTGTTGTTTGTATACTTGGGTTTTTCCCAAGCAGCCAGCCATGCTGTTCAAGCATGTAAGTCATGCTTCAGCACTTCCCACTCGGCCATCCTTGCAAGGAGCTAGTATCACTAGATTGTGAAGATCTTTATCCAATTAACTGCTTTGCAGATTTATAATACAGAAGTAGGTTTGGGCTTGCTAGAGTGAGGAAATCCTTTGCTTGCAGCTGGGCCTATGTCCTGGTTTTAGCTGGAATAGAGTTAATTTTCTTCTTAGAGGCTGGTGCAGTGCTGTGTTTTGAATTTAGTATGAAAATAATGGTGATAACGCACTGGTATTTTAGTTGTTGCTAAGTCGTGCTTACGCTAAGTCAAGGACTTTTCAGTTTCCACTGCTCTGCCAGTGAGGAGCTGAACAAGAAGTTGGGAAGGAGCATGGCCACGACAGCTGCGCTGAATGAGCTGAAGGGATATTCCTTCATGGAACATCATGGCCACTACTTAAAGGTGGCGGGGGGGAAGGGGGTTGACTGGGAGGGACTAATTGTGGCTCAGGGGTGGACTGAGCATTGGAAAATGGGTGGTGAGCAATTGTATTGTATACCACTTGTTTCTCTTGAGTTTTACTCCTTCTTTCTTTCTCTCTCTCTTTCTTTCTCATTTTCACTACTACTATTATTAACAATAATAATATTTTATTTCAATTCAATTATTAAACTGTTCTTAACTCAACCTACAAGTTTTACTTTTCTTTTATGGGGAGAGGATGGAATGAACAAGTAGCTGAGTGGTACTTAGTTGCCAGTTGGTGTTAAAGTGCAACAGTCATAACAATCTGATAATGTGGATTATCAAAAAATAGTGGATTAAAAAGAAGATCTGGAATATTTTTTCTGACTTGCTTTTGTTAACTGTAGAAATCTCATGACTGCATTAAGAAAACAGCAGCAACATACAGTTTAGGAAGTATGGTACCATTTATTTGTAAAGTCATTTGGAGTCATCAATTAAGGCCTTTGCTTTTTTTAGTTAGATCTCTGACTTGGAGATTCAAGGAACATAGAGCAACCTGAGTTAATGTGAAAGTCCTTTCCAATAAATGTACAGATTTTGTCTCAAGATGGATGTTATAAAGTTTAATGGGAGTAGGGTCACCCAAAACAAAAACTAAAAAAAAATCAGGAAGCACTTAATGAACTTTAAAAATTGAATGTCAGAGAAAATAAGGATTTTTTAGTTACTTTCAGTCTCATTACTCAGTGTTTCTTCACTCTTTTTTGTTGTAAAACTGTTTCTGTTATTGTCATGTAGAGGCATATGTTTGTCATGAAAAGTATGCATGCATGTAAAAAAAGACATAAGTATACAGGCCAGTTTCACTCAGAATTGAATACTTCAGAAATAACCAAATAATTTTCTGAATTTGGAGAACAGAATGATGTGGTTCAGACATAGATAAGGATTGATTGTCTCTATGTGGAAATGACAGGGCATCCAAGCTCAGTATCTCCTAATGCTAAAAGATAAAAAAAGAGAATATTCTGCTTTCCTTTGAAATTTATTTTGAGATCTTATATAGTGCTTTCCAGGAATAATTACTACCCTACCTTTAAAGGAGAATATACAGTTTTCCAGTGGAATGCTCTATTTTGTGTGGTGCTATGGAGTCAAAATATTGGTCTTTAGTTACATAAAATTTCTATATACAAAAAAGTTATTTTTAGTGAGGATGTATTCATGGTAACTAACATCCAGGAGCAGATTACTTCAGGGATATTGGTAGCCTTAGGATCTCTCGACACCTTCTCAAACTGCACAGAGCACATGCTCTCTAATGATCATTTCACGTTGTGAAATAGTAGTGGCTGAAAATCACTTGCAGTTAGGCCTTCCCAGCTGCACTTGGGTTCATCCACCTCTTCTAGTTGGATCTAACAAAAGTTAGTTCTGGTAAGCTTACTTCAGAATCTTTAAAACAGCTTTGAAATAGTTTTTCAGTAACACAGCTTACACTATCAGAGTAGATGACAGCGTAATACAATTGCAGCAAAGTTACGATGACAGAGCAGCAAAATTTAGTGACACTCATTTGAACTGATATGTCTAACTTATTTATGCCTTTACCACTTGTGAGCAATATGGTAATCCCAAAAGCATGGGCATTAATTTCCAATTGTCTGATATCACTGAGTATTTTTCCTGTTCCTATATTAATTCTTTTTTTATAGTGATATTTTCAGTGTTATCAAGTTTACTCTCTTACTTGAACTAAGATTAAAATATGTAAAGCTTCTTTGTCCAGGATAACTGAAAAGCATAATTTTAAAGAAAGGAGGTTAATGAGGTTAGAATAACAAGCTCAGGTTTGTATGAAGTGTTATTTCCTAAGAGTAAGAATAATTCATGGAAAAATTATGCTACACAAATTGTGTCATGGAAAAGACTTGTTACTTAAACCATTTGTCGCTGTAGAGTTTGCTATTGAATAAAGTCTTGCAATAATTATTGGATGCTGTAGAGAGAGATGACAAGATGAACTAAAAGTTTTTTCTAACCTCTAGTATGGTCCTTTGCCTGAAAAGGCAAGCTACACTATATTTAGAAACTAGCTGCTTTCATAGTTGCCAGCAATCTTGGCAGTGATTTCCATTACCATGTGTTTTTTTAATTCTACAAATTTGCATTTCTCTTTTGAATTTTAGATACCATTCCAGGGAGACAGTGCATGTCCTCCTGCTTCTTTCTTCTTAGACAGTTTCCTAATGTCATAATTTACCTCAACTCAATCAAGGTTAGTATTATTATTTAGTATTGGTAGTACTGTAATGCATGGAATCACTACTTAAAGACTGTACTATGTGAGACACAATGGAAACATAAAAAGATGCAGAAACAACAGTAAAAACAAAACACAGGAATGACAGTGGGACATAAGTGATCAGTACAGCAATTGGATCAAAATGTAAAGAAGCAATTTAGAAAATAGCACCATGCAGCATGGTGGGCATGATGATCTCACCACATTTGCAATTTAACCATTATCATGCTTTCTGGTGACATCATAGGAGTTGAGGAAGATAATTAAAAGAAGACATTGAAAAAAATTCATGGATATTTATGGAGTGGGCAGCATGGAAGAAAAAAATCGAAATGTTTTCTTAAGACTTATAGAATGAGTGATGGAGATTATTGTCAATGGTTGGGGGTCAACATTTTAAGAACAACAGTGTGTAAAGAAGATACGACATGAAGGACTCTGAAAATAGTAACTCTTATATTTTATAGGGAAACCAGTCACTGAAGGGCTAAAATAGGGCAATATTACCAAAGCAGTAAATTAAGAATGTTATTTTTGCAGAATTTATCTAAGTGGTACCCTGCAGACAATGTTACTTTTTTCAAAGTAAGAGAAGAAGTTTGAAGTCAATATGATGCAGCATTATCAGATCACCAGTATTCAATGGACAAAATGGGTATAACTTACAGATACACAGTTATAAGTCAGAAGTGAGGAAAGAGGGGGCTGGAGTGTGATTATGGGTTAAATGATTGCAGTCTTGTTCCGGTGATTTGAAACTAGAGTTGTAACAACTCTATATTTGGTAGAAAAAGGAATGAGGATCTTAAAAGAAATTATTGGGGAGATACACAAGATGAGCAGAATGACAATGTTCTAAGGAGGGTGAGATCTAAAATAAAACATGGTTGTAATGGTGCCAAAAGCAGCTGATGGGTAAAAATATGATGAAGGTGTAATGTTCTTAAACTTTGTCTGGAAAGAGATTTTGAGGAAATCCCAGTGGCTCTAGCCACTGGCATGGCTCCAATGTAGTGGAATCAAGAGACATACCACTACCACTCCAAACTCGAGTGTGTGTGTAATTAAGAAAAGGAAACTAAGGGTGAGAATTTTTTTTGCCTAATTCGAGCCATCTAAAAGTCATATTTCTAGTTAGAACTGGTTGTCTGGTCTCAGTTTACAGCCAGTGGATATAGACAGGAATTTCCAGAAAATTCACACTGTATATTTCCTACACTTACAGTGCAATGAATCACCCCACAAATATGCTCAGCTCTTTCCATTTCCCTTCAAAGGTTCTTAAGCAGCTAGTTTTAACCTGAAAAGGTCAAAGTTAAATGTGATTATAAACCACCTCCAAGGTGTATGGGACAAAAGTTTATTCCCTCCTACAACTTTTCTTGAATGGTTGTTTTGAAGTAATTGATAATTCTCATAATTTTTTAGCAGAGACTAAGCATTCTCAGATTTATTTAAGTCATTTCCCTTCTCTTCAGCTCACAGGGATGCAAGTAATTCTTCCTTCACTGTGTTACAGGCAAGGTGTAGGTGGCTTTACAGTTATCTTTGTGTTTCATTCACAGGAATAAACTTCAGTAGGATCTCTGCATCTCTTAAAGTGGAGCATGCACTCTGTGAAGATTGTTAGCGTGATGTTCTCTCAAGAAACACCATGTTCATCAATGATCAGTTAAAACCACTTTAGGCATGAGAATTCTCAGAGGACACCTTATTATAAATGTATTGCCACCTGCCCTAGGTGACAATATAACCTAGGGTGACATAGACCACGAAAGGGAGATCAACTGAGAAAACAACCTCATACAGGCTCAGCTGAGTTGTGGCCACAATGGGAATTCTTCATTGCTGAGCATCTCATTGAAATGGACATCACTCAGAGGGCAGTTAGTTTTATGAAAAGATTGAAGACCTCTAAAAAAGACCACGAAAGGGTGAAGTCCAGTACATATAATGTGGTTAAAAAAAAAACAAAAAAACAAAAAAACCCACCACAAAAAAAAAAAAAAAAACAAACCACAAAACAAAAACAAACAAACAAAAAAAAACAAACAACAAAAAACCTCAAAACATCTGTCTGCTGTGAATGTGTTGCACTATCAGCAGCATTGTTCTTTTCTACTGTTTTCGGTTTTGCAGTAGGTGTGTTCTCTAGCACTTATACAGCCAGGACAGAATGACAGATTTTTTGAGTTTGGTTGCTGACAGAGTTTCTTTTCCATTTTAATTAAAAAATACAATGGGGACCATGTAAACAGAAGAAACAATTCACACAGTAAAACTGCATCTGGCTCACTAGCTTTGCTTAACCTGGGACTTGTGCTGATTCACTTCAAACTGCTATTGAGAAAGAATACTGTAAAGTGTTGTAATTCTCATATGGTGAAACCCGTTAGTTCACCCTAAGGGTACTACAGTGCTTTCACAAATTGGTTCATCCTCATGCTCTCACAGTTTTCTATATTTGCCTGCTTGTAGACCCTAACATAGACAGTTGTGGTGAAACCTAGACATTTGGCAAATGGTGGCAGTCTCCCACCTTTCCTTTCAAGGCACTAGCTTGATGTATGTGGGTGGACTGAATCAGCACACTTTGTTGAATGCTTCTGACAGGGAAGGGAAGAGGCTTCTCAGTGTCCCTACATCATGAAATAAGACACCACTGGGAAAGGGATTTGCCCCTTGCTTCCCATATGTTTTGTACAGTTTCAACTATGCTTTTTACCTCCTTCTCAGTCTTTAATGAGGAAACAAAACGAAAATTTGATCTTCATACACAAGTTCTATTTCCTTTATAAATATTAGTTAAGGAAAAACATTTCTTCTTCCCTACACTTTGCTGTGAAGCACCCAGGAAGGCTTTTCGTACAGTAACTACAGTGGATAAACCACCCTCCTTTTTTCCCATGCCCTTTCATGACCAGTGCACCAGGAATGGACAGGGATCATCAATCCCATCCACGCTTTTAACGGTGATGTTGTGTTCTACCTTATCTCTATCATTTCTACTGGTGCAGCAGTGTGGGACAGTGCTGAATGTAGAACAAAGCTGAATTTTGGACATCTGAGTTATACACTTCTCTCTGGACATCTGACCATGATAAAATCTCAGTTCTTCTTGTCAAACCCAAACATCACACTAACCTGTTTCTGCTTTGACCCATGTAGCTTCTCAACAAAATACAGCTAGATCAACCTGATGTGTCCTAAACCAGATGTGTCGTGTCTACTATTATGGGAGAGAAAAACGTTGTGTTGCACTTTAACTAGAGAGAAGGGTACCTGTAAGCAAGGCTTGCTTAAGGAAGTCCTATTACATGGTGTGCTGCCTGCCCAGTACTGTGCTCCACCTCCATCATGCGATCCAGTGTGTCAGACTAGCAGCTGTCACGTAACCAGATCCACAGGATCTCTTGATGAACCTTGACAAGTCTTGGAAAAACAAAAGTGTTCATCTCCGTAAAGACTTCAGGGAGTCAACTGCCTGTTTACCCACCCTAGTGGTGAAATAAGTGCTTGGGAGGTGAAAGAGACTGGTGGCAGCACAGCATGTCTTCACATGCCCCAAGTGAAAATTATACCCACAAAGGCTGCCACTGCAATTTTGAACTTGGAACATTTTCCAGATCTCTCATAGTTAATATTGTGGGATATTTCAACCATGTTTGTAGTCACAAATGTAGGATGGAAAGCCAGTCCATAATTTTTCTGCCCACTGTTTATGAATACTGTATGCTCCTAATGTGGGTTTTTCTTTTTCCTTCCCATTGTCTTTATATGGTCTGACTCAGATTGGGGTGAGGGGTGTATTTTTAATGTTATTATATCATGGGAGGAGGGGAAGTTTGTTTTATTTGTTTCAGCTTTATCCACGTGTCTTATTTTTCAGAGTTACTTCTACAATGATGACACTTTTAACTTCAACTATGCCCAAGCCAAAGCTGCAACAGGCAATTTTAAAGAGGCTGAAGAAGTATGTATTTCCTTTCTTTAAAAACCAGCAATGGAAACATTTCCCCCCTACTCCCCTCTTTCCTTCCTTTTCTCCCCCTGGATCTTCATGTTGGTTGAAAATAAGCAGGTTGTGTGGAATATCTTCTTCCCCTTCTTAGAGGAACTGAAACTCTCGGTGAATACTATTCAGAAAAGATTATCTTGCTAATCTTGTAATGTGAGGTATATGGGGAGTCATGCTGCTTGTGATGCATCACAAGAGTGCTTGCAGCTACCTCTAATTGATCAAAGAATGGCCTCTTAATCAGATTTCCTACGCTTTGTCTGGGATCCCAGGCACTCTTTGTTCAGATTGAGTAGGGCATGCTGAGTAAAAGACACTGAATAGTTAAAAGCTTCTAGGTGTCACTAGAAATTTGTGTTTAAAAAAAAATCTTCCTCTGGGAGATGTGGGAGGAAAAGAGGAAGTGCTCACTATCTTATTCAGCAGCATCCAGATGCAGCTGGAAGAGATTAACTTCTACACCCAGTACTTTTTTATGTCTGTGCAGCAGAAACTTAATTACAACTAAAATATGCAAAAGCAAATAGTTATTATGAAGATGGAAGCAACATTTTCCACAAGACCAGAAAGAAGACAAGCCACAAAAAAAATCCCAGACCACGTAACCTAAAGTGAATCATATAGGTTTGGTTGGTTTGGGGTTTATGATTTTGCTCTGTTTTTCCTGTCTCTCTAACTTTTTAACTCTTCAGGTTTGTCAATAACAGAACCCTCCTGGTTTTACAATTTGTCTCCCCCCTCTCCTGACCCCCTCAGCCAGCACCCTTACCCCTTCATTTCTGTGACCTGAAATTTCATCTGTCTTTAAGAAAAATATTCCAAGACTGTCAGGGAAATGGATAGATATTTCAATTCACCAAGCTTTCAATTCACTTAGCTTAGTGAAAATCTTTCAAAACTATGCTAGTGCACTATGCTGATTCCTGAGACTTCATAAAAATGATAATGCTATAAGTAAGTTTTAGTAGTAGCCAGGCAACAAAGGAACATAGAGGTGTAAGCTGCTGTTAATATACATTTTTCCTCTTATGTTTTTTAGAAGTTGTTCTATAGAAACTTGTGTTATATAGCTGATGCATTCAAATAACAGAATTATGTAGTTAAATTGATTCATTTTGCCTCATGTCTGATCTCTGGTTGTGATGACACTTCTATATAAAGATCAGCCTTCCCCAGTGTCTCATAAAGTTGTAAAACATCTCCACATATAGGACTTATTAAGTTATATAAAAGCATCTCTCCCTGGACATAATGAAATAAAACCTATGATAAAGTGTTACTTACAATGATAATACTGCTTTTTTTTAATTTCTTCCCTATTACTCCTTCTCCCTTCCCCCAAAATTAGGGGATCAGCAATGTTTAAGCAATACAAATATTAGTAATTTCTGGAGCTCACTGTTCCAGTACATACATCTGCTCCTATAAAGGTATTTTGAGTTTTGCCAGTAGCATCCAGTATAGTTACAAATATACTAGAGAGACTCTTAAATAGCTTATTTTTTCTTTGTGAGCAAAGCCAGAGTACATTTTAAAATTTATAACTTGCCCCCCACACATCTCTTTAGATGTAGAATGTAACAAACCTATATTGGTACAGTAAGTTACAAAAGGTGAGTGCTTTGCCTCAGCACCTTACTGAAGCCAAAATGGTTAGAAATGACTTGTTGCTGACCTGGAATGATCTCTGATATGTGTGGGGAGGAAAGGCTCATCTATATGTGAAACTTCTGGTATTTCGAGAAGATGCTAATGTAATTGCTTGCACCGCTTTCTAAACAAACACATTCCAAATAGCTTTTCCCACAGGCCCAGTGTTCCTTTGTGCCGTTTGTGTTGCATGGCCGCCCACTGGCACTTGTTCAGAGCAGGCCGCACCCTCTGCTCAGCTTGGCGCTCTGAAGCTGCACAAATACCTTGACAAGCAGGGCACTGTGCGAATCCTCCACCTACCCCACACAGAGTAGGGATGTCCCCACACTGCACTTGTATATCCAAACTCTTCTCACAAAGCAGTTGTTTATGTGGCTTAAGCCTAAGCTGCGTGTTGAAACGAGGTAGGTTTGCCTTCTGTTTGTTTAAAAGTGCATGCATGTATAATCTTCTATTTTCCTTCTTCCTGCAGGTGTTCCTTTTGATCCAGAGTGAGAAGATAAAGAGTGATTTTGTTTACCTTACCTGGCTAGCTCGTTGCTGTGAGTCACTTTACTCTCAACATTGCAGAATACAGATCCTCCTCTATTGCGTCAGTCCTGGCAATCCACTTTCCTAATTGAATTTAATGTTGTAGGTGGATTCTGGACTATGAAAGTGAAAAGCTGATTGCACTAGTTATAGTGTGGGTGGTTATTGCACCTTCTTACATCTGGCTTTTATAAGCAATTACTGCTTCAGTGCAATGCTGTTACAGTACTGTCAGTGCAGCTTTGTCCTGACCAGTGACCCTCTTTCTTCTCAATTGTCTACTCAATTGGTTGAGTGAAGGCTTTCTGTTTTAAAAGACTGAGTTACAGCTCTAAAATATTCAGAGTAAAACACAAAATAGAAGCATTCATATTGGGTCAGGCCCAAGGGTCTGTCTGCCTCCAAGGGTGGGCAGCGTCAGATGTCTAGGGAAGAGAAGAATCAGGCAAGCATATGAGGTATTTTTTTTCCTACTATGTTACTCTACATCTTGTCCAAAGTCCTGTGCCTGAGGAATATCCTTTATAATCTCCAGCATGTTTTTTAATTCCCAAACCTCTTCTATTCTTTCCTTGAAAACAGGAAATTTTGCTGTGTTTATTATTCTATAGCAAATCTTACTTACTTTTTCTGAACCAGTTTTTAAAACATTGCAGAGTACAGCGCAGTGCAGATACAGCTACAGTGCCACATACAAAATAGTATAGAGGTGGTGGACTTTTCTAGTGACTCAAGTCTGAGACTCCCTAGGCTAATTTGTTTTCCTTACAGTGCCTCAATACAAAAATGTTCCATATCAAACAGTTTTCAGTAGTTATACCTGGAATATAAGTATGTAGGTTTTGGGACATTATGCCATACTGCAGATGTAGTAAACATCTCTTAATGTGATCTTTCACAGAATCACAGAATATACTGCTTTGAAAGGGACCCACAAGCATCACTGAGTCCAGCTCTTAGCCCTGCAAAGGGCCATCCCCAAGAGTCACACTATGTGCCTGAGAGTATTGCCCAAACACTTCTTGAATGCATTGTCTTGCATAAAAAATTTCTCTAATGTTTTCTATTCTGTACTTTAATCACACCTGAAATCATGAGAGTTGTTCTTATTGGTGTGAAATGTAAACTGAGATGTAAACACCATAATTATTCCTCTTGACATTGGTATCCTCTGATGAATTGGCTGTTATCACTAGTAAGGCAGAAGATAAGGACAAGTTTCCCTTCCCAGGCTCATGCTCATGCTGAGGCATCCATTTACATTAAGCAAAGGAATACAAGAACATCTATTCCACCTGCCATTGAGTATTATGCATGGCATATTCTTTTCACAATTTCAGCTTTTTCTTGTTATTGCAGATATTATGAATAAGAAACCACAGTTGGCCTGGAAGCTCTATCTGAAGATGGAAACCTCAGGGGACTCCTTTAACCTATTGCAGCTCATTGCAAATGATTGCTACAAAGTGAGTTTCTCTTCCGAGCTTGGTGTGTGACATATTAGTTCATTGATTGTACCAGTAGTCATTTTTTGGATACTTTTTATCATTGTCATCACTAGTGAACTTTATTTTATAACAGCAGGATGTCTAATAATGTGGATGAGTTGGCAAGGGTTAGTCAGTATTTTAATCTACCTTCTTGGTAGACAACCCATTGATTAAAACATTGGTAAATTACTGCATGCTTGAGGTATGAAAAATAACAGTTTCTTCTCCTACTAGGGATTTATTATGGGTAGAAATGACAAAAAACTTGTAAGGAAAAAAAATCTAGCATTGATTTGGCAAGGAACCTCATGCTCCTTTTTTCTGGGACAGCATTTTTGCTTTCCTTAAAGCTTGTAATGGCAATGGGAGATACTCCTTGTAATCTCGAAAGCGTTATTCTAAAACTGAGAGAATTATCTCTTGCACATCTTTCAAATACTCAATCCACCATCTCAGCCTAGAAGTCTTATTGCTCAGGCAAGTGACTATGCCTCTAGTGTTTCCCATAGATGCAATTTGTGAAAGCAAGTTGGAAAACAGACATTATGTAAAACCTCTCTCCAGACCATTTAAAGTCTTACTTAAATCAATTGATTGCTTTGTCTAAATTCTTCTCAAAACCTTATTGTACTCAAGAGGAGAAGCAGCTCCACATTTTGGGTTTATCTAGAGCTCTGAAAAACTGCACTTACAGAACTAAATTTTTCAACCTAATTACGTGTCTATGTATAGCCATAAATGACTGCTCCAAAGACCAAGGAATTTAATTTCAAAAATTGTTACTATGGTGTTATAGTTTGTCTTTCTGCATGAGCAGCTGCTTGCACCTCTTCCACTAAATAGCAAGGTCCATATTGTTTGAGTTTATGTGGTATTTTTCAGTTGTTTCTTAAACATTATGTTATATTAGAGGTCCACAGGCAGCACCAGAAATGTAACTTAAGAAGGCAGTTGCACTTGCCTTTGCTCAACAGAAGCAGAAAGAGCATGAATGAAACAAGGTCAACAGTGTCCTTAGACTAGGTGTAGCCTCATGCCCCATTGCTGTGCTGACAAAAGTTGTTCAGTGAGGAATCTGGGATGCAGGACTTTTGGCTAATTTCTTGATGGTTTTTATGTGATTGCCCATCTTGTCCACATAGGGAACGGCACATGACTTCGGTTGAGGCATTTCTAGATAGAAGGAAGACATTAAACCTGTATCTGCTTGGTGGAACTAGATCAGATACTAATTTGGATAGATCAGTATGAATTTTTTCTTTTCAGCTGACACATCTGATACTGTTTATACTCACTATCTTTATTCCCATCCATTTAAGTGCTTTCCAGTCACCAGTGATACAAATCAACTGTTATGTGAAGAAAAGAGAATTATTACTCATTCTATAGTACCAGTGTTTCTCTAACTAAAGTTTCCAAATGTAACTCCCCCAGCCTGCTCTTTTTTCTCTACAGATGGAGGCTTCCAGCTACCAAAGGATGGGAGGTTATGCCCGGTCTACCTTCTGTGCTCTCTCATGGGAAGATGCCACTCACAAACAACATTGCTATTCAGGCTTGCCCAAGTGGAGAACACTCTCAGTCATACATACAGCCCACGAGCTATGCTGACTTCAAAATCCACAGTTAATATGGTCACTCCTTTTGCACTCACTGTTGGCAAGCAACGTTGATTGGTTCCCAATCACGAATAGAGAACCTAAGGCAGAAAAATTAGAGTACATGCTGGATTTTCCTATGCTCAGAAAAATTTTGGATTATAGAGTCACTGAATCTTCTTTTGTACTGTACTGTAACAGTGAAAAAAATTTTTTAACTCCTAAGTTAAACCCACAAGACATACAAATATGTGACCATCTCTACATGAGGAAATGTGGTTCTGTTTTCAAATGTTAGGACTAGTTTGAGGTTGATATTTGATTAAGGGCATTGGTATAACACCAGGGCACCTCAAAAAAGATGTTGTAATGCCTCCTCTGTAGAACTGAAATGTCGCTGTTCTCTTGATGTCTGTCACTTGATGCCTGCAGAAAAACAGGAAAATGAACACTGCTTCTATGACTTACTGCTGATTTCAGAAAACTGAGCTCAATGTTTTTAATCCCCTTCTGAAAGATGGTCATACAGTCAGGAATAATGTTTCCCTTTTCTGTGCAGATGGGTCAGTTTTACTATTCAGCCAAAGCATTTGATGTTCTGGAGAGGCTGGACAATAATCCTGAGTACTGGGAAGGCAAGAGAGGTGCTTGTGTGGGTGTATTTCAAATGATCTTAGCTGGCCGAGAAGCAAAGTGAGTATTCTGTGTTGTATTTGAATTTATTTTGCTCTTTTCCTGTTTTCAGTTAGCTGTAAGCTAGAATCATCATCTTAGCTTTAGGACTCCATCTCTTTTTCCAACTCATTATTGACCTTTCAGAGAATAGACACTGTGGCCAGTGGTTCCATATGCGGTCTTCAATTTGAAGTGTATCTTCCACAACAGTATATGGTAAAGAATAACTTATCAGCAAATGCTATGAACTCTAAGACACCAAAATACATTAGTCAACATACTAAAAAAACTTAGGTTATAAATGTAGTAGTATGTTCATGAGCTGGGGGAAAACAACCTTACTTCATGTGGACGGCATAAGAATGAAAACTGTCACATGACATTTTAGGGTTCATAGAACAGAACTAAGGAAATGTTCATTCAACACGGTAAGAAGGACACGATTTCTCCAAACAATGAGTAGATGAGACTGTGTTTTCACTAAAATTTGCTTTCTGAAGACACTGTCCATGTGAGACAAACATCCTTACTTGATGAAAGATTAAAGGAAATCATCCGTGTTAGTGATAATTTTGGTTTCGGCCCATTTCACTGGATGGGAGAATCAGAGAGAGTAGTGAGGCTGTGTTTAAGAACTGCTCCCATGTGAATATTTGGCTGTGATGCCAGATGGCCATCATCCTCTGGCCAAAGCTGCTGTTTCCTATGTGACTGACAGGTGTGTATCTTGGCTTCTACACTTTCCTTCTGTTCATTTCTCAACCAGAATAATCTCATTAAATATTGCACCTTTCAAGTGTCCTTTTAGCAATCACTGCAGCAGATACAGTAAAATACATTTAGCTTCTCTGTTTTTCAAAATATACAAACAAGTTCTTACTGCAAACTAGCTGGCTAACTGCAGCAGAATTCTGGTTTGTCCTATTGGTAATGTTAATTTCCCTGTTATTTGTGTAAGGTTTATGTGTAAGGTGCTTTGGCAGTATTAAGCTAGATGTTACCATACTAAAGACTAGCAAATAACATTAAAGATTAAAACAAAAAAGTTTGCCTTGTTCTGGGGAACTATTTTGCAATAGTAAAGATTTATATATAAATACACACACATGCACACACTAAGTTCTAAACAGATTACATTTTGCTGGGGTTTTTTCACTTTTAATTTCTTTACAATTGTATAGAAGACTTTTTTGTTTGGTTCATGTTTTTTTTGTCCTTGGGATCTCATCAACTGTGCATTTTAACCTTTTCCTGCCCTGCAGATAAATGGACCTCTCTATCTAGGAGGAACCATGTTTTGCAAAATCATTTGGTTGTTTATTGTAGTTTATTGCATCAGTTGAGTCTTAACCTCATTTAAATCTTAACCTCATTTAAATCTTTGTTTTCCACCTCTGTAGAGAGACTCTGCGGGAAGTACTGCATCTTCTGAAGAGCACTGGTAATTCTCAAGTAGAATACATTGTCCGCATCATGAAAAAATGGGCCAAGGAAAACAGAGTCCCTGTTTAAGTCAGTACCACAAAATGAACTGGGTCAGTTGCTATTGTATATCTGTCTGCAAGATGTGGGTTTTGGTTTCTCCTATGCATTCTGACTATCTCCTTCCTTGCAGAACTTTAGGCATTCAAGCAGGTTGACCCAGCTGAGAAAGAGTGTACTGCAGTGAGATTACAAAACATTTAGCAAGTGGGTTCTTTTTTTAATTAAAACTTTTTATGTCTTTCACCACTCCCTATTCCTCAATGTTTCATTTTTTCAGTAGTAATTTCAACTGTCCACAAGTAAAGTGCTCCTCAAATATTGCCCAGATTTCTCCCCAAGAGTTGCTGAACTGCTTTGTGGGGGGTTTTTTCCAGCAAGCCTTCTGGCCTCTGGAGAAGAATTATTTGTTACATGACTGAGACAAACCAACTTCAGCAAGTGATAGAATATGGTAAATAGAGATGGTAATGGTGATGACCAAAAGCCTACTAGGGCTACTAGGGTATCATGTAATACAGAAGATTTATCATAAATCATACAATCATAGAATGGCTTGGGTTGAAAGGGACCTTAAAGATCATCTAGTTCCAACCCACCTGCCATGGGCAGGGACACCTTCCATTAGACCAGGTTGCTCAGAGCTCCATCCAGCCTGGCCTTAAACACTTCCAGGGTTGAGGCAACTTCTCTAGGCAACTTGTTCTAATGCCTCAGCACCCTCACAGCAAAGAATTTCTTCCTAATATCTGAGGTAAACCTGCTCTCTTTCAGTTTGAAGCCATTTGCCCTTATCCTGTCACTACATGTCTCTCCCCATCTTTCTTGTAGGACTTCTATATGTTACCTCTCTGGGCTAAAATACAAATCATATTCTGAGCACTAGCCTTTTCTGGATAAATTTCAATAACTAATACCTTAATTTCTTTTTTTGTTGTTGTTTTCATCTGGAAGGATTGTTTTCTCTCGTATCTTTTTCAAAGCATGGAGATTTATTTGTCTGTATTGTTCAATCTTGTTTTGAAGTTTGACACTCAAAACATTTGTGTTAACATAGTTCACATGAGAAATCTATTCAGTTTAGCAGTCTGATGGATAAAAAGATGTTCTGAGTCATTTTCTTCAGCATTTACCACTGTCATGAGCAACCATATTCATTATACTTTTGGATTTATTAGACTCTTGTGTTTTTTAAGGAGAACAGCTCAGGGAATACATAATTCTAAAAGAAGCAACAGTTGTAACATAAAAATGTGTTATATATTTGGTAGTTGTGATGGCTTTAGTCAGTTACCAGAGGACTGAGGCTCCAAACGGGTCGCTCCCCTTTTGTGTTAACCTCTCCCCATACCCCTCCAATAATGAAGGGACAATACGAAGAGATATAAGTAAAAAACCAGCAAATTACTAAAGGAAATAGCAGTCACTGCAATGATATAAATGAAAACAGTTTAAGCCCAGAAGGGGAGGGGGGCTCCCACGCTGGACCACGCGGCTTGGTAGAACAAAGAAAAACAATATGGCAAACGAGCTTCTCTGATCTAATGCCCTCCCCCAGCCAGAAAACAGCAGAGAACAGAGACAAAGCAAAACCTGGAAAACTATTTTTTCCAAAATGAGGTGTGGTGCTGCTGAAAACACTGATTCTGGTGGTGGCAGCAAAGTGGCGACTCCAGGCTTACGGTGGCTAGGAATTGGGTTGTTGCCACAAAGCTCTCCCAATCCAGTCCAGGCCGTGGCAGCCCTGACAGTGACCATCACCTGTGGCTTCAGAAAAACAGCTGCCTGCACCTCCAGTGGTGGGGGAAGAGCATGCACCCTTCCCTTTCCAGTCCACGGCTTTTTTCCCTGTCAAGCCCATGCCCCACATCATGATGTGATGGTATGAATATTGTTGCGTCTCTTTCCCAATGACCTGAGGCCTCATGAGCCCAAGGAACCAGGAGTAATTCACCCTTAATGTTACCAGTCCAGATGTACCTGAGACACTTTAACCTGTTTGTTGTTACGATCTCCTCGTTAGCCCAACTCTTGAGTACGTGTGCATCTACATGGTGAACTTCATGGTTAACTTCTCCACCCAGGCAGTGATGGGTACACTTGAGTACACTTGAGCAGCCCAGATGGGTTTCCCTCTGTGCTGCCAACTGGCCTTTTTCCATCTGTCCAGCCACCCCCACAGAGCACTTACTGACATCCATGAGTCAATGTATAGGTAGAGTGTTGGCCACTTCTCTCTATTTCTTGACATCTAAAGCCAGTTGGACAGCTTTCAGCTCTGCAACTGGATCTGATTTGATTCACCTTGTCCCTTGGTAGCTTCTGCAACTTGCCACATAGGGCTCCATATGCCAGCTTTCCATTTTCAGTTTGTCCCTATAATATGACAGGAACCATCAGCAAAGAGAGCTTACAGCTTTTCATTTTCATTATCTGGTAGGGCCTCCTCAGCGCGTGTCACCTGCTCCTCTTCCTCTTCAGATGATAGTCTAAAATTTTCACCTTCAGGCCAGTTCATGAGGATCTCCAAGACCTCTTGGTGATGAGAATTTCCTATCAGTGCTTGCTATGTGATGAGGGTGATCCACTTAATTTGTGTAGCATCATTGGCATGATGTGTGGAAGGAATTTTTGCTTTGAACATCCCGCTCAGCATGGCAGTTGGGGCGCCAGGAGGAGCTGTGCTTCAGTGCCAGTCACTTCTGAGGCAGCTTGAACCCCTTCATAAGCTGCCATATTTACTCCTAGGAACTGAATTTCCTGGGCAGGTCCTTTGACCTCATTTTGTTTAATGGCAAAACCAGCTTTCAGGATAATCTGGATTATCTTCTCCCCTTCCTTAAAAACTTGCTGTGCCATGTTTCACCATACAATGATGTCATCAATGAGCTGTAAGGGTTCTGGAACCTCACCCTTTTCCAGTGCAGTCTGGATCATGGCAAATGGTGGGGCTGTGTTTCCACCCCTGGGTCAGTCAGTTCCAAGTGTATGAATATTCAAGCTCCACCTCCTGGTTTTGTAACCATAACCATGTAGTGAAAAACATTGGTATATGATTTATAAAAGGAAACTTTAAATTTTATAAATTTGTAAAATACTAAAGTATTTTTTTACCTTTTGGGGGGAATTCAGAATACCATATTCTCTATTGTCTGTGCATTGATTAAAGCTCTTAATTGAATGTCTGTGGTTGTTTGTTGGTCTGTGTTGCTTCCTACTGCAGAAGCTGAAATAGTATATTCATTTTGCTGTGGCAGAGGGTAGGTTTGAGGCTGGTTATTAAGTGCACGTTCATTAATCAGTCAAAGGCAAGCCAACAGCCTTGGTCCTGATCTTATGGTAGTTTGCTGAAAATAAGGTGGCTGGGTATATATGGAACATACATGCCTCTCTGCCATTTAACATGTCAGTGTTTACGCTGCCTCAAGCAAAAAATGTGTCATCATTGAGGTGTCTAGATGTACATTGATAGTTGTGGCTACTTGCATTTATATGTAGAAACTGATGCATCATTATGGCAACAATACCAGAGCCTTTCAGCAGAGGCAGGAGCAATGTTACACTCATTCAAAAGAGGTGTGAAAGGAGCAGTATTTTTGCTGAAAGAAGTTACAAAACATGTTTCACTTGTAAATGGCATTTTTCTTTTCCGTCCCAGTTTAATTAACTTGGAAACAGATCTGTAATACAACTATGAATGTTGGTACAAAGCTTTAAAAAGTCGTGTTGGTGGCTTTGTAGCAGATGTTAAATGCATCTAATTACTCCCTTTATTGAAGCTTAACCTGCAGGAGAGCTGAAGAGCATCCAAATCCATTACAGATCATTTTACATGTTGGTTGAATCTTCTAAAGTAAGTGTGATGGCATTGCAGCATAAGGGCTTGGGGGAGTAATTTTAAATTCTCCTTTGTGACCAGTGAAGAAGTTTTTTAAACCTCACCTTTATTTACTGTAATCATAATGTCATATTTGATATGCTAAATAATGTGGGGTTTAGCAGAGTGCATTTTGTTGACTAGTAATAAAGCTTTTGTCATTTAAGATATAACAGGGGAGTGCAGAACTTTGCCTTGAGCAGTGATGAAATAAAAGATACATATTGTCTTAGCATTTAGGCTTTGGTAATGGAACAGATACGTAGGTACTATTAAAATGCAGAACAAGAAAAGTACTGAAATACTGATTAGATGAACCTTACAGCATCTGAGAGAGATTGATGGAGTCCAGCAGATCGAGTCCTTTTGCAGAATTTGAAAGAACTTTTTCTTGCCTCCATAATCCCATTTAGCCACACACTAAAAGCTTACTGTTTAAAAAACTTTCATTTGAAACAAATACAGCAGGCAATTCACATCTCTGAGCAAGGGACGGTTCCCAAATTCCTTATAGGTCTTTCTCAACTGATGAATTACACTAGCATCTATTTATAGATTTTAAAATAAAAGTCTGTATTTAGTAAGAGCTGTGACTTTTGAGAAGACAGAGCGTATTCTTCAAATAAGAAGAGAATTCTGTTTCAGTTCATACTTACGCATTGACTTGTGCTTAATTGCTCCACATTATATTATTATTAATTCTTTAGGAGAGTTTCAAATAAGGAATGCAGTAAAATAAGTAATGGTGTTTAAAGTGGTTTTACAATAGACCTTCAAGACTCTAGGTCTCCAGTTATTTTGACAGGAAATATGCTATGGGATAGTTTGCAGCAGTTCTCAGATACAGCTGGATCTAACTAAAATGTGGGATACTACCTATGCTGTTGAGTCTGAATTGCACTTTTATGAACCTTTTTTTGAAGTCCTCAAACTACACTTTAAGCTGGCCCTTAACTGGGGATGAGTGATGACCCTTAGATTCCACCATCTGCTCCTTGATCACTGTAAGCAACTT
Source organism: Pachyramphus minor (assembly GCA_013397135.1). NCBI lineage: Eukaryota > Metazoa > Chordata > Aves > Passeriformes > Tyrannidae > Pachyramphus > Pachyramphus minor. Next base: position 223,608 of record VYXB01005982.1, read on the forward strand.
CCATGTGGTCAGTTCTGTGAAAAGGCACACATAACAGTGCAGAAGTATATACTATACAGTAACATTTTCAGAATACATATAACAATGTTTAAATTGTTTACATCCTGTTGAAAAGTTGCTTCAGTTCTAATAGCTACATTGCTCATTGTAACAGCTACAATTTTCTTTCATCATTTTGTCCTTTTTAAGCAGAAGGGGATCATTATGCCCATCCACTATAAAACTACTAACAATCTTTTCCTTGCCTTACAATAGTGGGTGAGGCCATTATATGAGTAGCCATTATGTGACAAAACTCAATGTCTTATTTTGCAGAGCTAGTGAATTAATTCGTATCACATGAAGTCAGTATATTTCTTGAATATCAATCTATGTGTGAAAGCTGTGTCTAAGAAAAAATAGCATTAATTAAATTATGAAACCCGATAAACTAAGTCTTAAACTGCCTGGTATATTCCCTCTTCTGATGATTATCCTAATATTTGTATTCTACAAGTTCAGTCTTACTTTTGTCTGACTTATTTATGATACCACATGTGCTGAACTTACTTATCACTGAACAAACTGAGAAGTTGGTTGTTTATGTAAAACAAGGGTGGTTTTCCCCACAATTTAAAGGCAGAAGAGCTATTTTCCAGTCACAACAAAGTAATTTCTGAGGCAAGCTTACAGGACTCCCCACTCAGTTTAGCCAAAGATTCTCAAAGAGGTTTTATCACTGTGTCTGCTTTTCATTTCTGCACATTCTCCTTCCCTGTTAAGTGTTTTCCCTTCCCATCTACACAGTAACGTGATGGGCCTTACAGGACTACCACGGAGTACTGCCAATGTACTGCTGTTTTCCACTTATCTCTTCCTCCCCGTGTACCACCTCTGAGCATGACTTGCTTTGCTCCCACTTTACAGGCATTCAAGGCAAGATTTTTTCAGATTTGTAAAATGCCAAGTCCTATGGAAGACTAGAAATTAACATGACATTAAGAAATAACTCAGTCTCTTAAAACGCTGAGGAAGAATTCAGGTAAGAATAGGCTGTACAATTACTTACCAATGTCAGGGGTAATTCTTTTAAGGTCAGAAAAATGACATTTGAAAAAAAACTGTTACACAGAAAATGTAGCTTGTTTTCACAGGCAATTCTGATATGCAGCATCCACTCTATTCTTAAAATTGTCACTGCTTTTGCTGCTATTCTACATGTGTTTTAATATGCTCAAAAAACTTTACATTTCATGTATCTTTTCAGAATACAACTTGAGGTGGGAAGAAAATAGTTTTATAAAATTTCATTTGTCTATTTAAATTATTCATGTATGGAAAATTGTATTTCATAAGTAATTTTTCAGATGCTATTTTTAATGCTGTGGCAGCTCAAAAGCAGCTTTGTGTTGAATCTGCAAGCTCATAATGTATTTAATTCTCGGTGATAAATATGTGCTTTTCTTTTTGAAGGCAATTTGGTTTGGAAATAAAATCATGGAAGTATGAAAATGCTGAAATGCACATGCAAAGTATGCTTCTGACTAATTTGATCATAAGCTTATATGAATGTTAAACACGTCACAATTTGTTTATGCAATCACCCTCAGCTGTCTGTGATAATGTGCACCTACTTAGGTGTAGAACTTTATGTGAGTAAAAGCAGTTTCCAAAGTGCTGAGAGGCGTTGAAAAACTTGGTTAGGAAATTGGAGTTTTGGTAAAATCAGTCTGAAAGTGAAAGGAGGAACTAAAAAAAAAACCCAAAAAAACAAATTTCTGCAAGATCACAGCCAAATATTATGTTGTATGTCTTTATAACTTCTAGAAAGTTGCTTTGCAATCTACATAGATGTATTACATGAAATTCTCCTTTTTGGGAGGATGAACGTTGCTTGACAGTTGTTTCCTGAACAGTAACTATAATAACTTTTCACATATTAGAGTATTTAATTAAAAAAAATTCTGATAATTATTAAAATATCTATAATTCAATAAAAACTAGAAAATATCACAGTGGCAAATGACCAAGGTTTGTCTAGCTTATAGTCTGCCTGACTCAAGGGCACCTAGAGTGTCTTGTCCTAGGTCAGCACCCCCAAGAGAAATCCTGAGCAAGAGCAATCCTGTGGCACGGTAGGTTTCGTGCTGCTGCTAGTTACTTTCAGACCATTTTACCTGAATAGCATTACTGCTTTTAGTGTAGAGATTGCAATTCAAACTGAGAACTCCCTACCCAGGCAATCCTCCTTATTCATGTTACAGGTGGGTTTGAGAGCTACTTGAAATTGTGACTCATATTCTTGTGTGGTTTTAATTACTATTGGAAGAATAAAACCAGCAGACAACAACATAGAGATAAGAAAATTATCTGACTCTGAAGTTTCAGACAGACTGGTAATCTTTGGCTGCCTCCAGGGGTGCTGGCCTGATGGAACAGGCTTTTCATCAGAAATAAATATCCCATGCCACAAGTACCTTTAAAGAAATGGTGCAAATGAGGAAAAAAGTGAGGGACAACTCCCCAGAGCACAAAATCCCTCTCAATGTCTGTAAACATCTAGGTGTTTTTATATTTTCAAATGTGCAGGTGTGAATCATAAAAGAGCTACCATTAAGAAATTCTATTATTTTCAAAGACAGCTCCTCTTCAATTTTAAGCTCAGCTTAACTACTGTTTAAGTGACATTGTTAGTCACAATCAACACATAACAGGCAGATGGTCCTCAGTTTGAGCTTCTTCACTAGTTTATTGAAATCTTCTCCCTTCCTATACAACTGTATATTTAATGAAAAAAAGTGTGTGTCTGTATGCGCGTGTGTTACTGGATATTCCTCTACAAAATCCCTTCTGTGTTTATTTCTGATGTGACCCTTCTTGCTGTTCTTTATGTCTACAAGAAAAATTCCAGGATTAGTATAAAGTAACCTAAAAGGTTATTTTAAAGAATCATTGAATCATTCAGGTTGAAAAAGATCTTTTGAGTTCATTAGTCATTTACCCAAACTGCCCAGTTCACCACTAAGCCATGTCCCTAAGTGCCACATCTACACAGCTTTTAAATACCTCCAGGGAGTGTGACTCAACCACTTCCCTGGGCAGCCTGTTCCATTGCTTGACAATCCTTTCGGCAAAGAAATTTTTCCTAATGTACAATTAAAACCCCCTCTGGTGCAATTTGAGCCAATTTGCTCTTGTGCTGTTGCTTGTTACTTTGGTAATTCAGTGGCTCTGGTTTTGTTGTGATCACATAGAAGGTAACTAATTTTTTTTTTTGCGTCTATTTCTGCCTCCTTCTTAGATAAGTAAAGAGTAAACCTGCAAAGAGGAATTTCCTAGGGATTGTAGACCTCTAATTAATCTTCACTGCTTGGCAGAGAAAACCTCTCAGGAGCTGATGTTCCCAAATTAATATTAGTTAAGACACGGAGTCCACCACTTAACCAGGAATAGTTACTACTGCAGAAGTTTACAGCTTATTTGTCAGCCTTAACTGAGTTCAACCTTAACATTAGGAAAGTGTAAAGACAAAAGTTGTCTGCTTGCTCCCGCAAGAAATTCTGACACCAGAAGCAGAAACTGTTATTAACAAGTAAAAAATAAGATGTAGCTACAAAAGTGTTCTGTTCTTATTACTTACAATTGATTTTGCTACTGTTATCCAAGGGAACAAATTACTTGTGTTCTGCTTGGTAAGTGCACCTACTTAAGAACTGATGTTTAATGTCTCAATATTTCATCTCCTCTCCAGGATCAAAAGCTGTTCCCACAGCAGCTTCTTTGAGCAGCTTGCTTTTCCTTGGCAAGGATGCTGTTCTTCTTTCTTTTTTCTCTCATTGCTTTTTCTTCCTAACCTGCTATTCTGTCCAAACGCAGCACTTGAGGCTTTGCATTTTCTCTGAGGTTCCTCTAAGTCAAGTCTTATTCTATTTATTAGCTTAAAGTATTTTACAATTATTTTACAATATTTTACAATTTTCTGTAGAGCATAAAAATCACCAGTCATACAGAAGTTGTGTCAGTTTTGAAGTTCTCATTGAGAAATTGCACCTGAACAGCATGGGTGATAGATAACACTCCCACCTTTAGTTGAAGAACTCGCATTGCCATGCCACACCCACTCATGTAAATTCCTTTACTTTTTTCACATGAAGACTTGCCCTGATTTCTAGCTTATTTTTAATGTGAGATAAAAGCCAACATTTTGTTTTCATCAGCTATCTGCCATAGTCATGCCATTTTGTTGTCTTGACGCACAATATGCTGTTTGAAGACCGCTCCTCATCTCAGCAAGTGAACAAAAGATGCACCTAAATCCACTTCTAGAGGTAAAAAGTGCCTCCAGTTACAGGGGCTACCTTTTGCATAAAAATTACTACCTTTGGCATAAAAACTGTTGCCACCCTTAAAACTTCCTTTTGCCGTTGAAACTTTGCACTTTTAAACAGGTTTGTTCGAAGCTTTTCTTGAAGCTCTGGAGAGGAATCCAGTGTCTCACAGGCTCAGACTTTCATTCTGCAAGAAGTAAGGTTTAACTAGTTCACAGGGAGCACTATGCCAGTGCATGGGATAAAGTTCACAATCATGGTTCCTCTGCCTTGAACTTGTGGCAAATGAGTATTACTGTCTTGCTAAAGGATATCATACCTGAAGCTAATGCACTCTTTCTAGAGTGAATCTGGCATTTCTCTACCTGCTTACAGTCCTTCCAAACACTGTTTACTTCACTGACAAGTGTACTTCAGACTTTTTAAGGCTGTGGCAAAGCTGCTGGTAACTTGTAAGTACATGTGCCTGAGCAGAGAAAGCTAGAGGTATGTTCTACAGAAACAGTATTTTTATTGGTATTTGGTTTTGGAAAGAAAGGGGGGGATTTATTCCTTGATTCTGGATCTGGCAGGAAGCAACTTAGTAAAGTTGTAGGAGGGAAGAGAAGTTAAAAAAAAAAAAAAAAGAAAACCAGCAATGACAGTCATCGTTGGTGCAGTGGATTCTTGTGACGCAGCAGCAGTTCTAGTAAAAGCTACACAAACACCATCCTACCTGCAGCTGTACCATCTCCTGACATATCAATGGAGGTTGCAGGTGCTGTGGCAGCAGCTTTGGTGAAAGAACCATAAGGATCAACAAGATGCTTTGTTGGACCATAAGAAACTAAAGAAGTAAAAGTGAGGAAGTAACCGATGGAAAAACATAGGTCCCAGTGCTCAGCTGAAGCAAAGCAGAAGACAAACTGCCATCTTGTGCCACCTAAGCTTATTATTAATATAAGCAGAACACATTTATTTACTCCCACATTCCTGTCCAAGGACAAGAGGCTCATAGCTCATGGAAGTAAAGTATTCAGCCTTTGAAGATGAAAGCTCCCTGGAGATGGACACAAATGATAAGGATAGCTCTGCCTTCTCTTGGGACCCTGGGCTTGCTGCTGGAAGGAGTCCAGCCTAGAGGAAGCCACAGAGGCAGCACAGCAGCTTCCATTAGATCCAGGAAAACAGCAAGCACTGGTCTGTAATGAAACAGGGTACTGCTCTGACTCTACCAGAACCAACACTAACAGCCCAAATGAAAGAGAGAGTGCTACAGAGAAGCCAACCCAAAGCAGAGCAGGGAGATCCCACCTGCACCAGGGTAGAGGCCTCTGATGGCTTGCTGTGCTGTCTCTGTTGTTTTCTGTATTTGAAACAAAGTCAGTTCAACAAACTGCCACTCACTGATGTGGCTGCAGCACCTGTAGATCTGAGCACCCACTCTGTCTGATCTGCTCTTACTGGTTTTCACTAGTGAAATAAAAAGCACCTTCAATTTCACCTCAAACTTACTGTCTTTCTGCAGTTGTCACAGTTTTTGTAATTCTTAATGTGCCTCTGTCAAAAGACACTTCCATTATTGTGTTCTTCAGATAACATACAAAGGGAAGGAGTCTGTATTCTATGTTGGACTACGTTAGCATGGTCATATCCTAAGAGAAAGCCAAATAATTGGCAAAACATCTATCTCTAATTACTTTTTAAAAATGTTACTGTTTTTGTGTTACACTGAGAAGTGCAATATATTACGGTATGTAGAAAAATACTTGAGACAGAGCTTGATGCCAAAGAACAAAACAGGCAGCAGAACAGAAAAATAAATAAAGAAAAAAATTACAAATCTAATTCCTCTAGAAACTCTTTGATATGGCACAAGCCTGCAACACTTCTCTTGTATTCAAAATTAAATTCCTTAAGATCTACTAATTTGGTTGTTTTCTTGTGAGTCTTTCCTGAGTCTTCTAGTTGCTTAAGACCAAATGTAACATTAATATATTCCAGTTATTACCCTACACTGTTTTTACACTACAACCAAGACAATCTGAAACACTGGAATCAGATACTTGCAAAACTCATTTTCTTGTGGAGTACTCGTCCTACATTCATTACTTCTGAATACAGTCCCATATATCTTAGGGGACCGAAAGACAGAATGGATTTTTAGGTTGGATGCTTAAAATGCACAGCTTATCTTCATCACTTTCCATGGATATATCCAGGTATTATCTGTGAACAAAACAACTGTTGTATTCCTGTTGTACTTATTTCAATGTCTAGTCTCCTATCTTGTCATTGAAAGCAAGCATTCAGCAGAGCTGAAGAAGAGCCTGAGACTTCCACATAAGATTTCTGTTTGAGGAGCAATAAATTGGTCTTTTCCTGAGGCAAGACCCCTTTTTATCATTACAGAGTTTAATGATACAGACTACACAGGAACTTTGATGAGAAGTAGAATCTTCCTGGCAGGATCTTCAGGTCTGGAGCTTAGTGATACTTGGTTTGAATCCAGAAGTACATTGCCTATTATGTGCATCACCAGATAGCTGTATGAAATTCTCAACAGGAGCACAGGTGGGATCATCAAATGATTTTATTATGATGCTGAAATTAAGAACATATTTGAGGAACACCTCTACTGAGCTTGCTAGTCATACTAGAACATACAAGGTTGTAAGATAAAACAAGTCCCTTTGACTAAAAAGCTCAACAAAGCCTTTCAAGCTTCAAAAGGAGACAGTTTACATTACTCAGAACAGGTCAGTCATTCCAGTGATTTCATGCTGCAAGCAGTATTCTGGAATGCTCTCCATTCCCTGTTAGTGATGTTGTAACTTTCAATAACATCATTCTAGCCTCACAGATCTTCTCTGGAGTCTAGATGAAAGCAAACAGTCAAGTCAAAAGACCTCCTATGCAAGGAGAGGAAAGTAACAAGCACGGTGATGAACGCAATCTGGAAAGTGGAGTAATGTGATTGAAAGACTGTCTGCTATAGTTATCCAAAATAATACACAGATGTGTGTTATTTGTTTGCTTTGCATAAAATGAGTACTTTTTAAAAAAGAACAAAAACACTCCTACCTAGTATTTCTGAGGTTACAAAAAAGTCAAAAAACCCCATCCAACTTCTTTTTCTCTGCCCCAGTTAAGCTGGAGGATGAAATGTACGTGAAGATGTTCATAAGCTTCCTGAAACTTTGCACTGCCTTGGTGGCACACCTCCATCTGGAAATACCAGCTACCAGTCTGTCGAAGTAGGTGGTGACAGACTGAAACACTTGCGCTGTTTGCAGGCAGCTCCTGCTCATGAGGGAAGTATCGCTGCTGCTCAAACCCTGCCTTCCTTGTGTTGTCCCGTCTCTAGAGGACAACTCCTTCTCACCAGTCCTCAGCTCCTCCCTGCAGCCTGTAAGCTGGTACCCCACAGACCGGGAATGGTCACAGAACAAGCTCCTTTTCCCCCGAGGACAGAGCGGCCCCCAGAGCAACGGCTGCTGCTCTGCACGAGCAGGCTGGGATCAGCCCTGTACAGCGCGATTTCGTCAAACCCCGATGTCCTCAGCTGCTCCACTCAGTATGGGTTGATGCCATCGAGACACGGCGCATCCGCGCCGTTCAGGCTGGGAACGGCCTCTGGGAACGGCTGGGAACGGCTCTCCCCCGCACTGAGCCCGCAGTCGTGGGCAGGATTTAGGGTTTTCCTCTGATGACTGACCCACAGCCGCCGACTTCCAGAGGCCTCAGCGCACCTTCCCGCAAGCAGGCCCGCGCTGCCCCGACAGGACGAGCGCTGCACAGCCTCGCCAGCACCGGGGGCAGCCCCAATCCCGACGAGCACGAAGCATCCCGGGCCGGGGCTGCCCCTTCCTCCCATCCCGCGTCAGGGGCGGGGGAAGGTCTCCTCCGGGGCCGCCCTCGGGCGAGAGGGAGTGCGAAGGCCGGCGG
>VYXB01005982.1:232452-287783 GCA_013397135.1 Pachyramphus minor
GGTGCTGAAGGACCCCACCGAAGAGGGCTGCGTGGAGTTCAGTTACCCGGAGCTTCTGCTGTGCGGGGACTCGAGGGTACGGAACCTCCCCTTTCTCTTTTTCCCCTCCCCTGCCGCTGGCACGGGCCCCGCCGCACATCATCCTCCTCCAGTTCCCAGCTGCGGGCGGCCCCAGCCTCGCCGATAGTGTTATCGGTCACCCCGTGCTGCTCGGGGGTGGTCCCGGCCCGGCAGGCGGGGCGGTGTCCTGGAGGGAAGTCCGGCGGCCTCGCCGCCGCTGCGGGCTCGTCCTGGTGCTGAGGCTGCGCCTGTGCCCATGGGGGAAGGAGAGGCTTCGCACTTGTCGTCCCTGAGCTGGCCGAGGTCTCCTGGCCTTTGCTGCGGGCTCAGGCGGGGGAGCGCCACTGCCTTGTGCCCGGCTTACCCCTCCCCGCCGCTCCCCTTCCCTGCTCGGGGAGCAGTGCTGTTGCATCCTCCCTTCCTGGAAGCTTTTTTCCGGCAAGAAGGAAACTGTAACCGTGCCAGTCTGTGATCAGGGTTGTCTCTAGGCTGTGTGCAGGTAAATGAAGAATTATTAACCCGGCTCTGCCACGAGCCTTGAGAAGCTGTGAAGTGAGCATTAGCAGACTTGGAGAGGAGTTTCTGCGGTCTTGGAGGGGATGGGCATAAATGAGAGTTAATGTTGAAACACTGACCTCACCTGTAACTGTTAAGAACTTAATTCAAGAGAAAAAAGTACTCTCCTTTTCTGTGTTCCCCCCGAGAAGAAAATGTTTGGTGCTTGAACTACTTTGTTTATTAAGGAGCAAAACTTGTGTAGGCAGCTTTAAGAAGCAAGCAGCATTAGCCAATCAACAGGACCCAGTGTTCCAAGTAGGAAGGAGAAACCTTAAGGAAGGAGAGACCAGCGTGTCCTTAAGCTGGTTACACTTGAACCACTTGTTCTTAGTGAGTTGAGGATACCAGTGAAGTTACAGTTGATTTAAATAGTTGTGGCTCCTTTTAATTCCAGTACAGAATTTTAGAGAAAGTTTGCCTCATAGTGGAAAAAGTAAGGGACAAGTAAGTAACTACTACTGAGAAGGTCTGTGATAGATCTGGTAATAAAAGTAAGCCTCAGATACCAGTATTGATACTGCCGTGGCATTTTTACATCCAGCACAAACTCAGGAGTGGTTAAAACTTCTGTTTTATGAACCAAAGTATGGGTGGTGATGATGATGCCGTAACTATACTTGGCATCCTGCTTGGGTTTTTTCTGTAGTAGGAGGGATTTACACACTGGATTGTGTTCAAATGTACAAGACAGAAAAATCGGTGACTGATTTTAATCCTTCTGTGATCTTGTGATGCAAGTTAAAAGGTTTCTTCTGTTCATCCTGTCCTACAACTGTTGTGGGCAAACAGTGCCAGTTATGACTCCTCTGAATTAGCGTAGAATAATCATGCTGCTCTGTGAAGTGTAATCTTTCTGAGCAGTTCTTATATGAAGGTGAAAATTGTGTTAGTGATAGAAGTGGTTCAGTACATGGAGACTGACTTTTCCCTTTGGCAGTTCCCAGTTCCATAACTGCCTTTTTTTCTGTAGGTTGCCAGGATCTTAATCACATAATCAGGGGAAAATGGCTTTTTCTGACGTAGTTCTCATGCAAATTCTGTGTCTTCAGGGGGTAGGGGGAGAGCATTGATTTGGGAGATTTTGCTACAATTGGGATCAGAGACTGCTTTTAAGGTAGATAGATAAGTGATAGAAATGGTTTAGAAGAAACTGTGTATGTTTCTCAGCTCTGTAGAGTCCATATTGAAATGAATGGATTATAATGGCCTGTCAGGTACTGGACTGTGTGGAACAATCAGCTGATTATGTAAAACAGTGTCATAAATTACAATCTTTTTAAGTCATTCTTGTTTAAAAACTGATGCATACTTGGCCTGTCATTTTAACTTCTTGCTTGCTATAGGAAGAAGCTGGAAGAGCTACTCTAATGTGGGAGGGAAGACTTAAAGTCTTGAGATTTGCGTTTTCCAAGTAGATAGTAACTAGTTGGCAGTTAATGTTGTGGTTTTAAGTGGAGTTTTAGATTTATGAATTTGCTGTTTTAGTAATGTTTCGGTTTAAAATGTACAGGTCGTAGAAACTTTATTTTTCCCATGCAACTTCTTGTAACATGAAGATGGATTTGGTTTTCTGAAAGCTATTATTGACTTCTCCCATGTAAGAAGTTGCTCAACTTTCTTATAACATTTCCCCTTAAAGTTTAACATTACAAACTCAGGAGCTTGTCTTTCTGTCTTGTAGCATTGCTTGGAACTGAAGCAACCAAGAAAGCTTCTCCAGAGGCAGGATGTTCTGGGAGGGCAAGGACTGGTGCACAGGAATAACTTCAAATATTGCTTTAATAGGGCTCTTAATGGAATGATAGGAAATCTCCAAACTGAAATGACAGTGCAACTTGTTTTTTTTTTTTTTCTTATTCCAAATTTGAGTTCCTATCCTGAATCAGAAGCTAGTGGAAATGTTTATTTTACAAACTTGTGCTGTCCTTGTCCTTCTTTTTTGCCTTGATAAGGAGAACATCCTTTGATAGGTTTGTTTGTAGAGTTCATCTTTTGGTAGGAATTATTTATGTAAAGTTTTTGGATGTGAGTAATAAGTTAGTGTGGTTGAAGAGTTCATTTGCCTCTTAAATGCTGGTGGAAGTCAAAGTGTGCTCTTGATTCTGTTGATGTAACTGAGGCTTGGTGTTTAAAACCTGAGTCAAAATGGATGAGCCAGGAGCCCAAGTTGGTTTCTGTCAAGCATGCTGTAAAGGTGCTGAAGTAGTAATGCCTTAGTCTCAGAGTTGTCCATCCCTCAGAAACAGGCTAAAATTTGCTTCAAGTTGAGTTTGCAGTAGTGCTTAAGTAATCAAATTGGTAGTCAGCTACAGCTTTGAGAATTTGGTGGAGGGAGGTAGGTTAACACTTAAGTACTAAATTTTACTTGATCTTTGGCCTTAACCTTGTCTCATTTCACAGTTTAAAAAAAAGCCACATATGCCTAGCAGATGATGTGGAATAGGTCTTCCCAGCTAAAAGTAGAGTAAACAGTGTTTCATGACTTGAGCAGTATTTGATATTTAATTATGCCCACAGGAAATATGTGAGTTTAACCTATGTTTCAGGACTAACTATAGCCTCCATTAATTTCTTCTCTAAGTACTCAGTCTAGAAAATGTGTAATAATTATGTGATGTTTGCATTTTTACTTGTCTTCCTCATTGTATTGGTCTTGATACTGTTGAGCTACTTTGGTCACCATTTAGTCAATATACTGGCTTCTCATACTGTGCAGTTGCTTTTCTGAACTTAGTGTTACTTTTTGTTCTTAGTCTATTATAAATCTTCATTTATTCATTGATGAGTGGTCCATGTGCAGTAAAGTTAGTTGCCATCCATAAAGTTCTGTAAAATGGAACTCCATTCTACCATACTTTAGCATCCAAGTACCTTCCCCCTTACAGCAATTACTGTATTTTATGTGAACTCTAATTTGAAGGAGGCAACCCTGGTTTTCTGCTGTAACTTATTCAATAAAAATCACTATGTTCATTGACTTTGTGTCAATGAAAATCTCTTTCTATTAAAAAAAAGGGAGGGAGGTACTTCCTGCTTATTCATATAGCTGGGATATTAAATGTCTGTTGTCCTTGTGGCTAACATAGTGGTGATCTTCTGTAATTCATGCTATGATCACTGAAATTAACTATTGCACTGTTTTTTTTCTTTAGATAAAGAAGTTATTGAAGTTATGGTTATAACTTACTGAGGTTTTTAGTCTTCTGACTGCTTCCCTGCTGGTCAGTCTACAAGGTGCATCTAGTCTGTTGTATCTAGAAGGACCACAACACCTGTAAAATGCACCAGTGGAAGCAGAAGTGAAAAGGAGTTGTATTTACAGAGTTCTTTTTCTTTGAACCTCAAATGGTTATGATTCTCATATGCTTACACTCTCAGTTGAGGTTGTAATGGAATGCTTGGAAAATGCTTGGGAAAATACAAAAAACTCAATATTTCTCTTAACTTTTCTGTTAATGTTTTCATCAGAAGCAAAGTAACCCAATTATAATTGAATGGGTCAAATTAATTTTTATAGACCAGAGTGAGTATTTGGACACTTAGTCATCAGAGCATTGTTTATTGACGTAGGTTTTTATCAGACGCACTCTGTGTTTCTTGTGGAATGAATATGTAATTTCTGCTTTTTTCAGAAGAAATCGGTTCACTTGGAAGATCCATTTAGTGATGAACAACGTGAGCGACATGAAGTAGAAATGCTCGCCAAGAAGTTTGAGGCAAAATACGTGAGTTATTGTGCTTTGTTAAAATACATAAATATTTAGTAGTGATAACTTATGATGTTGTAGAGGTCTTAATATCACGGGCTTGTTTTTTCCTGATTAAGGTTGCTGATGTAATGTCAAATGACTTCTGTACATTTCAGAGATGACTGTCTCACTGTATTTCATTTAAGCACCTGGAAGCTGCCACAGGCTTATCAGACAAGTCTGCTAAATAGATTTGTCTATAGATGTTATAGCTCGTGAAGCTATTCTTGGAAAAGCTTCCTATAAAAATACAACTAATAGATGCAGGTCGATATTCAAGCTAAATACTGTGCTGGAGGAAAGAATTTTTATGTAATGCTGTTGTGCGCTATTGAACGGCTCTTCTGTTTGGGCTAAATACTGATGAATCTTGATGAATTTCTGACTAGTTTGGAATGCTTCCATAGGAAGTTATTTGTTGAATAGTAAGACATTGCTCTATGAATTTCTTGTAGTTGCTAGCTGCCTAAAGATACTCTGCTGACTCCTGAAAGTGTGGTGTGAATGACTTGAATAAAGTTAGCGAGTAACATAAAGAGGCTTACACTAGTAAATGAAGGTAGAAATCAGAAAATGTTGACAAAAACCACACCCAAACAGGTCTTTAAGAATTCATATGGGTAGGGTTGGGTGATTAATTCTGAGCTGGCAATCAAAGCTCATCATCATGCTGAGGCATGTTGATATTCTGGGTTACTAATAGAGCACCTCAATAACAAAGAAGGGAAACATGAGCAGTCATTTGTATCTTTTGCTATTAACACACATACTAAGATCTATCTTTTCTGATTTTTTTTATTTTTATTTTTCTAGCAAAGGCAGATTTTTCTGGGTGCACAGTCTATACATTCTGTAGCAGTAATTACTAACTCAAGGCATGTTAGCTGTAATACCTAACAAACTCATAAACTGAAAAAATTAATTTTCATCTTTTGGAGGGATTGACAGAACCCAATATGGAAAGTGAATTGAGAAGGCAGTTTCAGAATACTGTTTGCTTTTATTTTGAATGATAAATAATTTTTGAATGTGAGAGAAAACTGTTTCAACTGTACTTTTTTAGAAGATTCATTTCCATAATACAAGGTAAGGACTTATGATGTCCTGAAACAAGTTGCTTAACTACACTAGATGAAAGTCAATGTAAGCATGTAAAGCAATATATGTAGGAGGGAGTGGTAGTGGAAGTAATCTATTTTTGCATATACATGTATGCATACATCAAAGCTAAACATGCACATTTTTGGACAGACCATGTCATTAGACTGAAGAAAACTGGAGTTCAATGCTCAGTAGTCATAGAAAGGGGCAAATAAATGCTTTTAACCGTTAGAAAGCAGTTGGTAACAAAAATGTACAGTTTTCAACAGTTTAAATTAATGGTGCGCTTGTATCTTGATTGCTACTTGCACTTCTGATTTTTTCCCTTTCATTCTCTGCCTTACCTTATGCCTCTCAACCGCACAAAAGGTAATGTCTTCTATATAAAGAACAACTCACTAGGTTAGAGCCACTAAGTGTGAAGGGTGGTGAGGGATTAAGATTTCTTGTTAGATATTCTCTGTCCTTTTTCTCTTCCAATATGAGAATCATCAGTCTTTACCTGCCATCAATGCTCAGAGGAATTGCAGCTCTGACCCAGTACACTGACTCAGTACAACTGCTCTTTCTGACAACATCCAGCCATCTTCTGACTCTTGTGAGATGTTTGCTCCTTGCCTTAAACTAGAGCAGGGATCCCATGTAGTAGATACCTTTTTCCCTCAAGTGAATGAGAGGCTGCATGGTACTGTTGCCAGTTGGAGTTACGCCATGACACTCCTTAACAGTGTAAAAATAATCACTGGTTGTATGAGAATGGAAAAAAAAAAACAACCCTCTATTTCTGATTTGCAGAAAGTACTATATCCTCCTTAAATTACTTAGGTATTACTTACCTATATCCATTTAAAATGGAGTCAGACAATATTTTTTAATCATAGCATGTGCGGCAGTGCTTCTGGAAAATTTGGTATGTAAAGAACAATCTACCTTGAAGACTTTTTACTTCTTTTCAGATAAATTCCTGTACTTATAATCAAATCAGTATATTATTTGATGTATTTTCCAGATCCGAAGAAAAAGCCTACGAATAAATGGATTTTTTGTAAAACAAGATGCATAACATACCATTTGTTTACTTGATTATTCAGCACTTTTTTGGAGTTGCAGCGCATTTTAAATATCAGTATAAAAATCTACTCCAAAGGGTTCCTATTTTCACTGTTTTGTTTGCTGTTATTCTCTAGACAAAATTCAGCACTGTTGTGAACACGATACTGGACTTCAGACAGTATTGTATTCTATTGCAAGAATTTTTCTTGGATCAAAACAAAGATCCATCTAATGGATGGTAGCGTAGTGCTCTGACACCAGTGAAATCTCATACTTGAAAGTACAACTGAGCAAGTGTGCATTGATATTAGCTCACTGTGCCTGTCTGGCAATCTGTGTCTTAACTTCTCCCAAAGCCAAAGGCTGCATGTTTAACCTTACTATAGTTTTCTGCCATGGATTTGCCAGATCATTACTGGATTTCTGTGTTCCGTGGCACTGAGTACCATGGTGGTGGTCATATAAAAACGTACTTTGTGTTAAAACCTGAGGAGTTCACATGGTGCTCCATAGTTTCTGTATTGTAAGAAACCATGAATTATACCCAGTTCTCCTGCATGCTGCATGTGATTTTGTTGCTGTCATCTAAATTCAGCCCTTTTGTTCTCCAGCTGTAGTGTCTTAACATTGCTGTTGTATGGAAGCAGTGGTTTTTACCTTTAAACATCCTTGTTGGATTACTGTTCCCTTTTTTGTTCTAATTTCTTTTTTTAAATGAAAAGATATTAATGGTATGGTGCCCTGATTTATCAGTGATATAATGATGACTTCTGGGTTTTTTCTTCCGTTCCTTTTTTTTTTTTCCCTAAAGTCCCAATTCTTACTTCTTTGGCCACTTGTGACTGTAGAGCAAATGTCATGGAACTGTGCATAACAACTCCACTGCTTCCAGGGTAGCATAACAAATTTGGAGTGTACTCTATTTTTTCTTGCTTGGGTTTTACAACCCTCTCTGTTGCTTCTAAAGATGGAGTACGCCTTCCTTAGTGATTTCACTGATTGCTTTCTTTGCCAAAATGAAATACTTATTTCTGTCTTTTTTTTTTTTTTTTAACTAGTCTTAAGTCAGGCATCAATTTGAGTGGACCCTCCTTATCTCATGACAATTTCTTGTCTTTAAAGATCTTTGGACCTTTTTTCCAGCACTCGAAGTACTGCTTTTTTCTACCAAAATTCCTTCCTGCTCTCTATTCTTATGCCTGCTGGTTCTGTTGTTTAAAATTTTTATTAACTTACCCAATGTAGAGACCAGGTTTACTGGTTTATAGATTCTGCTGTGGCCCTTCTTCAAATATTGGCATTGTATTTGCCACCCACCTTGTAGTCTTGTTGGGCAAAGGTTGTTTAAACTCAAGGTTACATGTCACAGTTAATTTATTGAAGTCTTATTTGGCTTTTTTGAATACTTGCATGAGTCATATTTGCAGCTTCGGGATCTAGACACCTTAATTTTTGCTGGTACTATGACTACTTATGTTCTGGGACTAAGAGGTTAGAGGAAAGCCTCAGTAGTCGAACTTCCTTGAACCACTGTATACTAAACACTGACAGAGATAATTCTTTCAGTTCTTCTGCTGTAGTATTGCGTCGTTAACATCTTGATCATACAAGCTCTCAATACAGTTCCTTAAACATACCTGGGTAAAACCAGGCCTTAAGAAAAATCTCTAACTATACACACAGTGGTTCCTGTATTTTTGTATGTCTGAATATGGGTTACTATTTTAATCCTGCTTTTGTTCATTCAGCTGTTATGAGACTTCTTATTTTTGTTGTTATTAAGTATTTTCCATATCTGGTTTTAATGACTATCAGGCAGCCAGAATGTATTGGTGATTATAATTGATTATTTTTTTTAATCCCCTTGTACTGAATCATAGGATAACCATTGCTGCAAAAGGATTGTAGACTTACAAACAAGGATGTTGATGGTTACTTGGGCCTAGCAAGATATGTGGTACAGAGGTGGATTGCACTATACATTAGTGAGACCAATACAGGTGAAGAGGTGAAGTATAGTTTATGAAGCATTCTTAGACAGCCTGCTGGCACTTAAGTCAGAATCATGAATTATATAAGCTCTTGCACTGGATGCACTGGAGTTTAATCAGAATTCTGCCTTTATTTTTCTAACACTTTTTCTTTTCTTTTTCTTCTCTCATTCAGACTCCTCTTTTGTAAAAAAGAATGTTTTGGGCATGTGCAGTCAGTCATTCAGATATTTTACCAGATGAGTGACTGCAGGAGATAATAGGACTGATAGAACACTTAGCTTGGAATATAGCTTGGAAACCTGAATTAAAAACAGAGTGCACTTGTGAGGTTTTTTCTCCTAGGACTGTGACGTTTATTTATTTAAGTATACTCAGGAGATTCCTGTTTGTTTGCAAGAGCAGGTACTTTACTTTGTTACAAACTTGAATTTTTGCAAAACGTCGTTAAAATGGAGGTGTTCAGATGCTTACACTTTTCATAAAAGACCAAAGGTGAAACCTCCTCTGAACAGTGTGTGCATACTCTTACTAACAAGTGGGCTGTGATATTTGGATGTCACAACAGGAAAAACTCATACTTACTCTAAGCATGCTCAGAGCTGTAGAGTGTAGGCAGACAATTTTCAGGAGCAAGTCTTCTTGAACTTGTGGAAGAAGTCTGCATTTTAATGAATGTGGTGCCTTTTGGAGAACTTTGTCTTGTAAGATTTGTATATTGATGATTTTGACAACACATGTGAAAACTTAAAGCTCAGATTTCTTGAATGTTTGAGCTGGGTGTGAGTTTTTACTTTACTTGATTTAGCAATGGAACTTCCACATGAAAAAAATACTTACAGATTGAAATTAATTTTACTGCTTCCCAGAGGTAAGTGAACCCATCCATAGTCTGTGACGCAGCTTCTGGCTTAAACACTCAGGTAATTTTCATGTTTTAAAACTCAATGTTTAATCTTCAGTCCTGTCAGCTGAGGTGACTGATCTTGCATTTCAAAGGATTTTATTTTAATACATTTTTCTACAGTTATGTCATATGAATGCTGTAACTTCTTGAACTCTTAGACACCATGTCTACAAATAGTAGATCAGTATTTTTTTCTTTTGGTTTAGGCTTGACCTAACTTTAGAGAAGCAATCATGCTCGTGTAGGGAAACACTTTACTGAACGCTAGGCTGTCGGTATTTTCCCTTCTAATGACGCTAAAATAGTGACAAACTTAACACTCTCTAAATTATCCCAGCTCTTCTATCACTAACAGTCCTATCACTACGCTTTAAAACCATGGGACGGTGAAACTCCTCTGAATGGGAAATGTCAGGAAGATCTCAGTCATGCAGAAACCAGGTAGCCACTGAATACCTTTCAGGGATGATTGTGGTGAGACGTGTTTACCACAACTCATTCCTGTGTGAAAATTTTTGTTAACCATCTAGACCATCTTCAAGGAAGCATCCAAAAAAGCAAAACTGGTAATTCCTTGAATGACTGTTCCTCCAATACCTTCCACTTTTCTCAAGTGATGTAATGCCTTCTTCGTTTCCAGGGTGGAAAGCCCCACAAACATCGGAAAGATCGCCTGCAGGATCTAATCGATATAGGTTATGGTTATGATGAAACAGACCCTTTCATTGATAATTCTGAAGCGGTAAGTAAGCCTCAGCAAAGCTGCAAGAAATAACAAGACAGTGCTATGGTTTTTTGATAAAGAAGAAAGGTAAGGAGAAATACTTGGTGCCTGTGTATAACTGGTGTGAATTCAAAGGGCATGCTACTTTGGGAGTCCAGTGAATTATTGTATTTGTAGTCTTATTCACATATCATTATGCACTGCAAGAATTAAGAAAGTTACTCCTAGATCACTTGTTTTTCCAGCTGTAGAAATTGAATTATTTTTATTTGGGCTTTTCATTTACTGTTGGCTGAAATTACACTGGCTCTCTTTAGTTTCTTGTACTAGCTCTCTGGATTATTAGTGGATTACTGGTGTTAGGTTTCCTGCATTAGATTAGGAAGCTATTCTGCTCTTAAAAAGCAGTAAGAATAGGATGGTTATTCTAAACGTTCACTTAGTATGTCTGACAAATCTGAGATAAAACAGGTTGGTTAAACAGTAGCATATTACAGCTTATTTTGTCTGAATATTTTTCAGAAATGAAAACATTTTGGAGTAAAAGAAAAAGGTAATAGTTGGGTACAGGCAGTATCAGGAATGTCAGGAGGTTTATAAGAGGGCATTTGAAGATATCTTAGAAGTGATATATGAAATTATGAAAATGAGGAAAAACTTGGAAAAAGTAGTGGATTATGTAAAAGCTCAGAAACCTCCTATGATTCTCCTTTATTAAATGTCAGAAAGAAGTAGGTGTATGGTTTAGTCAAGTAAAAAAAAAAAAACCAACAAAAAAACCCCCAACAAATAACAGCTGTCATTTTCCAGCCTACGGTTTCCTCCAGTGCTGAGTGACGCTGGACAAAGCAGCAATGATCTGCTACTCTGAGGAGGAGGAGGGAGCTAGAAGTCTGAGTGGGAGAGGAGAGATTATGAAAAGGATTGTGAGAAAAGAGTAAGAAAAGCTCGAATGTTTTGCTTAGCATACATTATGTCAAACGTACATTTAAATTCTAAAACTTTACAGTAAAGAGCTGTGAACTCTGAGCTGTGAGGTTTCTAGCATATAGATGTTACAGTGAACAGTCTTATGAACTGTGTGAATTGCATGGCAAGCGTGCTGCAGAACTGATACCTTTTTGAGCAGAAGAAGTTTAGAAGTTAACCATAGTACATAGCAGGCTGAGCTCATCTGTGTGTACATGTATTTCTTCAAGTAGGTCTCAAGTTGTCTAAAAAGTGAGTTTGCTGTAGATGCTTATTGTATTAATTTTGTCCTTTTTCTTGGTCTAGATGAAAACTGTATTTAAATCTGCCAATATTAAACTGTTCTATCATTATCCCGCAACTTTTGCTGGAGCAATATTGGGGCCTAAGCTTTTGTACATCTTTCCCAAAAGTCAGATTCTGGTCTTCAGCTTTGTAGGAGCAGATGTGCTTCATTTCTGCTAAGAAGCCACTTGAGCCTTTAGGTTTATATGGTTTCTCACTTTGCCTGAGTTAACCATCCTCAGTTTTGAAATTTTATGATACAGGACCCAAGTTCTACCTTGAGTTTTGTGGATTTACCATATGACCTGTAACAGATCTGATATGAGATTCGGAACACTTGCAGTACTTGTAGTACAGGTCTCTGTCAAAGTTGTACATGATTCTAGCAGGGTTGAACACTCACTGATGTACTAGTACTTATTCTGTGCCTACTTCCAGCTAGCAGCAGATCCGTTAGATTTGCAGGAACACTTACTTCTGCTATCTCTTGCCAGAGTCCTTGCAAAAACGTACAAAAGGCAGTTGTTAGCGGACCAGATGGTTGCATCATGTGCTAGCTGTGGAAGCTGTTGGGGAGAATGGTGTATTCTCTAAAGATCGCTTTCCTCAACAATCATTATGCCTTGTGTCTGCATTACAAATACAGACTAGTGGGAGGGCATCTCTCTTTTGCTTTTATCCCCATTTCTATATAGAAAAGGAATAAAAAAAATAGGGTGCCAGCTGCAGCCCAAGTGGCTGGTGCAAAGTTTAAGGGTCCTGTAATGTAGGAGTTTAAGTTCAGCAAAACCTCTCATTCTATCTTAGATGCAAATGGGAAGTGTTCAGATAGAAAATCTACATGTCTGGCTTGCTTATCTTCTGTGTGGCCAGCTATTAAATCACCATCTATCCTGAGAAATGTCAGAGCCAAGTCCAGGCCGGACTTACTTGTTTTTGGCAGATGCACTTTCATACACATAGAAAGCTATAATAAATTGGGTACAAGCACTTGAAAAATGACTGAGTGCCTCTTTAATTGCTCCAGGATTATCCCAGAAAAAACTAATTGAAAGCTTTCTTAAAATTTTAGTCCTTTTTCTTGTCATGGGTGTAAAAGAAATACTGAGCTCTTCGGCATTGAAACAGATTTATTCCATAGCTTTAGAGATATTTTCCTTCTAAAAACAGATTTTGTGATAATGGTATCAAATATTATTCAAGAAATCAAACCAATAAAACTCTAAGCCTGGTTTTATTAGGCCTTGTAATTGAGTTAAGGAATTCTGCTTCCTTTGGATTAATTTCCAATTAAGCAGTTTTGTACATGTAACATGGATGCATATTGCATCTTGTATATGCATCATATGCATGTTGCACATGTAACTAAGCATTTGGGTCCTCCAAGGATCCAGGAAGGCCACTGTTCTGTTGCTTTTCTCAAGGGTAAGGATCAGACACAAGTGCAGAGTATCTGCTAATGTCATGATTCTTAAGTAGTGGATTTTAATGGGGCTGGAGTACAGACAGGTACAGGACATGCTTTTCAAGAGGAAGGTTCTTGAAAAGTGATGACAGAGGGGAACTTCTGAGCAAAGAGATTTCTCTCAGATTCCTCAAAGGGCACTGCTATCTTCCCTGATGAAGTGAGGTAAGTTTGGGACAACTTGGTAGGCTAGTATTGCCATTGTTTACTTTTTGTGAAAATGAAAGCCATGCATGAAATTGTTACAGGTTTGCTGTTACTGTTTACTCTGGAAAGAATCAGTACTTTCCTACAGTGTGGTAAACACTTTAGCAGCACGGCTGCATTAAGACCCATCAAAATCCTTGTGAAAACAGGAAAGTAAGGGCTTCTGAAGAGCAATTCAGTGGACTCAGACATGGAGCTAACTAAAGGAAAATATTGTAGAAAATAAGGAAAAAGTGCATAGTTTCAGGATGCTATTTGCTTTGATGTATCTGGTATATATGCTGTTTGATAAGTACCTTGCTGCTGTTTTCCTTGGGAAACTTTTAGCTGGTCCTGTTTGGAAGAAGCAGCTTTTTCTCTGAATGCTTTTGCAGGCAAGCAGGAAATCTATGCATCAGTCAGTAGAGTAGATATTTTTGAGCTGAGCATTTTGACTGTAGTAAGTGGGTTGTGGTAATTCCAGAAAAAAAGTAAATCCAGATCATCTTACTATTGTTTCTAACCTCTATGTAGCAATTAGTCTATGAACCTATACAAAATGTTCATAACCTGCAAAAAAAGTTCTTCCTCCTCAAAAATCTCAAAACACTCCTCAAAGCAGTGTTTCCACTGCTTTGATGTTGAAAATAGGTTTTTCTATAGCGTAAACTGCCCAGAATTACATTCTTTGTGGAATGGAATTCCTCTAGGTTATGTCCTCTCTGTTTTTCCTTCATGCACCCATATGCGTGCATGTGTCCAGATAAACGAGGATGATTGCTTGCTCTCGTGATGACTTCTGATTACTTGGTTGGTTGAATACCTTTCTGACAATGTAAGCTTTATATAGATAGATTCCAAGGGCATCTCAGCGCTGTCTAAACTTCTTGCTATGTAATACAGAACAAAGATCTGAAGTAATATATAGTGTTAGTGAAAAAGTATGCGGTTTTCTCTTACTCAGAGGTGACAAGGCTTGTGTATCCAAACCGAAGACTTCCCTCACACTGAGTAGATGAATGCAGAGGAAGCAGAGATACCAGGTAGCCACACTATCAGGAATTTAATCAAAACATGAGTGCCAAGAGCAATGGGAAGCAGACATTTCAATCCTTTGGACATCCAGCCCCCTGTGTCAATATTTGACCCAGTCTGTTATATTCATGGTTCCATAGCAGCCTTCTAAACACGGATATAGAGTCCTTTGCTGCCCAGTAGAGAACCATTCTACCACTGGTTTCTCATACATGGAAGGTTTCTCCAAAGCAGATACTTCAGCTTAAGGGAAAAACTTACTTTTCTTTAGACACCTCTTGCCTCAAGAGCTCAGACCCTCTTAAAAGACAACATTTCAAACACTGTATGTTAATTTTAGTAATTCTGGACACATTAGCAAAAGTGTTGCTCTCTTTCTGTCTGGGTTCTCTAGAATGCTTTCCATAATTTAAAGGCTTAGTCTCTGCAAAAATTCTGTGTCGTGATACATGGGTTTTACATGTTTCCAGGATAAATATGACTTACTTCATCTTGTAAGTCTGTAAGTCTTATAAGTCTGGAGACTTCATCTCCAGACTTATAAGAGGTATGATAGATTTAATATTCTCTCCCACCCTGGCTGCCTCTAAAATCTGAAGCTGATGGATTACCAATAAGACCATCTTACTAAAGCCTCTTGAACATATGAGATACTTTTTCCCAAAGAGAATGGTATCTTTTTGGAGAGTGGCACAGCTCACCGTGTCAGTGGTAATTTTTACCATTTTTGTGGGGTTCTGGGCCAGATGTTGTTTTAGGCCAACTTGATAGTGTTCTCTCATTCTTGCTACTCCAAGGAGCTTGTTTTATGCATAGCTATGGAAAGCGATGTAGTTGCTTTAGGAAGATCACTGTCTCTTAAAAAAAAAAAAAAAAAAAGAAAAAACTATCCATCTGCAAATATTAGAACTGTGTACAGAAAAATGCTATGTAGAATCCATTATTAAACATACTTTCACATTGTATTGAGAGAGAAATGGAATACTGTGGCCTTTTTCATCTGGAAAAGGCTGCCTTTGTAGACCTCAATAACAAACCTCACCACACTGAATGCAAGCGTGTGCATTAAAGCATCTTTTTGTAGGAGATTCACTTGCCAGCTGTTTCATTGGCTGAGGATTTGTGTGTTTATATTAGTACTGTCTTCCTTGTTCATTGTCACTTCACCCAGTCTTGGAAGTTATGTGGCTGGGGAATAGTGCTCACTTAGCCGAGTGTACCATGTCACCTTTAATAAAATGCTTTGCATGATTCCTGAGTATCTCCAGGGTAGATCTGCAGGTTAGCACCTGACATGTCATACGCATTCAAGTGAATACACGGGCAGATTTCAGTTAGGGTATTCTTTGCCTTTTGTCCTCCTCACCCCAAAATACATTAAGGTGTAAAGCAGAGTATCAAATAAATAAAGCAGATACAAGAGCCAATATAGCAAGAAGAACAAAGGTAATTGAATTTGCAGAGCACATCTGATGGTTGTTAGTTTTCTTGCTCCTTCTGCAAAAAAAATCTTACCCTTTTTTAGGAAAGAATACGTAATTTCTTAATTTTTTTAATCCCATGTTCTGGCCTAGATTTCAGCTAGGTAGTTTAGGACTGCTCATGTGTCTAATGACCTCTGGAACAACTGTTAAACTGAAAACTTGAAAAAATCTGAGACTTATATCTGACCTTTGTAGTACCACTGTTTAAATTTGCATACATCAAGAATGTAGGAGGAAGAAATAACTAAGACAGAATAACAGGTATATCAATGTCCTTCTTTTTTGCGAAATTTAATTTTTTGAAGAGCACAAAATCGCTTTTCAAAGTAATCTGAACTATTAGAGGGGTGGATCATGGCCTAGGATCAGCTATTCTCCATGAATATTTGTTTAAGCAGGACAAGGAACCTAAGTGTTTCCAAAAAATACACAAACAATATGATGATCAATATAATACAAAGGGAGGTTTATAATATGCCAAAGTAACAGATCTTTGATAAGAACATTTGTCTTAAGTATCATACATGAAACATCTGCTCTTCATGTTAAATCAAGGGAAAAGGGAAGTGTAACTTTTCTTCTACAGAATCTTCTGGCAGCTCTGTAACATGAAACCTGGAGAGATTAAGTAACACATTACATAATTATTTAACACTGAACTAGATTTTCATTGTGGGTCAGGTTAGAGCTCAAACTCTGAAAGAATTCAGTTGTACAGATAAAGGTCACGTGAGTGGTCATACGTTTTATAACTTAAGCTGAAATGTTTTCAAGGTGATAAGAATGCCATTTTGTTGCACTGAAGGTCACTTTAGGTAATAGCCTAACTCTGGTGACTGGTGGAAAGGTGTAAAAGGTTTGATGAGAACATAACAGGGCAATAGATGTGTATTGGTACTTCTCTCTAAGTACTCTGGTAGGCTGACAGATTGCAGTATCCTGACTACTTAAACTAGGATTCGCCTACATGACTACCCTATTCTACTCAACTACCCTGAGCCAAGTATTATATCTTTAATAATCTGTTATACTTTTTCTGCTGAGCCCTGCCAGCTGTCCTCTGCCTCAGGGTTAAAAAGAAAACAAAGCCCCTGCCCCAGCTTGTCTGTGCGTTTTGGAAGAGGAAGCTTCTTTACCATGGAAAAGCTCTTTGTGCTTGCTTTTTGATGCCACCCTGGATCAGCAAAACAGTGTGATGTTCCCCCTTAACCTTGTTCAGAATTTCATTTTGTGTTCCATTATGTTGTATTTTTGGAATGACGGTTCTGTGTTTTTGTTTGAAAACTTAGCCTTAAAGGAGAGCAAAACCAAAGAGTGTGTTTCAGTTCTTTGCATCTTTAAGAAGCATGGAGATCAATCCACTATGTATATTTAAATTATCTTGAACTCTGTAGTGAACTGTGTGAATATTCAGTCCATTTGACTGAAGCAACTGTATTTGACATAATTTCAGTAGCTTGGCTTTTATTCCGTGGTCTAATGATGATCGAAACTAATCAGCTCCCTGCATCCCAAGCTGATTAGAGCTACCTCAAAAATAAACTGAACAAGAGAACTAAAATTATTCCTGCTTATCTTTTAGCTAACCATTACCTGTTTGACAACAAATAATAACAACCTGCACTTGTTAAAACACTCAGACACATTTGCACCAAATTGCATTTCCAGGAATTAGTACAGAAATGTTAAAAAACTTTTTCACATGTGTATTTCTGTAGTTTGCTGTCTGGAAGGGAGACGAATGAGGAGGATTGCTGCCAAAATATCTGAGGATTGTGGTCAAAATACCCTAATACAACAGTAGACAGTATTAATGTAAAGTACTGCTGTGGGTCTGGATTTCAGAAATAAATTGGTGTAATCCATAAAATTTCACTCTTGGTATAATAATGAAGTTGAAACCAGCTAACTTATTTTTAAAAAACTAAATTGTCTTTCATGCCAAAACATTTAATTAGATTAATGGCACTAGAAGTATAGTAATGTAGCTCAAGGACAACAGTTTAAAATAACTGATATATGTGCCTGCTTTTAGATGGTCAGAGAGTGTATCAGTCTTATTGTTTTATCTGCAGAATGATTCCATAACATTTTGTAGAACAAATCTGTGTTCACAGGAGTTAATCATATATCAATTCCTGTCTGTTTGTAGGTCTGAGGTTTTTTGATTCTCAGTCTTGGAATGTATAAGGAAGAGCTGTAAAGGACTTGAAACTTATTTTCCTTAAGATATTTCTACAATTTCATATGCGGAAAAAGGTAGTGCAAAGCAAAACCAATTCATGAGAAGATTTAGAATTTGCAAGAGCCATGTTCCCTTTAACAGAGAGTCCTGAAGGGACTTTAAAATGAAGCCTAATCTAGCTGTTGCTAATACCTTCTAGAAACATACTCATTTTGTGTTCAGTTAGGGTAGTAGAAAATACTAAGGTTAGCTCAAAGGAGAGGGTACTAGCTACACTGTGGTCTGCAGGCCCCTATTTATAAAAGTAAACACAGTTATAAGTTATACCCTGTTCAGTAGGCTAAGGGTAAAACCAGGTTTTGGTAAAGAAAAGTAGTCTCATTCAAAGGTTAAGAATTGAATGTCAAAAAAGTCTTTGAAAGTCTGATTAAATTCGTAGTCTTCAGCAGAAGCTGTTGAAACCTCAGCTGCTTAGTTACACATCCACCTCTTGCTGATCTTATTTGCCTGTTATGGAATACATTCAGTCTGTATATTGAGTGAATTTTGCCTTTCTTGCTGCCTTATTCCTATCTGTTTGTGTCACATGGCATGTTGATCACAGAAATAATTTGCTGTGATTCATAGCTTCCTCACTTGCGGACTGTCTTTAGTCCTTACTAAAGGCCTTCTTTACTGCTCTGCATCTAAGTTTTTAGTATGTTTCCCTTTGCTTGTTCTTCACTTCATATGATAATGGTCCCAGCTTTGACTGTGTGCTTTCTCCTTCAAACTTGGCAACTGCTGTATTCTTCTTCTTTGATCCTGTACTGCCACAGCCTTGCCAATTCAGTTCACACCCTGTCAGCTCAAATGGAGAAAGTGCCTGCTCTGTCTATTAAGCACTGTGGATAATAATTTATTTCCCCTCCTTTCATTTTCCTTGTACCTAATGATGGTAGTTCTGAGAACTGTGAAAAAACATTAGATTTCTCTGAAATTCTTACCCAACCTCCACTCTCAAGTTTACTTTGCATGATCCTCATGGTCCCTCAAGGTGAATGACAAGTCCACAACTAAGCCACTTTGTTTTCAGTTAATAGATTCTTCTGCTTTTTTGTGCTAGCTTTTCATATCATCTTAGGGTATTTCATAAATCCTATCACCACTTTTCCCATTTTGTCTTTCTGTACTGCTTGTTGAGCCCTCCATTCTGGGAAGATAAAAGGTCAGTCTAGCTATTTGCTTATTAAATCCCTATGTAGGTCTCCAGTTCAGGCTCCTTCACCAGCTTCCTTGATGAAGTACACACTTATTGTTCTACTCTTCTGGATTACTTTCCTTCCTGTTTAAATGCTTTTGATAGCCCAGACATTTCAGTTCTCACACCATTTTATCTTCAGTGTATTTTGCATGGCACGGAGAGGGAAATGGAATAAGCTGGTAGCTGACACTCCACTTTGCACTCTGTGTGTGTTCATTTTGTGTGGGTGATCTCAAGTCTTCAGTTCATGTTGTGGCAGCTAAATCTGTCTGTTTATTTATTCAGCCTGTTGAATTTCATATTGAGACTTGCAATAGAAGGCCTGCTGCTTCAAACTTCAAAATAGTAGTCACACTGTTTCCTTTGCAAGTATCTCAATTTTTAATCATTTGCCTGTGCTACCAAACATTTACTGTTTACAGCTGTTACTCAGAATTGATGTTTTCCTCTGCCAGAGTGCATAACTCTGAGGTGTGTCGAAATCCTAACCTTTGTTTTAGAACAAGGGCAGAAATCAATTCTTAGTCCTGCAAATGCTTCCTCCTTAATCTTTGTTGGCAGGTATGTGTCTCAAGCATTCTGTTTATACTTCCACAGAGTATAGCTTTAAGAATATTGTCTTACAATTTTCAGTATTTAAAAAATAAGACCCGGGTAGTTCAGGACATCGTCCTACTGTGTGGTGATAACGGCATTGTCAAGGCAATCCCTCCTCAGTTCTCTTGCAAACGCTTCCATGGCTTGCCTTGTTGACACTTATGGATAAAGCTAGAATTAATCTCTTCATCCTCACAGCCTTTTTGAGAATTTGCTGTTAACAAGATATTTCCTAGAGATTAAAAGTTTTCTGTTAAAACCTGGAGAATTGGCATTCTGAGGAGGCTGAGGGTCATAAAATAATAAATTAATGTTGTCATCCACTATACTTGTGATTGACCACTTCTATGTCTTTGGCTTTTGATGTTTTTGAGATACAGCTTTGTAACTCTAATTTGGAAATTTCTTCATGAATACTAAGTACTTTTCAAAATAAAGTATTCATAAGACTTTGAAACATTTTCTGGTGTTAAAACTGTCTGAACAGAGTGAGAATATGTTTGACTTTAAATGAAACAGGTCCTGGCATTTTGGTATTTGTGTAAGAGGCAACATTGTATTAAACACCTAAAATTGGAAATAAGGTAACAGATACCATGGCCAAGTTTGTCCTGTCTGTGATAGGATTTTTAACAAAAGAAGATTTCTGAGAACTTTCTAAGAGGAAATAAGTTTTCGAGCAGGACAGTGTGGTTAGAGTTGGTGCTAAATGTAGCATGTGTTAGAACTTCTGAACATGAAGTGCACTGTAGAGATCGGTATTAATGAAAACTGTGGCAGTCTTAATGAAACAAAGTATATAATCTGGGGAGATTTGTTTATACTTAATTTACAAAAACATCTCTGCTGTTTTCAGTCCCAGTTCCAGGATATAATATCCCATTTTGTAAAATTCTCATACAGATCAGGCTTCTTTCACTGCAGTATAGTGATTGTACAGACTGTCATTTTCTCAGAAGATCTGGAAGAAATACATTCTGAAAGTAACTGTAGCTGTCACTTACAGATAACTTAAAGGGCCTGTGGTAAAAGTGTATGACTAATAGAAGGTAATTTGAATTGTACATTGTGTCATAAAATTGAAGAGTATTCAATAGAAATGTTAAGCTTTAAAATTTAAATTGGTAGAGGCAGCTTTGTTGGTTTTGTAGTTTTTGTTGGGGTCTTTTTTTGGTAGGTTTTCTTTGGATTTGTGGGGGTGTTTGTTTTGGTTTTTTGTGGGGTTTGATTTTTGGTTTTGTGTTTTGTTTTTGTTTGTTTGTTTTGTGGTTTTTTTGGTTGTGTTTTTTTTTAAATTTGTTTTCAACCAGTGATGTTGCTGCTTTCCTAGTAAGGCTGTCAGAAATGAAAACAAATAGTTCATTGTGTGCCTGTTTACTTTCTGGGCAAAACCAACAAGTGAATAATCAGGTGAAGTTCCTCATAATCTGCTGGTTCATCATTCTTCATATGGTTTATGCATCTTGAGATTTAACATATAGCATAATGTACCATGCTATAAGAGACAGGATATTGGGTGGAAAAAAGTTTAGAAGTTTTTGGGCTTTTTGTCCTCACATGGCAGGGGGAACATATGTGTGCCTGTTCTCATTTGCTTCAGAAAGTACTACTTTTAATACTGTAATCGTGTCTTTTCTTACAAAAAAAAAAAAGGCATTGTTTTGTAAGTTGAAAGGTTACTCTGAAAATAATGTTGTATGCCTTGGCCAGTAAGTTTTCAATAGCATTGCTATCCTTTTTCTATTCCAGCAAGCTGTGCTGTAAATTGGTATATAATTTTTCATGCACAGGGACTGGTAAATGAACTACATGTTCATTTTATTAAGAAATGCTGACAAGTTAATCTTTTTTCCTGCCCAGTATGATGAATTGGTTCCTGCATCCCTGACAACCAAATATGGAGGGTTTTATATCAACACTGGTACACTGCAGTTCCGACAGGCATCTGAATCAGAAGATGAAGACTTTGCAGAAGACAAAAAACATAGGCCACCTAAAGTGAGTGATCTTAATGAGGCTTTTATACAGAACTGCTAGCTAGGTAGACATTGGAAATACTTGATACACTTCGAAGGGTTCAGATGAAGAGACCGAATATAGCATGATGCACAATACTGTTCTGTTATTCTGTTTTCTGTTTTGTGGCTAATGTACTAGCATTTGGGAAATAACTCACTTTGTCCACAGGCTGTCCAGTCTTGTAAGACTAACCATCTGTTTAGGCAAGCTAACAAGTTGTGCCCACTCATCTTGGACTGACAGATGATTCTGTGATTTGATAAGCATTATGAGATAAGCATTTCATTATGAGATGAGAACTTAAATTCAGTACTGCTTTTATGATTTTGCACAAAGCTTGCATGGTTTGAAATTGTTCCTAATATTCAGAATAACACTTAAACCAAAATATATGTTAAAATAAACTCAGTGCATAAGAATAGCTATATTAAAAATTACATATACAATCTTTCCCAGACAGCATGCTGTTCTATAAACTTTAACAAGTTATTATCTATGCAAACATAGTTACATAGGCCATTCACAAGTTCCATGCCATTCCAAGAACTTACTGCTGTCTGATGTCCTTTCCTGCTCTATAATTCTTTAACATAGTTTTAAGGGTCTTGTAGTGGGTGTGACTGGGATGCAGTTAACTTTCTTTATGGCAGTCCATATGGTGTTATGGTTTGGACCATGACTAAAATAGTATTGATAACTACACTGAAGTCTTGCCTGTTGCTAGCTATGTTTGCACAGTGTGAAGGCTTTCTTGTTCCCTGTGCTGCTTTATCAGGTAATCTAAGGATCAGCAAGAACTTGGGGGCGGGAGACAGCTGGTCTGTACTGGCCACCAAAGATGATCCATACTGTGCAACTTAGTAGGCAGCAACAAAACTGTGGTAGCAGAAGAAAGTGGAGGGATTCAGTCTTCCAAGGCGGCCAGTGCTCCTACTGGTTGGGCATCAGTCTGTGTGTTCCTTAGACTATTTTTCATATTGGAAACTCTAAATTCAATATCTGTTTAAAAATTATTATGATTGACACTTGTCAGTAACTGCAATTGCTGCTAGGAACCCAGTCATACTGTTTGCCTTTATGCACACTGAGGTGTTTTTCCTTGCTCTGAATTGGAAGGTGTAAAGAAAACTAAATGATTCTTGCTGTAAAAGTTCTTTAGGATGGAAGAATCATTGCCCTTTATTTTCTCTCGTTTCTAGATAGCAAAGTTAAAAGAAAGTGAAGATCGTGGAATGAAGAAGCGCAAGCGGAAAGAGGAAGGGACGGAAAAGGAGAAGAAGCCTCGGAAAATGAAAGTTCCTAAGCAGTTGGGGTAGGTTTCTTTCTTTATAGGAACCCTTGAAGTATATGAGAGGTTTGGTTTCAAGATTGTGTGCCATAGCAAGATTATCACAGCTCTTTTGAATGTGGTACTTTCAAACTATAATTCATAGCGAGAGATTTTGTTTCAGAATTTGTGTGGGGCTTTTCTATGGATCACTCTTATAGGCTAATTTTTTCTGTCCCCTGAAATTTTGAACAAGGAATAATAAGGAAGGACAAATCACAAAAATTTTGAGTCTTACAAATAGCATTATCCTTGATTGTCCCACCCAACATCTTGGATAACACTAAGAATTACATATTTTAATGAAAAATAATCTTCTTTCTATCCTCTTATTTCTAATCTGGAAAACTATAAATACAACTTAATTTTTCTACATGTTCCTTACTGACTTTGTGTATGCTTTCCATAGAGGGATTAGGGTGGTGGTTTTTTTAATTGGCTTCTAGAAAACTGTCGCTGAGTGGAAGTTGTCTTATTATGAATATTCACGTTGGTATTGAAAATATATTGATCTTATTTTTCATCAAGGTGATGAGTTGGCAGAAAATTCAGTTTTAGTATATAGATGTTGAGTCTGCATGTAAAAATTCTTAGCAGTGAAGAGAATTTAATATACATGGTGTGCCTAAACTTAAGGCAACCTTCCATCATTCAGGAGTCTTGAGAGGCAAGTTTAAGTATTTCAGTAGCACAAGTCTGCTATGAGTTTAACAATTGTGCTAACTTCTCTGTAATGAAACTGAGAAGTCAAAATGAATAACCTTTGAAATAATCTAATGTCTACCAAACTTAACAAAACAAATCAGTTGGACAGCAAGAAATCACGTGACCACCAAACCTTTATGATAACTGATAGAATAATCTGAAGACAGAAGCACCAAGTACTTGCTTCTTCCCCCTGATAACTTTTTAATTGTGCTAAACTTCAAGTTTTTTGTTAAAGGTTACTGAGGCCTCAAAAATCACATGCATGCTAATGAAAGATTTCTTTCCTCTGCAGAGTAATGGCCTTAAATTCACACAAGTCTGAGAAGAAGAAAAAGAAACTGTATAAAGACTCGCTCTCTCTGGCTGCCATGATCCGTAAATTTCAAAAAGAGAAGGAAGCCATGAGGAGGAAGGAATCTAGTCCAAAACCTCCAGTGACTGTAGCAACCTCTACCCCTAGTAAAATTCCTTCCTCCTCTCTCAGTGCAGGAAACGATATCTCTGACTTGAATCTTAGGATCAATGATCCTGTCCTCTCCATTTTTGGTAGCACAAATGAACCTGAGCTCCTGCAAGAAACTGAAAGTGCCCTGGAGATGCTGGGAGACATTGACTTTGACAAGTTGCTTGATGGCACTTCTGATGGCAGCCCGGTATCTGAGCTGTCAGGAGAAAATGGAAATGTCACTCAGGCAACCTACACCTCTCAGGTCATGACACCCAAGCAGGTGCCTGCCCTCCCCGAAGGTCTGCCTGTGCTACTTGAAAAGCGCATTGGAGACCTTCGAACAGTAAGTATGAATTCACTGGTAATGGATTGCATTCAGGAATCTGAGAGAACAAGGAAGAATGATTAGGACCTTGGGTGTCATCCTTGAATTGCTGGCTGAAGCTTTAAAAATGAAGAATTGATCTTAACGTCCACTTAATGGCTGTACATATACTCAGATGAAAATAGGCATGGAGATTGTGCAGGTCAATTGTTCAAGCAGTGTTTGTTTCACAGTGGAAACAAGGTTTTCTAAACGTTCTGTGTACACTAACTTGTAATGTTTATTTGGGTTTTTCTCCATAATGGGAGTAGCAGTGTTACTTTAACTTGAATTATTAGTTGGTGAAATGGATGGGTGTTTTCTTATTTTGGAGGGGGAAACCTGAAATATACCTGCAGCCTACAAATCCATGTATTGAATTTTTGGCTTCAACTTGCCAGTTGGAAAAAAAACAAAAGAAAAAAGAAAACAAACAAAAAAATCCCCCCACCAAACCCAGAAACCACCACCCACCACAAAACGGAACTTTTTCTTCTGGAAGGCTAGAATGGAGTCTAAACTTTTCAAAAATGGTGATAAATGGTATTAAGTCAACAAGTTACAAATATCCCAGTATCTTACTGAAAGAGATCAGGGCTACTAAGGTGTCGTATACTCCTGGTTTCAGTTGTGGATGTTATCTTCAATTGAGAATAAATTTGTTGTTTGATTGTCCACATTATGATATTAAAGCTTTTGCTTACTTAGAATAAAGTGCAGCTTGTCCTTATGCAGAGTAAGTTTTGTAAAAGTAGTTAAAGTTACTACCTATTTTGGACAAAAAGAAAATAATTTAAAGAGTGGCAGAGCTTGCTTTGCTGTGGGATAAAGTGATGATAAAACATGATATTTGTTTTACCTATATGTAAACGTCTTCTAATTTCCATACTGATTTTTCAGCATATCAAGCTAAATACAGCCAAGGGACTAATACTTACTAAAGTGAAAGAGATTCTGTCTACCTTTGAGTATTCAGGTTAATTTTGCTATGAATCAACACAAGCTTCTAGCAAAACTGCAGAAGTGGATTAGGCCAAAAGTCAGGAAGTGTTAGCAACTTGCCCCAGGTAAATTCATGTTACTTCAATGTATAACAATCCACAAACAGTTGGAAGAAATCTTTGGTTTGGTGGCTCTTGGCAAACATAACTCTACAAAGAATCAAGGAATGGTTTGGGTTGGAAGGGCCCTTAAAAATCATCTAGTCCAACCTCCCTGCCATGGGCAGGGGCACCTTCCACTTAGACCAGTTGGGAACTGGGGCACCTTCCACTTAGACCAGTTGGGAACTCTTCTGTTTTGGGCTTTTGACAGTGTCTTCTGGAAGTCTGTATGCTGAGCAGAGTAAGTCTACCCTTATACTTGGGGAAAAACTAGACCATGTGTTGACTTAAAGACTGCAACTTCCATACCTCCTGCAAATTGCAATCTTCCAAAAAGCACTAAGACTAAATGTGTCTTTTCAAATGCTTACCAGCCCACAGCTTTGGAGCTCTTTAGCACAAAGATAGAGAAGAAGTTTATAATGCTGTAGGAAAAAGCCAATGTTCCATGGATATATAATACATCAAGATTAAAAAAGAATAAAATTAGCCACTGACTGAATATAATAAAAACTTCCTCACTTACTTTTGTAGATTTATGTGTTCTAGTTCCCTAAGTGGGCAATTCTGAACTACCATGATAGAAGGCAATATTGTACACAAGCAGGAAAGTAAAAGGGCTTTTTTTGATTTTGAAGGTAACTGTCAAGAGAGTATGTGTGGGGGGGAAAAAACCCAACCACAATTCAGTAATAGTGATGAAGTTTTTGAATCTGCCAATGTTGTTCTCTTTAAAAGCTAGCAGTACTGTCCAGTATGATAGCATAGTGCTGGAATTGCCTTTAAGGTCTGCCTGGGACTGAAATGTCAAAGCATATATTTCCTTTCACTTTGTATAAACCAGACGATGATGCTAATCCTTGTGTTAATTATGCTTAAAGACACTGGATTTAAGACTTTCAAACTTGTCTTTTTGGTATCCTGTCACTTGTAAACATCTATAACCTTTCTAATTTTTTTAGCAGGACAAATACTTCAGTATTCTTAAACAGATAGTGCCATCCCCTCAGCAGCCGAACTTATGGTAGAAAACAATGAGCAGAATGCAGTCCTTGCAGGAGCTTAAACTCCAGTATCAGTGTTCATGACTGAAGTGGTAAAACGTTCAGACAATGGGCTTACCTTATGGTTTTGATAGGGTATCACACTGTTTTCCTGTGCAGTGTCGAGTTCACAGTTCTAGAATATATTTTTCTTTAAACTTAAATGGGTCAGTTACAAAGAGCAAGAAAGTAAGTCATAGTAATAAATTAATTTAATCAAGTTAACACTTGCACTTATTTGTAATTTTTAGCTACATTGTCACAAGTCACTGATTTTTTTTTAAAGACAGAATTAGAGATTCTTAATTATTTGAATATTCAGCCTTGTAGCATGTTGGCTGCCTTTAATCATTGTCAGTCACGATAATGATGCCACACTTGCCCACTTTTCTGCATGTGTACCATTTTCCAGCTCTTCTAGATATTTGCTGTCTGGTCCCAATGCCAACATATAAGATAACAATAAGCCTCTCAAAGTGGAGCTCTTTTCTTTTGACTTCTAAAAATCTGCAGAGTAGATTTTACTACTGATTTTTATAGAATGGTACAGGGAATTGGCTTTCTACTCTAAGCTGTAATTGTTTGTGAAAATAAACATCTAGGCAATAAGAACAAAGATAAAGGATTCTGCATGGGAATTCCTGTGAGATAACTAAAACCTAACAAAAGGAAACATATCTATACACACACACACATATATATATATATGTATAAATAAGGCTGTCTTTTTTTTTCCCCCTGCACTACAAACAGACTCGGGAAGAGACAAGACAAAAATATTAGAGAGATAGTCTAAAGATGGCACCAGAAAAGAGGGATGAAGTATTTCTCTAGCATACATAATCCCTTTGTAGAAATTGCCATGAAGGTTTGAGATGCATCTAAGAAAGCTGGGAAGTTGTAACTGGGTAAGGCACATAACAGGTAGAAGAAGATGGAGTAGAAATCTGTTAACGCTCTTGCATGCTTGACTTGTCAAGCAATGCTCTTCTTTTTAGAACTCACAGTAGTAGAATGTTGTTGGTGGTGAGATAATAAAACATCTCTACCATTTTCTTTCTTCATGGTTGTTGAAAAGATGAATGTGTTAACATCAGTGATACAGGCAAATTGTAAGTAGAATGATTGTTTGTCCTAGAGCAAGGTGTTTATTTGAGTATAACAGTAACAACCCTAATTTTTTTCTGAACAACTGAGTGTAGCTTGATTTTGTTTATTCTTTTCCAAGTAACATTAACTGGAAAATAAGAATGTGATGCAGCTGTAAAAGTGAAGATACAAAGATTGTTGGGATAAAATACTCTATGAACTTGGATACTCTTTCTTTGTTGTATTTTCAGGCTGCCAAGATGTTTGATGAAGAAGGCAGGAAGAAGTTTTTCACGCAAGACATGAATAATATTCTTCTGGAGTAAGTGCTTATCTGTACAACCTTCCCTTTTTGGAAAGGGGGTCAAAGGAAAAGTACAGAAGAGGAAGTATTATTGAGGTTGTTCCAACAAAGTCCTTAAAAGTCAATGAAGGTAGATCAGTCTAAGCCAGTTACTAGTTAGAGATTTATATATGAATACAATTCTTGTCATGACTGTCTGTCTTCATCCAGTGTAGTGTTTTGTAGTGCCCTGGTCTTTGACTTCATGTGTAAAGTTCAACAAAACTGCTGTTATTTGCTCCTGTCCTCAGTTTTGTAACTCAAAAAGCCTTCAGCTTTCATGAGGGAAAAATGCCTGATTTTTTAACTCTGTAAGCTAACTGTTTAATATTGAGGGTTCTGTGTTCACAGAATATGAAACAAAAAGTAATCTCTGGAAGACTGTAGCAGTCAAAATTGTATCAATTTTGATTTGTAATGGTGACTGTAAACAAAATTTGAGTGTTCAATATTGCTGGACAAGTACATATATGAATGGTTTCTTGCCATCGATTGAGGCTTCCTCTTTTTATGAAAAAGGCTTATCTGAAAATTTTCCAAGCTGCTATTTTCAGTGTGCGTAGCTAGAATATGCTATGCTTACAAAGCTTTCTTAGGTTTGTGTTCAGTTGTCACATTGGAATGCCTCATGGATTGCCTGTCTCCTGTTTGTTTGTCAGTATTGAGCTACAGTTACA
Source organism: Pachyramphus minor (assembly GCA_013397135.1). NCBI lineage: Eukaryota > Metazoa > Chordata > Aves > Passeriformes > Tyrannidae > Pachyramphus > Pachyramphus minor. The sequence goes on from VYXB01005982.1 coordinate 261,166, forward strand.
GGAGGTAAATCCTGCCATCCGCAATGGAGTGTACTCTCACCTGGAGGCTTTTGTGCCGTGCAATAAGGACACACTGATAAAGCGTCTGAAGAAGTTACACCTCAATGTCCAGGTAATGATGGAGAGATTTGCTCCAGCACAAGTCAGTTACGTGACATTGATGAGAACTCAGTGCAGGAAAGTAGAACAATAGTCTCAAATAAAGCAAAATATTTTGGATCATTTTTTCCGTACACCTGCTATTGTTGCTACATTAGGAACAAATATTTTAAATACTTCAAAGCCTTTATTTTAGAATGAAGTGCCTTCATCTTGAAAGCTTAGTACAGGCTATAAAGGAGTGTTTCTGCTGTCATCTGCGATTATTTCTGTAGTCACAGGGTACATATCAAAGTAGCAGAACTAGAAAACCACAATAATCATGGTTATGACAGGCTAAAAAAAAAAAAATTACTCTGGCATTCACTTTTGTGTCACAAAAAAAAGAAGACTAGATGGATAATAGATGACCCAGCTTCTATTTTTTTGTGCAAATTTCTCTTACAAATACTTTGTATGCCATTTTCAGTCACTTTTCTCTTGAAGACTGTTTTTCCTGTTGAATAAAAAAGTTATCTGTGACCTGAAGTATCCTGACCAGATTCTTTAGATAAATCCAGGACTAAATCTTGTGGAAGATCTGAAGGTGAATGCAGAGATCTTGGAACTTGCAAACAGATTCATATGCTATTTCTAAGCAAACAGACAGAATATTCTAATTCTTCTCAGTAAGCAGTTAAAATTAACAAAGTGAAGTCAGAAGATGTGGGAACAGAATTCAAAACATGTAGGGAAGTGTATGGTATATTACTTTAATATTTGCAGTTTTTAATATATGGAGACAATTCTAAATACATAGTCTTTACCTTCAAGGTACACAAATTGCATATAATAACAATATAATACTCAGATAATACAATACATATTTATATTTTGTTCATTACCTAGGATTTTTTTATACCACAGAGGTTTTGGAGACATGATTAACTGGATATTTATTTGCAAGTGTTAAAGATACAAATTGGTCAGTTCGTCTCACTTTTTCCCCCTCAAGTGTTTTTCCCTTCCTTATTTTAATGTAAAAGCGTTATTTAGTAAGATCATGCCATAATGTTTTGGACTATTCATGATACATTTCCTTGTGACTATCTTTTGCTGTTTCTGGTCTCAAGACTTAAGTGATAAATATGTGTATTTATATAATGATGTTGCACCTAACAGGATTCAAGTGCCATGTAGAATACGGCTATTGCAGTCAATACATATTACTGGGAATATTACCCTAGGAGCGAGCAGGAGATAATTTTCACGAAACGATCTGAAATGCTCTTTATTTTACATCTAATAGGACTGGTTTGGTGTTTCTCTATTTGCAGGATGACCGCTTGAGAGAACCATTGCAGAAGCTGAAACTGGCTGTCAGTAATGTCATGCCTGAACAGTTATGCAAGTATCAAGAGGACTGTCAGGCCCGCAATCAAGCCAAGAATGCCAAGTAGGTATTCCTGGAGACTGTGCATGCCTGTTCTAGGGCCCAGATGGAAGTCTTTATACATGTTGTTCATTCCTTGAGCTCAGAAGAGCGCTCAGCTCCAGTTTACAGGTGTCTCTGTTGTGAATTGTACAAAGTACTTAGTTTTGTGTAAGTGTCATCTGACTCTTGAGAGAAATTCCATTAACTGAATGAGGTAGGTCTTGAGAGAAAGAAACCTGAAGGGTTGCTGGATGATTCCTAAAATGGTGACTTAATGGAGGAGGATGGTGTATTCCTTGTTCATTATAATTTTTCCATTATAGTTAACTAATTTTAGATTTGGAGAAGCACTAATATTTTGATAAGCATCCTGCTATTTCCCAGCAGAGACACTACATAAAGTTAGTAGTGTCATCCTTGATATCATCTATACAGTGTGTCCTGTTTACTTGTCTCTGAGGGCCATAAAGCCGTGGGGAGAGGAAGATGAACTTTTATCCTTTCAGGAAGTATAATGAGAATCTGAAGACAGGTCCTTTGTGGGTTTTTTTCCTAACGACTAAAATGACACTCTTTTTCAATGAAATATTTTGTCTGTGTACTATACCTATAAAGAAAATAATGGTTCCAACTGTAGGTTGCAAGCGGAAGATGAACGAGAGAAAAATGGGTCAGAGGAAGATGATGATGAGAAACCTGGAAAGAGGGTTGTGGGACCCAGAAAGAAGTTTCATTGGGATGACACAGTGAGGTGAGACAAAACTGTTGAATAAATAATTGTTCCCAGAATTAAACCTCAGAAGTTTTGGAAAGTGTTGGTGCTAAATATGCAAACTAGAATTCCGTAGTGGTGAAAAGCCTTTATCTTGAAAGGCAAGATCATCCTATGTCCAGCCCTTTCAGGTTCCACTGCTTTTTTTTCTGCTTTATCCAGGACTTCAGATTACTTTAAGAAAAGAACCAGATGTGTAAGCAGAGTTGTAACTGTTGCCCACCTTTCTAGGAATTTGTTAGAAAACACCAATGAGCACTAAAGACTTCTGCCACAATAGGACAGGCCATCAAGACTGGTGATGCTGGTTTGGCAAGCCTCCTAATCCTTGGGCACACCGGCACCTAGAGTGCAGGACTCTTAACCCCTTCTATTCCCTGTGAACACAAATTCTGTGTTAACTCTCAAAAGTAGCACAGATTCTTGTCTGAAATTATCATTTATTAGAGTTCTGTTTCTTAGAGTAGATGTTACTGAAAACTCAGATTACTGTTTTTTAAATAATCTAGGTATTTAAGCAAGCAGATCTTTCTAAATTAGTAATTTCTCATGCAAGATCTAAGCTAATTTTAGTACAAATGTATATATGTTACTTAAAGGGCCTGGTAGACGTTGTGATGAGCCTTTTTAGTGTGTTAAGACAACAGGTAAGAGAGCTTCATGAAATATATACAACCAGTATACCTTGGACTGACCTGGAGGGAGCCATACTTGAAGAGGAGATATTTAAATCTGTTGCATTTTTCATTCAAGAGGCTCTGAGGCCGATTTACTTAACTGTGCTCACTTTTATATTTTCTAGGACAATAACAGACAATCTCTGTCAGAAAGAATCCTTCTGTTGAAATACTCAGAGTAGAATGGATTTCACTTCCTTTCAGACAAATGAGAGGTCATTGTGAGCCAAGTGAGAAGACATGTTTCAGCTATAAGAAAACCACAAAATGTAGAACAAATTACAAAATAATAGCAGGATGAAAATAAGAGCCATATGGTCTGTTGGAAATGGAGAAGTGACATGGTAGATCATACCAATTTGTAGTAGCAAATTTGTGCAGTGCACACTTCCAAAAAACACAGTTGGAACTGAGCGCTTCCTACAACTTGCACTGGACAGCAGCCTTCATTTCTCAGCCTTTTTCTGCTGAGTTTTTGAAAGGGTTGTTTCTTTTATTTTGTTTCTTTTTGCAGGTCTCTGTTGTGTAATCTTGTCAAGATCAAGCTGGGATGCTATGAGCTAGAGCCAAATAGAAGTCAGTCTGCTGAAGATTACCTCAAAACCTTTATGGAAACAGAAGTGAAACCACTTTGGCCTAAAGGCTGGATGCAGGCAAGGTAAGATACCTGCTTTATAAATCTGCTGATTTTTTGAATCTTACTTATTGTCTTACATTTGACCTCAATAATGTACTGTTAATATCGATTAGAACTTTAGCGTATGTTCTTGAAGCTGGAATATATTAGAAGAATGAATGTTTTCCCAAAATGAATTTTTCTCTCTTGTTTGCAAGCCTGAGAGTGAAAAAACCCACTGTTTTCCTTGGAGAACTATTTGTTTTTTTGTTATCTCCTAGAGACTGAATTTACTGAAGCTCAGAACATAGCACATGATGCTTCACTTGAGGGGAAAGTATGAGGCAGGAGGGTAACTGCTTGGGAAGTTCTTTATGTGATATAGAAAGTGATAGTGATATAGAAAGCGGTTTTGCCTGTATGTTGTCACCCTGAATTATCAGACTGCTTACAGAGACTTTAAAATTATAAACTGGAATTTCAGCACCAGTGTTCACAAAACACTTAAGGTTTGTGCTCTCTATTTCCTGTGTGCAATTGGGATGCTCTCTGATACTGCAGTTAAAAATACACTGGTTTCTATAATTGCTTCCTACTGACATAAGAAGAAACAAACATGCGGGGGGGGATAAAATGGGAGCCGTGTTAACCATTGTGAAATACAAATTTGATCAAGTTTTCAAATGCTTTGGAGTGAAAGAAAAGCAAATATGGTTTGATCTGAGTTCTTTCCTCCTGTAGCACCCACTGTAAAAGACAATTTCCCATCAAATCTTGACCTGACTGTAAAAGCTAAATGATACAACAATAGTATCAACTTGCTCAGGAATACCTTTATTGTAGATTAGTCAAATCTGTAGCAAGGTGTAAAAATAACTGTACTGAGATATTTCTTAGAATAATCAGTGTAGAAAGTGAGCTGCCGGTGAAGTAGTAATAAAGGAACAAATGAAGTTTTACACTTCCTGGTATACAGCTGACTTATTTCTGTTCAAGGATTTAGTTTTGTAAACTAAGTATGCTGATGACTGAAATATTATGAAGATTTTATCGAAGTAGATAAGACAAGGAATCCCAGTTTAGTTTAAGAACAAATATGGAGATCACTGATGATTAAGGTGAAATAGTCAAGAGATAATGTGAGATGATTCAAGAATACGTAGAAGTAAAGCATGTTCAAACGTTTCATTTGAAAGCCATATAACATATTTGGTTCTCTCCTTTTTATTTGGTAAGTGTGCTGAAAATTTCCATGAGCTTTTAAACTACCTATACAATTGGTTTCAACAAAAAAAACCAAACAAAAAACCAAAATGTCCTCCCAACCCCAAGCTGCCCAAAACAAAGCAAACCAAAACCACCAACAAACCAAACAAACCCCAATAGCTAACAGATGTTAACTTCTTGTTGACCAGCAAGACTTCATTTATCAACTGGGCAGTTTTAGTACCATAATAATTTACAAATTGGCCTGTATCTTCTGGGATGCACTTCCCTGCTTTCTGTTTAGAAAGTGATGTATTGTAATTTGTAGGTAAACAGTTATGGAAAGAGGAAAAGAAAGTATTTCCTGCAGTCTGGCCGTGGTAACTCCTAATACAGCACAAAATTCATATTCAGGATGCTCATTTTGTTGGGACTTTAAGGTAGGGGTTATTGCTGAAGGCTTATAATTTTTCACTTCTATGCGTGGCCTCAAGTGAAAAGGAGCTATGTAAAATGGAAAACAAAATTAGTAGGCATCTAATGCTAAAACGGATCTACTGACTATATATTCATAAGGAATTCTTACTAATCAGAGTAGGTCAGTAGCAGGCATTTGTGGGTTCAGCTCAGAGGAAGAATTTCTTCCTCTTTCAAAGTTAACTGTACTTAGTGTTTCTCATGGGTTTGTAAAGAAGCGTGCAGTAAGGTATTGATCGTAACTTGAAATTACAGAATCACAGAATTGTTAGGGTTGGAAGGGATCTCTGGAAATCATTTAATCCAATCCACCTGCCAAGGCAGGATCACCTAGAGCAGGTCACAGAGGGAATGTGTCCAGGTGGAGTTTGCATGTCTCCAGAGAGGAAGACTCCACAACCTCCCTGGGCAGCCTGTTCCGCTGCTCTGCCACCCTCAATGTAAAGAAGTTCTTCCTCGTGTTGAAATGAAACTGGTGAATTTACACCTTGTTCATTTGTATCACAATTACCCTTGTCACATGAACTTCCTATGTGTATAACTTCCATCCTGTGCCCCAGGAGATTGTTTTATTAATATCCATGGATTTAGAGAAATACTTTTTTCTCTTAAAGGATCCCAAACCCTTTTCAAGGAATGTAACTGCTTTTTTGTAACTGGGTTGCCTATTAATTCCATGTGTGTCTGAAAAATCTGCAACCCAAATAGGTGTACGTTCAAAAAAACCCAAAGTGTAAGAAACGGGGAGTCTTTCCTGTAATTCCAAGAATGTCGTCGTCTTTGTAGGTGGTCTTGCACGTAGGCTTGCAGGTCAAACAGCACATTTGACTTGAAATCATAATCAGAGAGAAACAAGTTCATACTGATCTCTCTGTCATCAACTTTTACATCTAAATATATGTATGCAACAGAGGGGTTATTTTTCAAGCATGTTCTTGCTTTGCAACATATACTGCACTCTCCTTTCTTTGCACTATTTTTGGTTTTTGTCTTATAGTACTACCCTTTTGTCTTTAACCTTTAAGGATGAGACTACAAATTACTGGGGCCTGTGATAAATTTCTAACTTTCATTTCCAAATGAAAAAGATTAAGGAATGGATAAAGCACCAAGAAGGAGGTGGGGAAATATTCTGGAGAAGCTGTGTAGGTCAGAAAGTGGCACATTGAACATTTAATGAGAAATGTTATTTTTACTCCATGATGTTCTTCATAGGCATTCAGTAGTTTCTGACAGGGGAATTTGGAGGTTAGTGTGGTGAAGAAAATATGAAAATGGAGCTGGAAGTAGAATCTGAGAAGTCAGGTACTGAACTATGGTGAGAGAATGTCGGTGTTCCCTTACCAGATGACATAAGATTTGTGGATACTTGGATTTTTTGTAACTATTGCAGCTCTACAGGTGAAAAGGTCTTGTTTAGACAGCTGTTCATGATGTGGTGAGTTAGTGTAATGGCAGTGGTGTAGGAAAATCTTGTCTGTTCTGGTTTGGCTACCTGGAAACAAGGGGACCAAGTTTTCTTTAATTGTCTATTTATAGCTGCATTTCAATAGCAAGCTGTAGGATAGGTACAGGTCAGGAATCATTTTCACTTCCCACTTTTCAGCTCAGGACTTGATAATATTGAAATAACAGCATGTGAACTTTTGAGATTTGTTGTCCTGGCTCTTGCCATTCCTTGGCTCTGTAGTAAAAGTTGTATGTGTAAGTCCGTGTAACTGAAGTCACAGAAGTGGTACAGAATAGCCTATACAATGTACTGAAGAAAATTAGAAACAAACTTGGCTGCTGTGTTCAGACTTTTTCTAAAGCACAGAGGGAAAAACCCACAACAGGTTAACCACAAACCCAAACCTATGATCACTTTTTGGTATGTAGTGTGAAAAGTTTACAATAGTCATTACTTTGATATTTAAAATATTTCATTAACCTTTAAGGAGAGAGAATTCAAAATATGTTTCTTCTGTCCAGCTGAAGGAAGTAATATTCTCTTATGTTGACTTCTGTTTGGTCATTTACTGAGGTATTTTGAATGTAAACTTTAATTATTATAATTTTTTTTAGCATTCTTCTGTTTATGAATACCTGGACCTATATCATGAATATCAGCAATACAGACAAACTGCTTACTAGCTACTCTGGGAACAGATAATCAAAGGGTGGTTCTGAAAATCAAAGGATACTTGCGTATTTGGTGGTCATGCGCCATTTGTCGCAGTAAAATCACCTCATGTTCTTTTTCTCGTCACTCCTTTAGGATGCTTTTTAAAGAAAGCCGAAGTGTTCACAATCACCTCACTTCTGCTCCGTGAGTATACTAGTGACAATTTACTAAGGCCTTTAGATGGTGGATAGCATCTTTCCTCATCTTCATGGTACCTCTTTTTGGATGGAGGGAAGCAAAGGGAGGTATTTTGGGATTTGTTTGAAGATACTTACAATGATGTTTATATATTTTTAATGCTTTAATTTAGGCATATAATTGTAATGTTCTTGTGGCACTATATTTTAACTCACTGCTGAAGGGGCTAGATAACTCAAGGGGGTATTAATTCTTGAATTAATGCCTTTTACTCAAAGTATTTCAAAGCACTGCACACCGCCTAAATTTTAACATGCAGCATATTAAAATGAACTCAGACTGCTTTTTTCTTTTCCTCATAAATACCTCTGTAATCACAGAATGCTGTGTATCTTAGTGGATATTATCTTCCCAATATTCAGACAACACTGTGTGCCTCTCAGGAACTGTCCACCTTCAGCCAGAATTCAGATAAATTATTGTGACTTTGAATAACATCGAAATTGCAACCTTTGTGATAAATATGATTAACATGGGATATTTTTCTACCTAATAGCAACACTGAGTCATGGTCCACCTACAGTAAGGTTGTTTTTTTTTAGCCAGGCATATTTCTAGTTGCTTAGGAAAGGAGAAAAAATTACCTCTAAGATGTAAATCTGTTGATCCCCTTGAAGAAATAGAAATGAGAAAAGAAGGTGTGAAATGCTCAGCTTCTAAGTTGAAGCTGATGACTAATAATCCTTAATGCTGTCCTTGCTTGCATAGCTGCAGTTGATGCTATGGTGTTCATGTACACTGCAAAAGAAAACCTGGAAGTTTGTTAACTGACTTCTTGCAACAAATACTGTTTTAACAATTGATAAGCAACAAACCACTTTTTTGTGCTGAGGAGAAGCAGCTGTTTTTATCTGGTTTGAAATAAACGAGAACAGGAAGTATCTTCCTCAGGGACAAAAACGTCAGCATAAAGTGAAATTATATTACTACCCTAGATGATTTCAGTGTAGACAAAGCTCTACTAAGTGAACAAACTCATTAAGAAGCTGAAATGAATTGATATTTTTAAGTTCCTCTAAATCAGAAAAATAAAAAATAGCTTTCCTGATATGTTGGGTTATATCAGCAATTCAGTTGTTTTTGCAAGTAATTTATATAGCAATACGTGACCAAAAATGGTTTGAAAGTGTGGGGTTTTTTCTTTCCCCTCTATATTTTAACCCATTTTTTATTTCAAGGATGGTATATTATTAAAGCTGAACTCCAGTAGTCATCCTCCTAGTTTACAGGGTAACGTCAATCAGGGTAACACTTAAAACAAAAATTACTTACCTATTTTTAATCTTCTGATGTGCATCTATCTCCTCTTTTAGGGCAAAGAAGAAGGTGATTCCAGCCCCTAAACCCAAAGTGAAGGTAAATGCCTATTTAGATATCTCAATATTCATTCAGTGGTCCAATATGACCATTTAATACAACCTGTTTCTGCCTCTGATCTGGGAAAATTCTTGCAGAAGGTTTCCATCAGGGAATGCTATGAGAGCATATTGACTTGGTAGTGCACTTCTTTAAAGAATGTTGTAAAAAATATTAGTATTAGTTTTTTGAAAAATTATTATGAAGAGGGACTAGTTCCAGTAAAGTTCACATCTCTTGATGAGTGCTCTGTGTGTTTTAAGTTTTTATTAAATTGGCAACACTGGAAAAAAGTGGTTTTGGGAGGATACCATAATAAATTGATCAAGGTTCTCATTAGACATGACTAGATGTCATCTTAATTCAATAACAATTTTATTTAGTAATCAGATTAGCTACCCTATTCTTCACACCTTTGATTGTTCTTCACTGTGTGGGGCACTTGTAGTTATGCGGAGCAACAACAGTGGGTTTTTAAATGAAAATATTGAGTTAGTACCAGGACTCCAGCACTTAGATATCATAGGTATCTCTGTATGCAAATTTCAATACTAGATCTTTTGGTTTATCTGAATTTACAGAATAATAGTATTACACTAAAGACACCTTTAAATCTACTCCAGAAAGACTATTAAAACTGACCTTTCCTATCTCTCATTCTCAGGACTCCAGTCCAAAAAAAGAACAGAAGACCTGTATGTCTTCAGTCAATTCAAGTTGTGCTACTGTACTGAGTTCCAGCACACCTGTCTGCACCCCAGCCAGCTCTAGCTGCACACCAGCTCCAGAGACGATCTGCTTGGATGACTCACTGGATGAAGACCTCTCTTTCCACCCACCCTCACTGGACTCTATTTCCGATGCTCTGGCAGTTATCAATAATGGTGCCAAGGGATCACCTCTTGGGTCCGCCATAGACACACCAACATCCAGACCTCGCCCTGGGCTGAGGGAAGAGAAACTAGCAAGCATTATGAGTAAGTTGCCTCTGGCAACTTCAAAGAAAGTAGAGCCCACTCAAACATCCCATTCATCAAGTCTTATTGCTGGTCACACAGGGCCAGTACCAAAGAAACCCCAGGACTTAGTTCACACTGGTATCTCTTCAGGCCTTATTGCTGGATCTTCAATTCAAAATCCCAAGGTTTCCTTAGAGCCTTTGCCAGCCAAACTACTTCAGCAAGGACTACAGAGGTCAAGTCAGATCCAATCTGCTTCCTCTTCTTCCCAGACTCATGTTTCTTCCTCTAAGACCCAAGCAGCTGTTTCCACCTCCTCTCAAAGAACCAAGGATGCTAGTATCTTGGTATCATCTTCTGAGGCTCAAGGTGGTACTTCCTCAACATCACAAGTGACAAAGGTGCACCAGCATTCAGCTGTACAGCAGAAATATGTATCTCCTTTACAAGCAACTATTAGTAAATCACAGACCAATCCTGTGGTGAAATTGAGTAGTAATCCCAAACTGTCTTGCTCAGCACCAATCATCAAGGCTCAAGATAAGTCTGTAGTATATCGCCTGCCTTTATCTAATCCCTCACCTGGAAGTGGCTCTCAAGTGTCTCACCCACTGGTTTCTCGGACAACATCCAGCACCTCTACCTCTAGTAACTATTTAGCCAAGGCTATGGTGTCACAAGTTTCTTCCCAGGGTTTCAAACCTCCCTTCTCCATGGCTGCCTCTCCCAAACCTGCTGCCTCTCCCAAGCCCACTTCATCTAAGCCCTCTGTGACACCCAAGCCCAATGCATCACCTAAATTTTCATCCAAGTCCACCTCATCCCCCAGGCCTGCAACAACACCCAGTTCTTCCAGTTCAAGTGCACTAGTTTCCCAGAGTAGTCACTCCAGCAACAACCCCCTTCATAAACAGACCAGTGGTGTAAATATCAGCAGGCAGTCTCCCACAGTGAATTTGCTGTCCTCTAATCGCACCTCAGGCCTTCAGCCTGCAAAGAACCCTCAGGCTTCTTCAAAATTGCCCAACTCTTCTCCTTCTGGAACTGTTGGTAAAAATAATCTGGGTGGAGTTGGAATGAATGTACCTGCCAACAGAGGCAGTAACCTTAACTCAAGTGGAGCTAGTAGGACTAGTCTGTCTGGGGGAACAGGAAGTGGAACACAGGGTGCTACTAAACAATTGTCAACTCCACACAGACCATCTTCTGCCTCAGGGTCTCCAGTTGTAGCAGCCAGCGTGCAGGTATGCATCTTACAAGTTTACATTTGAACCTTATGTTAATATTTATCACATACATTCTGTAAACATCCTTAAAATATCTTCATTTGGAAATGTCATAAATTTAATTTTTATACTTTCCTAAGCATAAATACTGATATTGATGAAAAAGTGTTACACTAGAGAATAGGTGTTTCTAGCTGATGTAAAATGCAAGGATCAGTGTGGAACAAATTCTCACTGTAAAATTTTGGTCTATACTGTGGAACAGAATTCGCTTTTTAAGAGCACTGGAAAAGGTAAGCTTTGTGTGCACATATTTTCATGGGATGTGGTATTTTCTTGCATTATTGGATTGGTGTATTCATGCATATTTACATATTTGTAGTGATGGTGGTCATGTAAAAAAGTGTCATACTACATTTGTTGTCAGGCTGCATGATTAATTTCAAAACTAGAGCTCAGTTGCTTGTGGTTGAGTGTAATTCAAGACTTGTATTTATACTTAACACTTGCAAGGGCTTTTGTATTTGTGATTATGTATTATATGTTGTAGGATCTAGTCACACTGAATGAGACACCTCATTTATATATATAAATGCCCTAGAAATTGAGAGAGAGCTTATAAGTATCACTAGAGGTAAAACAAGTTAGGCAAAACAAACACTTTGAAAATACTGTTCTAAACCCCATGCAAACCTGTTATTTACCCAGCAGACAACCTGCTTTCCCAAATTGTGTTCTTCTTACTGGGAATGCTTTAATTAGTGAGGTGATTTCATGTCTTCCTCTCTCTATCCTGAGGTCTTCACTACTTAAGAAAAGTAGTGTTGCTGTAAATTGTATTTTTGCTATACAGCAAATGAAAAGCTTTGTATTTTTCTGAACAGTGCACATTGCTGTTGCATTGGAGTGATGTAGCAATGTTTTATAATCTTTTAGCTTGCCATCAAATTTTTAATAATGCAGCTGAATAACAGAAGGAAGATGATTTTTACAAGACACTTCTATGGTCTTTTGTCCTACTGTACAAAAACAGTCCACAATAAATGTCTGACGGGCTCTGACACAGCCTTTTCCTACTTTGGGTGCTTTGAATGGAAAAAAAAGATATTCATAACCCATATGCTGTGTAAGGGCCACTGAGGTACCACAAAGGGTCTGGAGAAGAGCTGAGCCAGGTACAGTGCAGTTTGAGTACTCTAGAAGGTGCCTGGAGGAGACAAAAAAGGCTACAAATGAAGAGACAAAATGAATGAATTGGTAAGAGACTTGTTACTTCCTGGTGCAGTCAACAGAATCCAGTGAACATAATTACTGTGATGTAAAAAAATGTGAAATGGGTGTAGTAGTGCTTAAAGATGATGGACAAGGGAAGGAACACAAATGTTGTGTTGGATGATGAGATGAATTCTAGCAAATCATCTTGCAGTTAAAGGCAAGTAACACTGATCATCTGAAATACGTTTTGACCATAGTGATGTTGAAGAGCGCTGAAGGGTGTGTGTGAGGTAACGTGAGTCTGTGCTATAATACAGCAAAATAAGGTGTGTTGTTGTATAGAAAGGGGCAAATCAGCTAGAGGCACTGAACATATATAGTATTGCTGAAATAATTACTGCACGTGGGGTTTTTGACATTTCAGAAATTACTTTAAGCTAGAAATCGTTTAGAAGAGTGGTGCAAGGAAGATAAACCATGTTGGTGCTGTAAGCTTTGGCGGTGGAGTACATTCAAGAAAAGATTAGAATCAAATTACCTCCCAGTCCAAGTACACTGAAGGGGAAAATACTTGTGATCACTGAGGGCTTTATTCAGCCATAAAAGTCTAATGGCTGGCTGCTGAACTTAAATGAGTTCCAAACTTCTTGTTAGCTACAACATACTAAGGATTTAGTTACCCTTCTTAAAACTTCACGTAAGACTGAAAGTGAATCTCTTTTCCTTTAAGGCCTTAGAGATTTAATTCCTATTTGAGATGCTGTTCGTCAGAAGATGAGAATGGTGCCTGAGTTGCTCATTAGAATATCTTGGTCTGCTTACATTGAAAATCAAACTAGATGATTTCATGTGGTAATAAAGATGTTCCTAACTAGGAAGTTTCCAAGAAGTTTTTCCGTCCTTTCCACTTTTGACTGACACAATTATTTACCAGAATATGTTTGTACCTGCTGAAGCTTCAAAGAAAGTTACACCTTAGGACAAAGCCAAAGAGTACACATGTGATTTCCTTAAGAAGCTCTACCTACCACTAGTACTTGTGAGCAGATTGTGGCTTAGACTTTTAAGGATCTTAATGACTCAGATCTACAGGACCAGGATGAACCCTTTTATGAAATACTGTACAATGAGTTAAATAGAAACGTCTGAACTGCAGCTCTTTTAGGGCATGCTCTGTAGCTTTTTCACCACTGTACTGCTCTCTCCTTCTTTTTCAGAGAGTAAGCAAGGTCTTGGCAGAGCTCCTTACAAAGTTTTTTTTCTGTTTTCAGGCATTTACAAATCTACAATTGCAAAACATAACTGTATGGCTTTTGTTGCACTTTACTAGATTGGATAGACAACAAACAGTTGCCATTTGGGAGCTGCTGTAGCTAGAATGTTCTGGCTGATCTAGCATTTTTATTTTTCAACTACAGTGAATTTAATCTCTCCACTCTAGATATGTCAAAATGAAGTTATTTTCCTTTGCCTTTTCCTCTGGCGTGCATACACGTGTATACATGCATATGTATGTCTGCATTTTGGTAACCTGACTTCTTGAAGTGTGAGGGTTCTTACATATGGATCTTAATTTTCAGAAGTCATTGCTTCTCAACAGCCTCTTAAGAAATTAAGTTAATGTTCTGTTAAGAGCCAGATTTGGAGAGGGGAGAGTATTACTCTACGTCTGAAGAACTTCAGATCAACCTCTTATAACTTCGTATTAATCTAATCAAAGATGTTGCTCTAAATTGTGACTGTAGACCCAGTGCATAATTAGAAACAAGACCAAGGAAATTACCTGAAAGGTTGATGAGCAAAACATGAGAGAGAAACCATACTGTCATGTCTGAATCAGATATAATTGTGCTTGCTTAGCAGATGAACACTGGGAAGACCTAGGTGGATAAGTGGATATTTATTAATAGTTTAATACACTTCTCAACACAGCAACACTTAACAGGGAATAGTTGATTTTTATATCCTTAAAGAATACAACTCAAACCTTTAAAAATCTTGAAGTACTGCTTTTTTTGTACAGTCAACAGCAGGAGCATCTTTACTGGCTAACGCCTCACCTCTGACTCTCATGGCATCACCCCTGTCTGTAACCAGTCAGAACGTGACATCTGCACCATTAACTCCTTTTGGGATGCTGGGTGGCCTTGTTCCTGTGACTGTGCCCTTCCAGTTTCCCTTGGAGCTGCTTGGCTTTGGGACGGACACAGCTGGAGCGACAACCACCTCGGGATCTACCTCAGCGGCTTTCCACCACAGCCTAACTCAGAGTGAGTGGAACTGGTTTATCACACTGTCCCACAAGGAAAGATGCACCCTTACAAGGAAAATTGAGAAGAGAAGCAATAAAGGTCTGAGACACTCAAACTTGGTTCTTGAAAATCCCTGTAGGAAAGTAAAAGTGATCTCTGGTAAAAATTTTCTTTACGTAATTACCTAAATGTTATAAATCACCTTTGGTAAATTTAACTTCATAACTTTAACTTTATATTCATACTGTATTTTTAGGTTTGAACATGCTTTTTTTGGGTTAACTTTTAATACCTTACTTTTAGAGAGGAGACTAGCTTAAAAGTATCCAAATGTCTCAATATAAATAAGAGACTTAATATGCTGATCCATCAAAATATCCTTAGCTCAGTAATCACAGACATCAAACAGCTCTTTTATGAGGAACTATCAACCAAGATGGCATTTATTTTTTCTGATTGCTTAAAAGGAAATTATTTATATTTTTAACCCATATAAATTGTTGGTCTTTGTGCCAAAGGAAGTAATACAAAGAGTTGCATCCCAATACTGAGGCATGGTGCTTGCTCTGACTTTTGATTAACTGTATTTGAATAGATCTGTTTCTGTTGACTTGTAGCATTCTGATGGCTGGAATCAGAGTAGATATCAGCTCAATATTTGTGTTGAGGGGATACATCTTTAGAAATTTGTGGAAATTAGCTTCTTCTACAGCTACACTACAAAACCAAAAACTTGTTGTTTCACAAAGGCTGCCTTTCTCATCAAGACTCATTTTTTCTTTGCTTTCCTTTTCCTCCCCCCAGACTTACTGAAGGGTTTACAGCCAGGTGCTCAGCATGCAGCGACGCTGTCTCACTCACCTCTGCCTGCTCACTTGCAGCAAGCTTACACAGGTAAAGACATAGTATTTTTCTTATTACTTATTTTTAACTTAAGTCTGATTTTTACCATAGACTGAAATAAAATGTACAGCAGTAATAGTTTAGAGATGACATAGTACAGGGACAAACTTTGGTAGCAGAAGGCAGAACTCATTCTATTGTAGCAGTTGTTTTTGGAACCTGAACAATTGTTTTTCCCCCCATTTCTCTTCAAAGTCAGGAACAAAATAAGTTCAAAAATTCCAGTACTTTATTGTAGCAGTTCTAGAAACTTAAGTATACAAATTCAACTAGTGAGGAAAAAAGGAATATTAGTCATTAGACACTAACATAATTGTTTAGAGGCTGCAAAAAGTCTTTTTCCACTCAAGTTTCATTTCTCATTTAAAAGCAAAAACTGACCTCCCAGATAAAAGCTTTTTCATATTTCTTGTAAGAGTGTATTCACATGTGTGAGTGGTATGATGGTTTCATAATAGAGGATCTGCTTTCCCTAGGAATTTTATCCTTGATAAGAATTGCGTATTTTGATTAAGAAGGGAACTTGAAGCAGAATATCTTATTTTTCTGTAAGACTTAGAGCTGAAAAAGTATTAGAAAGCTTTAGAAGGTGCAGTTTAGAGCGTAGTCCTTTCTCTGTCACCTGTAGTGTGCTTTTTGGGGGCCAGGAGAAGGAATGGGAAGGGTGGCAGTGGCTTGGTGGGCATTCTTCTTATTGTTCTGAGAGTTCTCAGCACCAAAACATTGGGCAGTGTTTTGGAATGAAGCTTGATATCTCAGGTTTCAACAACGCTGTTTCTAATAAACAAACTACAGAGAAAATGTCAAGTCTTCCACTCCGTAAAGACAATGTACTTTTTAGTGATGCTAAAGCTGAACCTGCCAGATTCCTGTCTCTTGTGCTGTAAGATATGAGAACAAAAGTTCACTCATGGTTTTATTCTTCCCTTTATTTTCCTATCTCTCAACTGCAGATGGAGGCCAAAGTAAAGGGGACACTAAGTTACAGCGGAAAAACCAGTGACTTCTGGACAAGCAAGGGAGCTGAAGCAGTTCTGGTTGGCTGACAGAATCTGCCCAGTTGGGAAAGTGCTTATTGTCACAGGGCTGCTGTTTCTGTCGATGTTTACATATTCTGATCCTAAGCACTGTGGTGAGAGGAAGAAGAAAAATAAAACAATACTTGATCAAAGAGAGAAGGAAAAGGAGGACTGGTCCTCCTTGTCATGCAGACTGGTCATAGTTTGATATTGCCTAAAGAAACAATGTTTTTTATCTGCTCTGATTGGCTCTTAAAAGAAATTGATCGTCAAACCCACAGCAGCACCAACATTTTTGTCTGGGTGAAGTCCAATGAAAAGTGGAAATCGTGAGAGGAGCTAGAATAGGTTTCTCCATTCGTTGTGTATGGTGGAATCATTCACTTCATTAGTGCCCAGAGTGCCCAGGGTAAGATTATATGTAGGTCCTGAGTGTATTAAATGGTTGTGGACCAAAGGTTATGTAGAATAGAGGTGGTGCTGGGATACTTTGCATTATAATTACACAAATGCAGTTTCTGATAACGGGCATTTTTCCAGCTTTACAGGGCTGTTTGTATTTAGGGAGCCTACAGGTGTATGCAGTCGCATTAGAGAATTGTCTTCAAAAACAGATCTCCTGCTACATCAAGATGTGAGACACAGACTACTTGTTTGATTTTTTTTTTATTTGATTTTTTTTAAGTACAAAAATTCTTATTTAAGGGACGAAGGGGATGGAAAATTTTTCATTACATGAAAAGGAAACCCACATTTGATTGGTCAGACTAGCATTTCTTTCCCACGTTTTTTTTAAAGGCATGCTAATGTTTCGGTCCTTCCATTTGTTAAATTTTCTTTCACCTCTGCCTTGTGCTTATTTGCTACTGAAATTATGTTCTATTCATGTCTTTCATAAACAACAACCAGTTCGTTGCTCATTCTTGATCTTCATTTTTCATCTAACTCTTCCCAAAAGCCATCATTTAACTGATTTGCTGGTTAAAGAAACCTGATTTTGACCTGTTCCCAGAGTCAGGTTAATACTGCTTCAGGCATTAGCCAAAGAGGAGTCGTTCAAAAGCGACCAGAGGTGCCTTCTCTTCTGGGGGCTGAATGGGTTGTCTCCAGCATTTCCAGCCCCTGCTGGCCTGGGAAGTGTCTGACCTGAACTCTTCCTTACGTGGTAGCACAAGACTGCAAAACTGGCTTTTTTTTTTTTCCTTCGATAGCAATACATCGACTGGTTCACCTGTAAGATTAGGAAGTATCCAGCACATTTTGCACTTTCAACACTAGGACAGAACTTTGCTATTGCGTCCCTTGCGCTGTCAGATAAAAGGTGAGAATGGCAAAAGTGAAATAAGTCATAGGGGAAAGGAGCAAATAAAGTAGTAGGATGCTCTTCTCTTTCAGCCCTGAAACATTCCTTCGACCAGAGATGCTGAAATTCCTAGTAAATAGTTTTTCCAGTAGTTTGACTTGAGATTGAACCAGAGACTACTGGTTATCTCACACCTTTTAGAGCGACTTTGACCCATGAATAATTAATCTTCAATGTTTTTTGCTAGATTGTTTCAAGCTTGCAGGTTTCTTTTACATGTGATTTATTTTTCTTAGATCAGACAACAATTTCTTTTCTATTTAGAGCTCATTTTAATTTTATATAAATATATATACATAAATTTAAAATAATATATATTGTGTATTTAGTATAAAAATGTTGGGTTGAGCTCAGCAATAAATGTTTTTGCACAACACTTCTGTGAAAGACAGATTCAATTAAGATGCATTAGTTCATTAATTTCACTTCACAGCATCTGCCAATTAAATGCTTTTTAGCTAGTGTTAATGTTTTGTATGTGGCGTGTTGATTAGATAAGCTTGCATTTCCATCGAGGTTATTAAGAGTTGAAACATACAGCTGTGTAGACCCTGGCATTCTTAATACTGCACAAATTCTGTCAAAATACCATAAACTGTCTAGAATGCAAGCTTTATCTGTTTTTTTTTCCCCTCTCTTCTCCAGGAAGGGTTGAAGGAAGACAACTTTTGTTTTTTGAGGCCCAACAGTTCTGGCAGGATGTTAACTCTCTGAACTGTGTCAAACCTGACAATGTTAACATTGCACATAGCTAAGGGAGTTGCAGCAGTGAGCCACTGGGCAGCAATATATTTAAAGACCCTGTCCTAAGAGTTCTACCTCTTCTGTGTTTTCCTCATCAAGGCATCTCATTCAAATTGCCATCTTTTGTCTTCATACTTAATGAAATTTTAGACTGGGAGACTTGGAGCCCTTAATAATGACAGCACAAATTCCCTTTCAGTGTTCCCCTCTTCCTGGAAATATGCCTCATCTTCAGCTCTAAATCTTGAGGGTAGGAGCAGCGCTGCCTGTGTGTCCTATTGAGCTTCTCAGTCTTGGGAAACAAGTAAACTAATACTTGTTTTGGAAATAGATAGTAGGATGATGAGAATAAATGTTGCTTGTGACTTCAGTTCAAACAGCCCCCGAGCAGGTAACTGTGTTCAGTCATTATGCTCCTGAGCTTCTTTGGAATGAGCAACATAGGGAATGTAGACCCTTTCATTGCTGTTCCCTATTCTCCCTGGTTAAACTTAGCAAGGCCAAGTCAAAGGAAATGATAGGGTGGTTCCCAGAGACCTTTGCAGGTAGCATAGACAGGATGGGGAAGGGAAAGATTGCTGCAGCGTCCAAACGCAAAATTAGGTTAATGTTTTACTATTTTCTGCACAGCAGCTCTTCTGAAGGCATTTCCCCCCAGGTTTTTACTACTTTTTAAGGGCCTTTGTTAATAAATAAACAGTAGTTGTACATACTAAAAAAACCCTCAGTATTCACAAGCAATAAGAAAGCCAAGTATAGCTGTCTTTTCCAGGCAGCAGGGCTGAACTTGGTTTGGGGACTGTATATGAGCTAACATGTCAAGCTCTCTGAATGCCCCAAACAAATGCAAGCAATAACTTCAAACATAGGTTTTAGATGTTAAAACCGTCTGGGTAGTATTTTCTGCTTCATGATCCAAAGTCCCTAAAGTCGCAGTAGCTATTTTAAATCCTTAGAGACACTTGCAAAGAAAGAAGGCAGGCTAAATGGAAAACAGGCTGCAAAGTTTCACAGTACTTTGGGCTGGAACTGCAGTGTTCTCCCACTTGGAGATGCAAATGGCCTAAGTCACTTTGTCCAGCCTTCTCTGTTGATTTCAGAAACATGACTAAATACTGATCAACTAAATCACAAGTGTGGATGCTGTGGGTTTCACATCTGTTTTCTGCTAATCAGAAGTAACTTTTAATTACTTGGGTTCTGGTTTTTGTTTGAATCCGATCAAAGTTGTCTGATGCACAGATTTAGGGGTGGGGCAGGTGTTAAAAACCTGTTCCTTCCTGCAGTCCCATCATCTGACCCTTCCTCCACACTCCTTCTCCGCTTGGTGCAAGACCCTTGAGGACATGAAAACAGAGAAATCTTGCAACTCTCCCAAACTGCCATCAGTTGTGCGAACCAGTAACCCTCTGGGAGTCATCTTGGACTCCAACTAACTTTATCACATTTGCTGCTACATTCATAAAATGAACTTTTGGCTGTATTTATTAGCAAATTTTAATCTAGTTTACAGGTTGGGGGTTTTTTGTTTTCTTTTGATTAGTTTTTGCCCACAGATGGATTAGAAATGTTGGGGTGTTTGGGTTCATGGTTTTTTTTGTTTTGTTCTAGTTTTGTTTTGGTTTTGAGTGAATTGATGACAGCACAGTGGTCCCTCTTCTGCTTTTTTGGGGTTTTTTGTTTGTTTGTTTGTTTTGTTTTGTTTTTTGGGGTGTTTTGGGGTTTTTTTGGTAGGGGAAACCTACAGCCAAGCCAAACTGTGGAAGGCTCCCTCCCACATCAGCTTTTCATCTTTTGTTGAACTGGGGGGAAATCATTAAAGGGACACTTGCTTTTTGTTTGGGCTTGTTTGTTCTTTTGGTTTGTTGGGGTTTTTTTCCATAATGAACCAGAAGGTAAAAGCAGTAGGTAAACAACTGATTAATTAACACTTTATGCAATTTTAATTTTATAGAAATTAAAAAAAAAGTTTGGTAGACTTTGATTGGTCCAAGCTCTGGTGAAATGGCTGTTACCCTCCATGACTTACTTGATTCAGGCCTTTGTCCTTTGTTTAAGTGCCTTTTTTTTTTTTAATTTTATTTCCCTATCCTCTTTAAACTTTTCTCAGAGATCCTGAAGTGCTGGAAGGCATTTTGGAGGAAAATCTTAAGCTTGCCAAGATGGCTTTATGCTGTTATACTATTTTTTTCCCTTTTGTAAAGAAAAAAAAAAGAAACAAACCACAACCAAGCGTGTAATGTGTGTAACTTCATGCTGCTGTACCATGGCTTTGGTTCTGTGTGCTTGTGCATTCTTTCTCTCTCACACGCACACACGTGCACACACACACATGCACAGCAATATTCCTGAAACCTTTTCATCCTTCTGCATTCTCCCGGCTCTGTCAAACACTGCTTAATGGTGAACGTTTGTGCAAAGACGGCAGTCCAATAAAAGAGTGTGTGCATGAGTGTGCGTAAATGTGCATGAGAGAAAGGAAGTGGCTAATGGGAATGAAACGTCTTGCATTTTTCTCTGAAGGTTTTAAATGTTTCTTAATTAGGTCATGAGTAAAACATTATGGGCCCTGTCTGGAAACCTTATTAACTACTGGACCATTTCACACAGTAATTGAGGCAAAGATATGGCTGACAGCCCCAAGGACATGTGGGGGAAAGAAAGTTAAAATAGGAGCTTGAAATAAGTTTGAGTTGAGATGAACTGCAAGGCATCCTGTGTGCAACTAGTCCCACAATAACTGCTTGACACCAGTTATTGCAAGGATTCTCACACTTACCAAAGTTGTCACTTTCCACCATCCATCATATGTAAAAAGGAATTTGGTAAAACCTGCAAGAGTGCAGCTACTAACTGAATTTAGAACTGGCTATGCTTCACATGCTGCCTAAGTTCCTCACCATGAAGTACTTTTCCGGTTGTACTTTTTCTTAATTTATTGAAACTTTATTAATGGTTTGTTCTCTTATGACTCTGTTCTTAGTTGCAGGTGAACCCTCATAATACTGTCTGTGCTTGTTTCCTCGTTCTCTGACAAAATTAGCTATCTGCAATAGGTGATCTAGTGATTTCAACACCTTTGTGCTGAGGATCTGTCTAATTATGATTAGTATAAACAAGAATACCTGAAATTAGCAATTCACTTGTTGATTAAGTGCTAAACTTAAGATAACATGCGTATGCATCACTAGACTGTTCTAGTTCTGTGATGTGCTTCGCCTGGGGAAGATCTAATTTTGAGTTGCAGTATAAAAAGGGGAAGCATTTATTTTACAGAATGGGAACAGAATGAAGAGAGTGGAGAACCAGACTGGAAAACAAAGTATGATACCAAATACAACATCTTTCCTGTGGCAGAGAATAGCCTAACTCAGTTCTTGAAGGAACTTCACATGTTTGACTAAACCCATTATGTTGACTAAACCCATTATGTAAAGTAGACCATAGGTGGATTTCTCCTACCAATCCAATGGTGCCAGTCAAAGATAGGACTATTGCTGGTAGCTCAGCCACTTGGGGTGATAGTTGAGAGTGCTTCTTAATCTCTTTAGATGCATTAGTGAAGCTACTGAAATGGAGTTTGCCACACCCACCTGTGTTGCAGTTTAATTCATTTTGGGCACATGTGCTCTTTATCCTAGGCTGATCTGTGGGAATCTCCAGCTGGTGATGATGGCTGAGTGTTGCAGTCTTTTCTAACAAATGCAGCTGTTGTGAAACTCTGTGCTGCTTAAGAAATCACTACCAAAATAAGCAGCCAGAAGTATGATTACTGGGCCATTGGAAAGATGAGCATTGTGTAGGGGAATGTTTTGTTTGTGGAAACTTCTGCTGTGGCTTCATCATCCTTTTTCTACGACCTGATGATCTCTTGCTGCTGTAATAGTTTTTTGGGTCTGTAGAAAGCCCTGCTGCTGCTATGAGTTATGTTGAGAGATCAGTATGGCCTGGAACTGGCCCAAAACTGGGGAATTACAGAGGTCCCCTACAGCTGTTTTTGCACACTCATAAACAACACTGTGCTGATCTTATTAGTAGTCAAGGACATAGGTGTGTATTTTGTAGCTATTTTTGACAGCTATAATTCTACAGAGCAACTCTGGAGGGAGAAAAAAAAAAGAAGGAAAAAACCCAACCACCACCATATTTTGTATGTATTTCAGTCTCTACCCTTGCTGTCATTTCCTGCTTATATAGCAACCATTAACTAGTAAGTTTTTCTTCATGATAAAGTAATCCCAAGCAAGCAACATACACTGTGTTTGACTCCTATCATGTGCAATGCTAAAAGGGTTATTTATGTTTGTTTTCTTCTTTTTCTTCCTAGTAGTGTGTGCAGAAGTGTTCTGTTGACAGACAGTCATGTTTGCTGCTGTCTAGTACCAACAGAAAAAGAGCAGGGGAGAATCAACCAAAACCAGTCAGGAGATGCCACCATTGTAGGCCAGACTGTGTAGCTGCCAAGGCAGCCAGAGCTACATTAAAACTTCGCAGATTTCACCAGAGGAGTGGGGGAAGAAACTTTGTGTTCTCAGCTTTTTCCAGATAAAGCCTTAGTTTGATTAGTAGTCACTAATATCAACTATGCAGATAAGTATATGTGTTTCAGTGTTACATGCATTCCTTTCCCTAGCTACCCCTCTTTACCACATACTGAAATTTTACCCAAAGAAAATGGAATATTTTTGAATGTCTGTACTGCAGAACTTTTTTGCTAACGTCAAGAAAAAAAATTGTATTTTAAAAAAGAAACCCTTTCACTGATGCAACACGTAGTGTCAAATGTCATGAAGTTGCTTTGAGAGGGAAGCTAAAATCACCTCTTGTGACAGGTTTTAGTCTGAGAGTTTCTTAGAATATTCAGCTCTCAGAATTGGTTTTTAAGAAGCCGCAGCGATGTTTTTTGATGTACAGATTGGATTTGGGGAGAAACTAATGAGACATCACAGGTTTCTTTCCAGCATCAGAAGTAAATTAAATTAGTTTCTCACTGAAATGAAGTTGCTTCTAAAGATGGGGAATTATCAGCTAAGTAAAAGCTAAATCACAGTCCCCAGGTATTTCTCACTGGTCTTTTAGTCTTGTTGTACGTAACTACAAATAACAATTTAGCTCAGAGATGAGAACTGTAGTGTGTGTTTTATTGCCAGTGATTCCATCATGTAGCAATTAGTACCATGTTCTTGCATAGTTCTCAAGATCTGTACTGGAAATAGATGGAGAAATTTTATTTTTGGACTACTGTTAAAAAAAAAATACAAAATTAACTACTACTGTTTACCCCCAAAAGTCTACTGAGCAGCACTATATTTTAGCAGTGAAACTAGTACCCTTGTTATGTGATTTGTCTCTTGTAGTCTTCTTTTACTAAGGGTTAGAAGCATTTAATGAGTAATCCTTAAAATGTTGGCATTCTCTAGCTTAAGATCAGGTGCTTATAATAAAAAGGGCATCTGGGTTGATAGCTTCTGATGGTACAAAATCTCTATGTTCAGAATATTTCATTGGAAAAAAGAAAACAGGTGTGGGTGCAAGTCCCTTTGGACTTGGCCTGACAGAAGAGGCTCAATGAAGAAGAGTGCCCTGCACAGCTTATGGCAGTAGGGATCATCTCCTCAACAGCAGTTTGGCCTCCATATCCTTTGTTTGGTGTCACTTTTAGTGTATAAATACTTAAGCAAGTTTGGATGTAGCCAGCTTAACTCTACCTGATTTGCTGTGATCCCCCAGACAATGAAGGGCTGAGAAACCGTTTTGCTGCCTTTCACTGGGGAGCTCAGAACAAAAGGCTGGCTGAGGTTTATTTTTTTATAAAGGAGTGTTAAATCACAGTGAGAATTCTTTGCATTCCTCGGCTTCAAACAAAGGAATGTACAGTTACTACAAGATGGCAAACCTGTTTGAGTTGGTGATTCCTGTGATTCTTTACTCAGTCCTTCATGAATTTGTACAAGATCACTTTCCTCCTTTTAATATTCGCACATTTTGGATCATAGGGCTTAGTGACGGAGAGAGGATCTCAACAGCCTTGTGCTTACCTGATGAGCTTTCCAGGGAAACTCCCACGTGAAATGCTCCCCTCTTGTGACAATAAGCCTGAACAACCAAATGCAGCAACATTTGGGTGGTTAGCACCACTTTCATTTGGAATTTTTAGGGAGGTATGTTCCAATATCTTCAAGGGATACTGTGTTTTAAATGTGTGGTTTCTTTCCTCTCTCCGTATAAAACTGGACCTGAACACAAGTTTTGAGTTGTTGGGGGTTTTTTTGTAATAATCTCAGGACCTGAAAGATTGTAGCATTTAGTGTGTCTTAAAAATGATGTACTGTACCAGCCATGGATTTTGTAAATAACACCTGTCTCCCTTTTTTGTATTTTAATTTTTTTAAAGTGTGTAAGGCTCTTTGCCAGAGGAACTGGTGCCTGTTTTATCTCCATCCTGAACTGAGGCAGGAAAAGGAAGAAGCTGCTGCCACAAAAGCCTGCATCAGTTCCAAATACGTATATTGTTCTGGTCAGTTTAATGGCTGTTAGTCTTTTGTTAGTTGGGAAGCTGGTTTGTTCCCCTGCACGTTGTGGGTAGCAGAGCCCTATCAGGGAGGCTAATTTTAACTCTCTTCTGTGTGACTACTTGATATCTTCACTCCTTCCAGGTACTCAGGTTTGCTATCCCTGAGCAGTCCAGTGCTTTCACAGGTCAAGACTATTGGCTCTCTGCAAGAATAACTGGAAAGCATTTCATTGTATTAGTGCTTTGATCCAAACATAGTAATGGCGTTTGTGTCCTGCACCTTGCAGGTAATGCTGCCTTCACCTGTTCCGGAAGGGACTTGCCCTTTTCTGCTTTCCTGAAAGGAGCGCAAAGCTATTTTTTTTTGGCAGCAGACTTTGCTCTGGGATCCACCCTTGCCGGCAGACCCCTGTTCTGCAGTAGGAGCCTTACTCAATTCGGCGTAGCTGTTCCCTGTCCCCGACCGCGACAGGCTTTTTCATGAGTGTACTTTTCTTTTTTTATGTGTCACGTGTCTGTGCTGTATTAAATAAAGAGGAATGTACATATTAGTCCTGTCTCTGTGATTTCTCACAAGAATAAAGATGTAAAAAGTTTTCACTTGAAGGGTCGTCCCTTGGGGCTTTTCCGTTTTGGGGATGGGGAGGGTGCCACGAACAGCGCCTTAAAGCTGCAAGCGGGTGGGTAGCAGGCGGAGCGCTGCCCTTACAGAGCGCGTTGTTGTGAGGCGCCGTAGCCCCGCCCCGGCTCCCAGGGCGCCGCGCGGCCGCTGCGCAGGGCGGTGCTCTCCAGTCCACGGCCTCCAGTGTTTTCCATAAAAGGCAAAGGGGGCGGGGACAGCAGACAAATAGGCGCGCGGAGACTCCTCTCCCGCGGCAGCCCCAGTGGCCTAATGGATAAGGCATTGGCCTCCTAAGCCAGGGATTGTGGGTTCGAGTCCCATCTGGGGTGGGTGCTTTTTTTCGCTCAAGCCTCGCCGTTTCTCCGGATGTCCGCGAGCCGCCGGCTGCCGCGGGGGGTGCGGCTCCTGGACTTCTTGCAAGCCGTCCCCCGCTGGCTATAGCGAGACGTGCAAGACCCTTTTAAGCCAGAAACCCCAGAAACTCGCGACCGCGAACCAACTCGGCTTCCCGCAGCGGGATGGGTGTCTCCCGGTGACCCCACTCCGGTCCTAGAGGCCGGCGGCGGGCTGCTCAACCCCTGACCCAGCGCGGGAGGGGTGCGGGCACGGCACGGCCCGTCCCGGCCACCCGACCTCCGGCACTCGACCTTCGCTGGTTGCCATATCGGCGGGGCGAGTTAGGAGGAAGCGATCGTTCGCTCGGCTCTCGGCAGCGCGCACTGTCGGGGCGCGAGGGCGAGGCCGCAGAGCGAGGCGGCGGCGCTCGATTGGCCGCCGGGCGGGCGCGCGCGCGGGGCGGAAGATGGCGGCGCTGGGCGCCCC
>VYXB01005982.1:292335-361083 GCA_013397135.1 Pachyramphus minor
CCTGTAATTCCTAAACCGCATTTGATGAACTGTTTAGAAACTAACTGGCTAGAGAGGAGGCATTTAAAGAAAATTGGCAGGATGAGGAAGGATAAGGAGAAAACACCATTTGCAAAACTGGCTTCCATTATTGGATTAAGGTTCTTGATGGAACACCGCTCTAGTTTAAAGAAAAAATGAAAAATCCAGTGGAGCATTATTTAAACTGAAGTGTGCACAGGGATTGAAAATTATGCCTTTTTTGGAGAGCTGGTACTAACTAATTTCAAGGCCAGGCTCAAGGTCACTGAAATATTGGTAACCTTGAGAGTAGTGGGATTTGGGGTCATTAAGGTTTTTTTATGTTTCTATTACCTTTGACAAATATTCTATTTCTAGTAATGTGCAAATTGCAGCTTTCCGTTAGAATGTCGCAATTTTTTAATTTCCTATTACATTATAGTTCTCATTTCACCACTTGTCCCCATTGCCTTTGATTTTACTCTGCCTGGCAGCACAGTAGAGTTTAAAATGTTTTTTAAATCATAATATTTTTTGGACAGTGTTTGTGTTTTATATTGTTAAATATTACCAAAGTGCTTTTTAGTTTGGGGGGGGGTTTTAGTCTGCTGGCGGTTTTTTGTTTTCTTTTGGGTGGGTTGTGTTGTTTGGGTTTGGGGGTGTTTTGGGGTTTTTTTGTTGATTTTGTTTTGGTTTTATTTTGAGGAGCCTAGAATATGCTAGTTTAAACCTACTTTAGAAGAGGTAGATCTAACATTTGATCTCTTCAGTGGGAATTGAAAAAACTCAGAGGTAGATGAGGTAAACTCGAAACCAGTGGTGGTGCCTGAATATATGTAGGGTTTTTTTGTGCTTATAGTATCATTTGTGGAGAACAGGAATGTGCTCTGAAGATGGTTTTGAAAATTCCACAATGAGATGCTCAGACATGGTTTTAGGAGATGAGCTGTAGGCTGTAATTTGTGGAAGTATGTGCCCACTCGTTATCAATGGTGTCCCTAGGGCCAGAATGAAGAAGCTTGGAGGATGTAGTTATTAAATGCTTTTATGGATTTGCTGTTAAACTCTAAGAACACCTAGAAAGCACAGTTCTGTAGTGGTCAAATTGATTCAGAAAATACCCACTGAGCCATAAGAGTATTTATGGAAAACAAACTGTGTTAGACAGGTGTCTTCTCGTGTCAAACAGAGCTGCCCAACATGTGGCTGACTAGAACCAGGTATGCAGCTTCAGGCCTGCCCCTTGCTGGACCCTTTTCCAGAGGGCCCTATGCTTGTGGGCAGGGAGAACTGAGAGCCTGCTGACTTCTTTGGCAACCTGCTTCCTCCCTTGTCTGAGTTTTGGCAGTAGGATAGATGCACTTGTAGTCACAGGGCATCACTGGTGGTACCTGCCAGCATGGGAGGTTCCGGCACAGCCTCGTGGCAGCTGCCCGGGCCAGTGCCCTGGTGCTCCCTGCCCGCCTTTGCTCATGTGACAGACCCCTGACAGAGACTGAAACTGAAGCTACTTGGCAGGTGCTCCTCAGCAGTTTCCAGTGAATTGCAGTTCTTAGAATATATCTGGGTTCTCTAAAAAGCAGTTGTATTGTTAATGTCAGTACAATGAAATTATTCTGTAAATGGCAGGTATGATTCTGTTACACACCTGGAAAAAGCACATTTAAAAACAGGTTAAGTTTTCTTGATACGTTAAATAAACCCAAGTTAAACTTCTTTTGCATGCTTCTCTGACAGGAAGTGGAAAACTGAGTTGAATGTGGATCATGCCAATATTTAAAAAAAAAAATTGAAAGTGCCTTAGATTTTGATGTGAGTAAAAACCTGGGCTCGTTTACATTTAATGTAGTTGTGACTACAGGTTAAAAGAAATCTTCTCTGAAATGTTATTTCAAGTACTGATAACCAGGCATACTTAGAGAGGCTTAAATATAAATGATACAGCGTGGGTTTACCACACACTGAGAAATAAGAAATGTTGAAGACCAGGTACTAATCTTATGTATCTACATACGAATGTTTTCTTTGTGGGTTTTGTTTTTTTTTTTGTTCTAACAGGTAAACTAAAGGAGTTTTTATTGCATATGTCAGTAGTTAAAAGGTTAGTTCAAGTTGAATTTATTGTTGATGACCAGAGCTGTGGAAACGTGTCATTCAGGAGTATTAGGAGTAAGGTCATAGAAAAGTATGATTTTTATTTTTTAGAATACCATTTTTTGACTGTAACATTGTGTAAACATTTTTTTTATAGTATGCTTAGTTAAACCCTCTTTTTGCCATCCCTATTCTTTAGAAAACAGAAGTGAACCTTACAGATAGAATCCTAACTCTAAATCAAGTCATTTACAAATTGAGTGAAATGTTAACAATTAGTATTAGTACCCCAGGGTTTGGGGGGTTTTGTGGTTTTGGGTTTTTTCGTTGTTTTTTTTTTCTTCAGAATATAGTTGAAATGGGCAAAGATTGACAAATTTTCTTTAAAGACCTGATTGAAAAGATGCTGTTTGATCATAAATCAGCTTAGCTTGCCCAACTGGTTCATTTTCCTCCAGGTCAGTTATGTGCTCCACCTTGGTGCAGGAGTGAGTGCCCGAGTCAGCGTGAGGAACTGGTTAGGAGCAGCGGGTGAGGCAGGATCATTGCTTCTGACAGTGGTGCGGACACAGCAGATACGAATGGCCCTGGTGCCGCACAGCGTCTTGGAACTGCTAAGACTTGACTGTTGGAAAGAAACGTTGTGGTGTTTTGGGTTTTTTAAAATGATTACCACTACTTCAAAATTAATCTATAATCTAGGGATATGAAAAGCTAGCAAAGTTAATTGGATTCTCTTAAGGACAGGTGGATTTGTGCATGCTTCTGAGACATGTGCTCGTGAAAATGTTCTCCCAGGCATCCTAACAAATGTTGTGCTATGTGACTAGCAGAAAAATCTCTGCAGCCTTTAGATATACAGAACTGGTACGTATGAAGTGCCAGTCAGCACCTCTTTGGCTTCACCTGCTGGCTTTTTGAGCTGAGCTGCTGTGTTTGAAGTCTTTAACTTGTTCTTCAGCTGTTACTAGCAAAGCACTTTTCTTGTTGTAGATCATCTTCTTCTGGCTTTGAAACTTATATTCTGTTTGCATCTGTTCACATCCTAACCATTTTTTCTGTTTTATACATCAGTTATCCTTAGCAGTGGTTACTAATGTGTGACTTTTCTGTCCTCATTGTTTGGGAGGAGCTGAAGTGACACTCCTGTGCTTATTTTAGCCATCTTGTGTTTGGTGGCACACTTCATGTGGTAACAGAGGTGTAATCCAGAACATGTAACCCATTTTTTAATTTCTTTGTTTCCGTGTGAGATTACTGAAGAGTCTCTATGTGCTTAATGATGCGTAATGGGTTGATGTTGGTATTTTCAGGGTAGGTAGATTGTGTTTTTCTGCTTTCCTTTACACGTGGAGGTGGAAAGAGACACGTGCTTTTGAACTTCCAATACACTGTTGTCCTTTAGTGGAGGATTGGTTGCCATCTGGGTAGCTTCAGGCTGAGAGCCTGGCTAGGGAGCCAAGAGCCTCTTCTGAGAGCTCAGCTTTTAAATACGGATCAGCAGCAATGGCAGAGAAGAGTATCTGATGTACAGGAATTTCTGCAAAACCTACCCCAAATGTTGAATTGGTATCATCAGCTCAGAAATCCGAAAGTAGTCACAACACATAAATTTCATGAAAAGATGCTTTGTCAATCAGGAGTGATCAACAGCAATCGTGTTTAGCGAATTTTTTGTATTTACTGGCTTTGTTACAAAATTTTGGTAGTTTAGCCTTTAAAAATTAGGGGAACAGTGAAGGACCTGAATTTTTCTACTCTCTCTTTGGGACACCGTATGAAATGGTGTTTGTGAAGAAGCAAATAGGCATGTTCATTCATATATTAGTTCCACTTGTAATGCATTAGCTGAAAAATTATTTCATTATATTCTGCATTCGCAAGTATTACTTCAGTCATGCTGTAAACCAAAAGCAGTCCTACTTAGAAATATGTATTCTAGAGGTGTTATGGTAAAGATGCATCCAGTGTTAGTGAAAAAGATACAAGAATTAGTTGCCCATTCAGTGTGCAGCGGGAACAGGATCTTCCGTGACTGCTTAAGCTTCACTTAAATAATGCTGTGGAATATTTGTTATACAGGGCTTACTTTGCGAATGAAATTTGATACACGGTTTTTAACCAGATCAACCAGTTGGTAGCTCTCCTTGAATAAAGCTTTCAGAGTCCATTGCCAATATGTTGGGACTCAGCTTTAAAAATTTGAGTGGAAAGGTAACGATATTTTGTTGATGTAGCTTAATGCAGGAAGCCAACAGCATGAAAATTCAAATGCCTATTGTTTCCTTTGTGTGGATTGCACCACTAGTTTACAATTAGAGGTTACAGTTGGATTATAAAGGGTAATTCTCATCTGTGCACTGGGATTGTTGATAGTAGTGTATTAGGGTGCATCAGAATAGTAAGAGATGCTGGATCAAAGAAGTCATTGATATAAGCATGTTATAATGCTAAGCATTGTTGGTGCCTAAGTGTTCATTCTGATGGCTTGTGACTAAAATGTACTAAACAGGAATGACATTGTGGAGGCTTGTTAATAGGTTAGACTTGGGAGTTCAGAGTGAATTGTACAGCACAAGTGCACATTGTGATCTTAACCTCTGGATGTTCTTTAATCAGCAGTATGCACTGGTCTTGAATATTGATGTAAATTTTGCAGTCAGCATGTTTCATACAAAATAGAAAACTTCCATTAGAAAGTTTACATTACTACCATAATGTCTTTAATATTTGTGTCTCCAGTGTGTAGTTTCCTTATGCTTATAAAGGATAGGACATGCGCAAGTGTCGAAGTTTCCTTAATGTTTTGCTTTTTTTCTTGAATGGTTTCAATGCTGTTTTAAAGTTCTCCATTCCCCTGGAAAGTAATCTCTTATAGAATTGTGGTTTGGGACAGGTATGTTAAGTAAACTAAAGATTTTGCTTCTTGAGGAAAATTTAATTTATATTTTCTCCCTATAAATTTTATCAACCTTTTTTTTTAATTGAGAAAATCTAATTGGAAACACAGGGATGGCTTAATAGATGTTGACTCCTGTAATGCCCCGGTAAATTATTTCGATTTCTTTGATGAGCATGAGTTCTAAAGATCAAGTAGTTGGATACTCTGCTCTTTTTCAGAGGCAGGGCTAAATAAGATGCTATTCTGAGCTAATTTAATTATTTATCTATTAAAATAGAGCTTGCAATAAGGTCTGAAATATCAGTGTCCTCTTTACAAATGTTTAAGAATACTTCTAAAATTTAGACGATGCAGCTACTTGGTGTTTTAGTTGTATTACTTTATTACAGGATATATAAAGCCTTTCTTTTTAAACACTCATAAACATTCTTTAGCATTCACTTGTTTGTTTGACCATACAAAAAGGGTGTCAACCTATGTACAGTTTGACAAGGAGAAGTAGGGTCTTGGTTATCTGATGTACTTTGGAAGTCCTTGGCTTAAGAACACATTTGTTTGTGTTGTTTTAATTCTTAAAAGGCATCTGCATAAGCTGTACTTGCTGTAGGCAGAATGTCAGGTGCATAGTGCATCCATAGATTTTATTCTGCCCTCCCCCCAGCAACCCGTGTAGACCTCAGGTCATCACCCTACTCAGGATGATTCATCTGTGGGTCAGCAGCAGAATGCATCTTCTGTCTTTGCCAACAGGTGTGCACTATTCAGGAGTATTGGAGCTCACAAAATTCATGAATAAGTAAGAGCATTTTCTTCTGATGCTGTCAGACTTGTGAATGAGCTGCCAGAGAGACACAAAATTCAGTCATTGTTAGGACGTGGCATATGACACCTTTTTGAAAAAATCTTCCTTCTGAAACAGCATAGGTTAAAAAGAAATGCAAAGGTATGAAACTGCTTTTCATAGGAAGGAAGAGGTAAACATCCAAATGATCTGTGTATGGAAGCCTTCATGAAAGTCCTTTAAATGCTATACCAAAGGCACAGTGCAGAAAGAAGAAAGGTATAAAATGTAAAGTGTTCTTGAGGCGACCAGTTTCTGCCACCTCTTTCTCCCTCCCTCCTCCCATGCTGTCTGACCTCGATTTGGTAATTGTGATTATCATACTAGCCACTTTGATGAAAGAAAGCCTGAATTTCAGCTGTAGCATCAATATGGTAGTTGTGGTAGAGGTGTGAAAAAAGCTATGACCAGGTAATGTCTGTGAAAATTCTGCTTGACAACTTCAGATAAGGAACCACAATTTTTCAGCAATTTTCTGGTCTTGGTAACTCCTTGACTTCTGTTAGGTTAGTGCTTTTAGGCCATCAGATGTGGGGGTTTTTTTAAATTCTTTATTTTGTTCATGTGTCTTTATTTAGAAGAATCTTTACAGTCAACATGTATTTCTAGATGCTGTGTTAAAATTGCTGGCAGAGTCTATTATTCTATACAAACTGAACAATCTGGCCCCTTGTTTTATTTATAAAGGTTCAATGTATCTTTGCCTGCCTACATCAATCTGCAAGGGAGTGTCAGAAAGGCCCCGCATTCGCCGAGCCGTGAGTTATCAATAACTTTTCAGATGTGTTAATGAATGTGGAACAAACGCAGTTATGTGTTTAAAAAAAATACAAATCCCCCTCCTAAAATAAA
Source organism: Pachyramphus minor (assembly GCA_013397135.1). Classification (NCBI taxonomy): domain Eukaryota; kingdom Metazoa; phylum Chordata; class Aves; order Passeriformes; family Tyrannidae; genus Pachyramphus; species Pachyramphus minor. Next base: position 299,025 of record VYXB01005982.1, read on the forward strand.
ATAAAAAAAAAAAAAGAAGAGCAAAAAACTCTTTACTGCAGTAGCAGGCATGATTATAAAGGGACTACTCTAAATTTTTAGTAGTGTAAGTATAACTAAGCAGTAAGGTTGTCCTCTAGAAAACCTATTGTTGAACTGCTTTGAAGCTCTTTGGTGTGTGGGTTACAGGTTTTAACTGTTGTATCCCGCAGGCAAATTAAGCATGTGTTGTTTATGGAAACTTTTGTTTACTTAAGAATCTGAAATGTTGCCCATCTGAAAATGTTATATATTAGCATCCTATGCATAGAACTGATATTTAAAAATCTGATTACATAATGGTAAGAAAGGCGTGTAATCTAAAAAGATATGGGTTTGTTATTCCCTTCTGTTATAGTTACCTCAGTAATGAATTTGGCTTCTTGAATTGCTTAATGGATTCAAAAGTCTTAGAGTTTCAAATCATGAAGCCTTAAAAAAACTTTAATAATTGCAAAATGTGTCTACACTCTTTAAATTATTTAATGAAATGGAAGAGGCTGCTATCTGAACTCGTCGTATGTCGTTTTTTTCCCAGCAGCCATCCTTGCTTCAGTAATTCATCAGTAGGTTTTCAATGATTAGAGATCTTAACAAGTTGTTATGTTTAAAAAAATAATAACTGGCTACATCCTGAGAAAGATTAAGGTGTTTTATCATGCCTGTATGTCTTAACAAGAAGAGAGCCATTGCAGTGATCTCTCTTCTGAATTCCAAATAGTGATAATTATGTTATGACTCAAAGGAAAACATATTCTGCCCTCATCCCTACAACACCAACTGGTTACTTTGTTCAGAAGACTTCAGGTCTTGCTCCAAGAAGGGGTTATTTAACGTTGCAATTGGACCTCAGTGTCTGGGCGGGTTGATGCTTCTGCTGTTGCAGGAACTGCAACCTGCCACTGTGAAGATCTAATTAAGATGTTCCAGCCCAACAAGCAGCATGTAGAAGAGAAAAGGAAAAAAAAAAAAAGGTTTATCCTATGGAGATATGCAAACACCTGTAAAATATTTTGCATATAGGCTATGCCCGTATGTTTGACTGATTTTTTTTTTCAGGTTTGTAAGCATTTAAAATTATTCTTCTGCCAACTCTTTATGCTACTCCCATCAGAAGTAAGAGGGTGCAAAATCATAAAATGAGTATCAGGTGGGATTTGGTGAAGACTCAATATGTATCATTTTGTGTTTATGAGGCTGCTTTTATATGCTAATTCTTGCATACAAACACATCACTATTTCATGCAAAATCTGAATAGAACATTATATAGCTCATTTAACAAATGCTGTTGTATCAAAGTGTTTTTAAGCTAATACTGACTTTCTGGTTTCAAGCACTTTTCCTACTGCATTTTTGAAGGGGAAGTGTGAGGGGTTTTTTAAATAGCATTATAGAGCATTAAAACACATATTTGTGGTTTTGGTGTTATTTGGCAAAGAAGCATAGAGTGTTTTAAGTTCTAGTTTCCATAGACGTTCACGATGTGACAGGGCACTGTTTACGCTTTGCATGTAACCTGGAGAACCTGTCTGACTTCCTCAGTTTTCTAACCTGGAATGTGCTGATTTCTATATTGCAGGTGACACGACCCGTCAGCGAATCAAATTCAGTGATGATAGAGTGTGCAAGAGCCACCTTCTCAACTGCTGCCCTCATGATGTGCTCTCTGGAACTGTACGTAGCTAAATCTCATGTTTTATTTAGATAAGAATGGAGAAATTTAATTATATCTGTTCTTTGTAATATCTCCTTTAATTTCACTGTTTACAGTGAGTATCTATCTAGTGCTCTCCGGTAGTTCAGAGGAACTATTTATAAACAACTAATGTATGGATTATGAAGTTAGTCTTTAGAATTCTGTGTGCTAATTATTACTTAAATTTCACTGTTTGATATTACATTTAAAAAATAACACTACCTACATGAATTTCGCTCCAGCAAAGTGGTCTTAAGCTGGTACAGTTACAAATGTTAGAAAAAAGGAAATATAATTTATGCACAAATTATGAAGTTACTTTCTTAAATTATATTGTAGTGGGAAAGTATCCCACAGATACATTCGTATAGGGAAGGGGAGAGATAATCTTTCTTTCTTCAGAAATATTTAATGAAAATAATTGAAAGTTCAAATAATTAAATTTCTAGAAGCTGAGATACATTTAATATGATAGTGGCACTTACTATACAATATCCAGTTACTGTGCCATTTTCATAAATTCTAAAGCAAATTTTAAATCTCCATTTATGGCATATTAGTAAGTTGTTTGACTTGGATATTTGTGTACTCTGTAGCCTGAGCGTAGCAAACAAGGGGCTTTGACAGNTTTTGTGTACTCTGTAGCCGAAGTTCTGCTGCCTGAGTGTAGCAAACAAGGGGCTTTGACAGTGTACTTTACCTTGAGGTGCCTGTTTTAAGTAGCTTCTTATTTGTGAGTGGCAGGTGAGTTATGTTTCATTGATTACGTAACGTAATGTTCAGTGATGTTAGAATAATTAACAGTAGAGAGATGTGGCATGATGATATGTGGAGTCTCATGTGCCTACTGGTCTTAATGATGCGCTTCTGTAGCTTTTCTTACGCATGTTGGCACATTTTGTTACCCTTTGGCACCAAGGAAAATAAGTACTGGAAAACCTGTCTTAAGGATTATTTGAAATAGTGTGTACTATTGTGTACCAATGTATATGTAGTTTTCTATTGAGCTGTTGTGTACATTACTGTCTAAAGAACATGGGGGAAAAGGGGGAAGAATGTGTTCCTTTTAAGCCATCCCTTAGGTTGGCCAGTGTTTTGGTTGTGTGGTGAGCTTCTGCTTGGGGGGGGTTGGGACACACCAGTATGCTGTAAAAACATACAAAGTCATTGGTCATAATCCACAAGAAGAGACTTTTGAAAGATTCGTTTGGCAGCTTTTCATTGCATCTAATTTCAGTAAACAAAGATTTCTAGAACAGCTGCCTTTAGCAAGTAAGAAATGTTTAGCACTATAAAAGTCATAGGTATCATGCAGTAGTGCCTCTTGTGGTGCAGGTCAGTCATGTCAGCTGAGAGACCTTACTCAGTTTAAGTGGAAGTTTCCATCTGTCTCATACTGGATTCTGCTGCGGCTCTTGCAGTACTAAACTAAACTGCTGCTTCAGAGAATAACAATCTTTTTTTTTTTCCTTCCTCATAGTGCAGTTAGTCATCATAACACAAAATGTGTTCCACAAGCTAAATCCAGGTCCAGAAAAACAATGACTAGTCCTTTTAGGGATTAGTAGTAAGGGACTGGTAAGGGGCAGGCTTTACCTGGCCCATGTGATGTTCTGCTGTGGACCTTCTCTCCTTAAGAGCAGTGTTTAAAAGGGCAAGAAGCATAGTCTGGCTGAACAGCTTATCATTGATTTAGAAAATGACTGTCAAGTTTTCTCCAGAGTTTTGAGGAAAATTTTGATGCATCTTTGCATTCAAGATCTGTAGATAACAAAGGCTGAGTGACTTTTTTTTTTTTTTTTAATTCAAAGCCACAAATGCTCCTGAAAGGGTAAGTTCTCTGGGGGCATTTTATGAGGTTAAATCTCTTTGTTGACTAGATTATCAGTAAATACTAGACATGAGTTGTCATTTTTTTTGCATCACAAGATAATCTGCGATTCTGAAGTGCTGCGTATTACTGTTCCTGTCTGCAAAATGCAGACTTCTGTACAATTCTAGTCCACCCACTCTTTTGAAAGTGCTCGAGGACATTCACAGATAACACAGAGTGACTCATACAAGTAGGCCCTGTTAGTTTAGTGTATTCGTTCTTTCCCTTAATGGCCAAATCCCCTAATTTCTGCCAAGGTGTTGATTTCGCTTGACAAAAAAACCATGTTCCTCAGGCTGCAGGGTGTATTGGTAAAGGCACTGTGTGAATGCTTTTGGTTTGGGGATTTTATTTAGGGATATGTTTTTGTGCTATCCAGTTTCCATGTAGACTTGGAAATTCTAAGTCAAGCAGTCAGAGGTGTGTCTGCCTGCTGGAGGTGATTTTGGGTCACTTTTTGGGGAGAGATAGGGAGAATATTGGTTTGGATTTTTTGTGACCGCCTTCCAAGGGCAGTGGGAGTAATGGGCTACATGGAAGCCATAGGTAGAATTCTGAGTCTCAACGGCAAAAATGCAAACAAAGATAAAATTGTAGCATCCTCTTTCAGCTTATTAAATACCAAGTCCAAATCTATAGTGCTCTGTGATTATTTTTTTAGTTGAAATGTGTTCTGAAGTTTGTGTAAGGCACATAGTAAACTAATTGGTAAGATCACAGAATTTGTATTCAAGGTTGTTGAAGTGTCTGTTCAGAACTTGCTTTTGACAATGACTCTCACCAAAGCTATTTTAAACGGTCACTTTTTCATGTTTAGGGGCTCTGCTTTTTCATAGTGATCACTTGGGTGCTAGTTCACATGCATAAATCAGTGGTTTAAGAATTTGCTCATTCAAGTTGAAAATTTTATAATGAAAGATTAATAAGTCTTTGTAAACCCTGACTACGGGGATACTGAATAATTTGCCACTTAAAGTTAGCAATTTTTATTTAATTTTTTTGACCGTAGAGGTTTAACACTGTTACATTTATCCTAAATAGTTGATGATGATCTGGTCTGTGGGCTTTTTTGTGGCTTTGGTTTTGGGTGGGGATTTTTTTGTGGGTGTTTGGTTTTTTCTTCACAAAAATGTTGGTGTGTCTATGTTACGATATTAGGACTGAAGCTGCATTTGTAGGAGTTAGATGACTCCGCTGTAGTGGTTCAAACCTATTAAGCAACATTCTCTAGGTTTAAGTAAGGTCTGTGCTGTGTTCTGCAAGTTTCACGAGATGTATAAGCATGTTTTCTCTATCTTGGCATGTTTCTGAATGAATAGCTGAGTACTAATGAAAACTACGGCATGGGAAAACTTAAAACAACTACCTTTAATAAGACTGAAAGTAGTAATGTCTTGAATATTTGTAGTAAACCAGTAACTATTTTTAGAGATCCCAGAACAGTTCAACACTTTTGCATCAATCTGGCTTTATTATTAACTTGATTGTGCTTCCCTGATGGAAAAAGATTTCACAAATAATATATGTGGTCTGTGCAAACCATGGTTGAAAAACTCCTTTTTCCTCAGTGGTTTAACTTCGTATTTATGTGTATTTGTTGAGGAAAATTGCTTCTTGCATTTATTTATACTGACATGAAAGTATGCTCTGTCAGCTCAGCCCTGCAGTTAAGCCTGTCTTTAGGTGCTCGTGAATTTATTACACTCCAGTCTTCAGGGCTCCTGCTGACTAAAACCGTACTGATCAAGACCTTGGTTTAGCAATATACTTGAATACATGATTAACTTTAAGCTTATTAGTAGTGGAATTCAGCTCCAGATTAAGACGTCTAAATTTAGGTTTCAGCTGAGGAGCTAGGTGTTGAAGTCAGAAGGTATCTAGGCAATGGAGCCTAGGAAAGGATTTAGTTCACCTGCCCATTGGGTATCCCTGTCAAGGTGGGCTGTATCCAGTTAGGCTCACTGAATGTACTGTCTCTGTCTCCTTTTCCTGTGGAAGAGAAGTTTGGATAGTTCACATATCTGCAGTGAAGTAAGGTGTTTTAATCTGTAGTTGATTGATTTGCCAGCGGTCCTATTGGCTCAGTGAAACTATTTGCATGCTTAAAACTTGTGTTTTGAGATATGACTGATTTTTTTTTTTTCTCTCTCTACTGTTGGAAAAAGCGTTAGAAGCTGTTAGAAGGCATTGTGCTGGAGGGTATCAGCTTTTCAGTTCGGGACTCATTTGATCATGTGAACTGCTTCCACTTAGCAAATCAAATTAAATTAGGCTTGCATAAGCTACCTCAATTTGTAGCCTTCAGCCCAGTGGTGATGAATTGTGAAGTGCTCTGTTACCCTCTCAAGTTGCTTGAAATGTATTCTTAATATTTTTGAACAATGCCAGGAAAGTAAACTGATTGTACCGTATTCCATTTTAATGGGTTTAATTTACCTAGGTGAAGGGGAGGGGGGGTGTTATTTTCTGTATGGTCATCAACTTCAATTTTAGTGTATTGCACAATCAAGCTATAAGAATACTATGTGAATACTGAATTATCTCATTTAAAAATAAGAAAGACCTCTGCTAGCTTTGTAAGTGAACATCTAAGGACTTGAAGTCTTCAGAAGTGAGAGTATGGTTATAGGGAGAAATGTCTTTTGAGAAGACTTCTGAAGATACCTGGAATTCAGTAGTTACTAAGGACTTCGACTTAATAATTTTTGCATCCTTTTTGCTCAGCTTTTCTTTCCTGCTGCTGAAGTCCTGCTAGTGGGGTCAGAGGACTTAAATCACACGTTATTATATCATCCTAAAGGCTCCCCTTTAGGATGAATATGTGTTGCCTACAAGAAAGGATGGACTTTATAGCAAGAGTAGAAATATGTCAGAAACAAAATTGTTAGTGCAAATAAAAAGTGAGTTCCATTGTAAGGAAGATGTCAGCAACCAGTCTATCTGCAGCTTCTTTGTATCAGTAGCAAGTGTTCATACAGACCCTAGTAGTTGCCTTAACAATTTGACAAAGGGATAAATCTGGTTCCTCCAATATCAATTTGTCAGCAACATCAGATCTTTCTAAGCAAACAAAACAAAAAAATCCTTCTCTTGCTGAATGTGAACTGTTTTGGTAAGGGTATCTTTATACCTAGAAAGAATTCTCTACATAAATATTGTCCAGAGTATCTTCTTTAAAAATGTATCAAAGACACATGTTGTTTTTAGAAGCATTTGTTTGTTTGTGCTACTATGTCACACTTGGCTCAATATCAGCCCTCTGTGTTTTAAGTAGCTTTGGCTTTTCTGTGCTGTTTTTGCACTCCCTATAGAGTACATTCCATAATGAAATTTCTGATGTCAAAAGAATGTGTAGTAGTTGTGAAAGTGCTGAAATGAGAATTTTGCTGTAGGTAGCTCAAGATCTGGAAGAAAAAGAAAGCCTTCTTAATTTCATATTCCAGAACAGCATCACACCAGAGTTTTACTTTCCAAATCAGTTATTAGTGCCAGCTACTTTGAGTGCATATTTATGTTGCAGATAAACTCTTCAGATTCTGTATTGACCAAATCTTTGGCCAACTCTTCCTTGTCAACTCATATTTACCACATGTGATTATTTTATTTTTTTGTACCTGATTTGATTGAAGCAGAGCAATGCATCTTTGTCAAACAAAATGTATGTAATCCATATTTCTGTATTAATTCTAAAGGCATTCTACCTATTTCGTGGATGGGATGACAAAAATTATTACTAAATCGTTTCAATATGAGGTTGTTCAGGATGAAAGACAGTGGTCTCAACCTCAGCTCTGGGAAATCAAGCAGCTTTAATTGTCCATCTAACAGTTAGGAATTAAAATAGAAAATGGTTAGCAAGTCATTAGTAGAAGGCAGTAGTTTCTTATGTAGAGCTCTGGAATAGCAAAAGTGTCTTGACAGTGAAAAATAGTTTGTGTTCTTCTTAAGCCTTCATTAGTAGCTCAGTGTCTGAGCATGAGTCTCCCTCTTAGCCATCTTCTGTTTCAAGAGTGATTGATCTTTAAATGGCTGACTGCAAATGCTTGTTCTCTGCCTCTGGGGGAGGCATGCTTTGGCACCAATCTGCAAGGTGCACTTGCTGAAAATGATGTGTCTTACTGTATCCTCTCTCCATTTCCATCTGCTGTCCATTTACTCCACAGCTGGTCACAGGAGCCAGATTATAATATGAACTACTCTGTGCTTGGTAAAGTCCTCGACAATCCTGATCCAGCATAGACTTTTGACAGTAATAAATCGTCCCCAAAATGAGTTGTCTTCACCTGATGCTGCATAAATTACACCGGTAGAGGTGCTTCTGCTTCTTAGCCTGTTTTTACATATAATTACATTACTGGTTTAAGAGTTTTAAACGTGGGGGGTCTTTTATGTCTCTCTACATTGGAATTTGCTAAAAGAACTCCTAAGACATTTAATAGTGATATATCTGTGAAGGTTTTCAAAGGATTGCCAGAACTAGCATAGGCTGTATTAAGCAGCAGTTCCAATAATGATGTAATTTCTTCAGCAGCAAAGCTAATGATAAAGAATCCTTTTCTCTTGTACCTGCTTGTTCTTACCCCTGTTATGCCACATGAATATTTATAAGGCAACACTGTTGGATCAAAGAGGAGAAGGGGAACCAAAATTTCTTCTCTTTTGATAGAAACATGTAAAAAAAGTGAATCCTCTGTAACAACCACCTAGTCCCTCAAAATTTCTGCTGATATTGCTGAAGTTATTCAAAGGGTTTTGAGTTTGCCATCTTGACACTGTAAGAGATCCTACCTGCTGAAGTTACTATGTTGTCCCCCCACATTGTCAGCATGTTGTTTGTGTGGCTGCCCAATAAGTTGGACAAACACACTGCTGAAAAATTTGCCTCTGTTTTTGGTTTGCTGAGATACGTTTTACCTGGTCAGTACCCAGATAGTGTTCAACTGCATAGGCAGATGTGCCAGCGTGGAGTGGCACAGCACAGTGATAAAGGGAGGACAGAAAATTTTTCACTAGTAGTGCTGGCTCAGAGTAATTACCATCCTTTTAGGTTATGGATTTACAATTCCCAGTAAGAGGAAAAGAAATCAGAAAATGTACTGTTTTGTGGAGGTTAAATCCTAACCCAAATACAGGGAAAAGAAACATAAAACACATGTTATAGTGAACCGAGTGTCATGGTGGTGTTATGTGAATTCTGTGGGTTTTTAGTGTGTGATGGAAGTTTATTTCATGCATTTATTCAAAGTGTATGCAGAATGCATATTAAAATAGTGGGTTTGTAATGATGTGGTGGATATGTTTCAGGCTGCTTCTCATTGTATTCAGACCTATTAGAGTGTGATTAGCTTTATGTTTGCATTTAGAACTAAAGTGCTTCACTTCAAACAGCATAGACCTTGAATTCTGTAGTTTAGCCTTAAAGACTTTATCAGTACAAGAAATGAACAAGCATAAAGACAATCTTTTTACATTTTAGGAGAATTTTTAAGTGTATAATTTTCGGATAATTTCATAATGTTCTTTTGTATTGTTTTCCTGGTATTGAAGTACCTTCCTGAAAGAATGCTTTAGTTTAAAAAATGTCAGCATCTGATGACTTGCAAATAGACCTGTACAATACATTGCTCAGCTTCAAGGTCTTTGTGGATTTGCATCAGTTAACAAAATTGCTGAGGTTCTGTATAGTTGCAACAGGAAGAGGTAATCTTTATCATTGCAATCAGATGTTCTCTGTTGCAATCAAATGTTTTCTGGAAAACAGATTTATGGTGGCTGAAGGGTATTTAAACAACTACAGTTTATAAAAAACTTTCAAGTTCAAAATTCTTCATTTTAACAATCTTTTTTTGTTTGTTTGTTTCTAACATTTGAAATAAATTAACAACTTCCATAAAAATTACTTCACTTGCTTCATTGGAGCATCAGACTGGGGATTTGAGAGGACAAAAGTAATTGATGTTTAGTTGTTTTACTATATTTATGAGACCTGAATGGTTTACTTAAACGCAAGTATTTTATTTATTAAAAACAAACAAGCAAACACAAACCCAGCTAAACCCCTACTCATTTGGCTCACATTCAGACAACCTGCAGTACTTTCTGAGTTAACACTCATCTTCTGTTTACAAAACTCACAACACAAGTTATTAATCATTTTAGGTTTGGTTCTAAAAGTGCTATTTAATTACAACAGTAATAGCTATTCCATCAGAGTTCAATTTGCATTATGTGCTTTCAGTGTTAAGAAAGCATTAACTCTTCTTAATATTAAGTGAGGCAAATAATCAATTTCAATGATTATACATCAGTCTGTGCTTTTGCAGAGAGGCTACCTTGGTTTTATTCAATTTTGTTTGCATTTCAAGTTGGCTTTGGGAGGGGTTTGGATTAGTTTTTTGATTTGGGGTTTGTTGTTGTTGTTTGTGCGTGGGGTTTTTTGCTCTATCGTGGTCACCAGACCTGCGGTGAACATGCTGAATTAGAATTTCTTATGCTGTGTATTATGCAAATTTCAGTTTAAAAAGAGTGTTTGTTGTCTCATAAGATTCTGGGCACTCTTCTCAGTGGCATTGTATACGAGATTAGTGATGCAGCCTACTTACTTTTTTAAGTAAGTGCTTTCTTCCTGCCCTTCCTAGAAGGGTTTTAGATTACAAGTGAAGTATCTTAATTTTTCTCCCCTGATTCTTGAACGTAGTCCAACACTCAGATCATCTTCACTCATATGCAAAATGTTTTGTTGGGATTTGATTTTTTGACTATCTATCTCACTTGGAATGCTTCAAGAATGTTTTTTAAACAGCACTTGCAGTGGTGCTGTGGTTGTATCTGTTTCAGGTGATGAATGTAACTGAAACACAGCACCAGAGAGTGTGCAGACAGTTCACGTTGAGAATTTGACCATTAACTGCCAGTTATTTTCATGGAACTTGATTCTACTAAGCTGCTTAAATTCAATACAGGATGTTCCATTTCACTCACTTTTGAACTTTGAGTAAAACAACATTTTTGCAGGACATTAATGATATTTTGTAATCCAAACAGCAATCGTGATAAACCAAGCTGTTCATTCTCTCTGCTTTTATTATTTCCTGTTAAAGACCTGGTGTCGTCTTGTAGCTTTGTTGAACTGTCCTTTTGTTCCCTCAGGAGAGCTGATTTGCTTCAGAATATTTGACTGTTAAAGAAAATCATGCTAACTTTATTCATTGTAACTTTTCTGAAAAGTTAAACCACATCGCTTCTGTCTCTTTTCAGAGAATGGACCTTGGAGAATGCCTGAAGGTGCATGACCTGGCATTAAGGGCAGACTATGAAATAGCATCCAAAGATCAAGATTTCTTCTTTGAGCTTGATGTATGTATTTTGTCTTAATGCTGGAGAGAGAGAGCATAGTTTGTATACCAAGGTCAATACACTGAGCAACAGATGTTTTGGTACACACAGAAGGAAAACTTTTGAAAAGCAATTTTATAAACAGAGAAACCCTTGACACAGTTACGTAAAAGATACATGCCTCCTCATGAATATATGCAAGTATTTAATTTGTATTAGCACTCTCTAGGTAGAACTGTTAACAGCCTCCCACAGAACAAAATATCATAAGCCTGGGTGGGTGCTGTCTTAGTGCTATCAAATAGCAGGCAAATATTAAGGCTGTCTATGCTTTGAAGAGTTTTAAATTCTTTGTTTAATGAAGAAAGTAGTTCGGTATTGGGGATAGCAAATCATATGCTGTCTCCGTACACTAAAGTTTGAGTTTTGAATTCCTAACTAGGAAGTTAGGTTTTTCAAGGACAAAAAGGTTTGGTTTTTTAATTGCTATTTGGAGGGATAATGTTAATATGTCTAATAACTTAAAACCCCAGTGAAAAAAGTTACAGTATTGCATGTAATGGCTGGGTGAAGTGATCCTGAATATCCTTTGAAGAATTTTAATGCCTGCTACAAATACTCACTTCTTGTCAGAGAAGACTTAAGACAGATTCACTTCCAAATTTCTGCAAATACTTAGAACCATGACAATGGGTAGGCTATAATTTTTTAAAAGCTGTGTATGAATGCATGTGATTACATTATGTGTCACCATAAACTGATAGATTATCATTTTACAAAGTTTTCACTAATAAAAATTTAAGGAAGTTAAGTCTCGATAAACTTGGGAAGCGTTACAGCTAATGAAATCCCTGTGTTCTTGACAGCATTGATCCGTGTTCTTATTAATGTTTTAGGCAATGGACCACCTGCAGTCATTTATTGCAGACTGTGACAGGCGAACAGAAGTGGCTAAGAAAAGACTAGCAGAAACCCAAGAAGAGATCAGTGCTGAAGTTGCAGCTAAAGTAAGCATGGAAAACTAGTAACTTAAGTTCTCTTTGAAGGTCTGTTTTTCCAAAGAGCCAACTTCAAGTTTTGACAAGATATCAAATTTGAGAATTCATACTGAGGAGAGGGAAAAAAATAACATATTTTCTCCATCCTTCCCATAACTGCCCTTAAGGCACAGAAAGGAGAACACGGGGAAGAGAACTCTGATATTTTTGACCTCGGGAAACTTGACACTGTGATTCTATGCCATACAAATGTTAGTAATCCTTACACTTTTTGATGAAAACTTCATCCATAAAGTAAAAAAAAAAAAATGTGCTTTTCTCTAGATCTTCTAATGAAAAAAAAGCTTCTGCAGTTTTTCTGCACATATGTGCACATGCTAGGAGGAATGATTATGCAAATACTAATTTTGTAAGACTGTGTGGTATAGACAACAGTGTGAATTACTTGAATTTTCTAAACAAAATTCTTCTCTGGAGTTGGTACATAGACCTGGTAACTCATCCTTTCCCTGTGTGTTTTTCAGTGAGGCATTTTCTATTTCACTCTTACCTGGCGAAGCTCTCTCTGCATGTTTGTTTTTTGTCCTAGCAATTTTGCATGCAGAAGTAGTTCAGATTGTTTTCCATAATTAAAAGCGTTTCTTGTGTTAAGGCTTTCCTTGTTTTTCAAGGCTGAAAGAGTCCATGAATTGAATGAAGAAATTGGGAAACTGTTGGCCAAAGTAGAACAGCTCGGAGCTGATGGGAATGTGGAAGAATCTCAAAAAGTAATGGATGAAGTGGAGAAAGCTCGGGTAAAGAAGAGAGAAGCAGAAGTAAGTTGAATTGAGTAAGGCTTGGAGGATGGAGAGGGCAGGGTTGAGTATTAAATTGGTTGGCCTCTGTGCAGATCGTTTGACCTCTGTGTAATGCAAGATGTCTTATCTGCTCTCAGTTCCTTAGCTGATTGTTCATATAAAACTAAAAAATTGCCTTGCAGCATCCGGTACAGTTGAAGTTTCTGCCCTTAAATATACTCCTATACAACGAAAGTTATACTCTCTTCCACAAATAATGCATTCATCTTAGCTTAGCTGTATTGGTCATTTGTATCTGTGGACTGACTTGCCTGGTTTGGTCCCAAGGCTTTTGCTGTGGCATACTGATGTGACTTGTACTGGAAAGCTTCAGTGAAGTGAACCATTGTCTTCTCTGGAAAATACTTATTTAATGTCTTGTGTATCACACCAGTCAAAATGGTCCTTGTAACGTTCAGGTGGCAGAACACACCAAGAGCTTTTTCATATTGTGTTTTTCCAAAATACAGGGATTTACAGAAACAAGCATGTGCAGTTGTTTTAATAGCATCAGAAGGGTTGCTGGCAATCTTGCTAGTCTGTCATCTGAGTGTCTGTAGATAAATTTTGCTCAGATAATGTGTTTAATTAGTGTCTAAAATGCAGATGGGTTTCTCAGAAAACTAACGCTGTTTTAAATTGCGCTCAGAATTAAAACTAATGTTTTCACGATATGCCAGCATAGTAATTGTAGTGTTAATGTGTATTTGTTGTACATGAAAACATTGTTCATCTTTCTGTGCAATGTAGTCTTAAGTAAAGGTAATAATTACCCCACTTTTTTTAATTCACAAATTCACAAAACCATTTGCTGATGTCCTGCTTTTAATTATGTTCAATTTTCAAAATAAGGAAACATGCCTTGTATCTTAACGAAACAGTTGATTTATGAATAGTGTGAATTAACTGGAAGGTGTGCTGGTGTACATTGAATTTGGTTATTAATTTGTAGCATATGCATTGTAAAGTGTTATCCTTGTATTTATGTGCACTGAGAAGTAACAGCAAATTTTTTTTTTCTAGGAAGTGTACAGGAATTCTATGCCTGCCTCCAGCTTTCAACAGCAGAAGCTACGGGTTTGTGAAGTGTGCTCAGCTTATCTTGGTCTTCATGACAATGACCGACGACTTGCTGATCACTTTGGAGGAAAACTACATTTGGGATTTATTGAAATAAGAGAGAAGCTTGAGGAACTCAGGGTAAATCATTCCTATATTTTGTGTGTGTGCTCCTACTTAAATTATTTGACATGCAGCCTTAATTGAGTATTTCCTTCTGGTTGTGTGGGGTTTCTTCATGTCACTTTAAAAGTTCAGATTTCATTAGCCTAAAGAACACTAAAGATTTTAATTTAGCATCAATTAGCCAGATAGTTTACTGAGATGACCTCTTTTGTACTGAGGTGTATTAAAACATGCATTCAGAGTAATTCATCTTGGGAACAAAGAGTGTGATTCTACTTGTAAATGGGATTACTGTATTTTGAACAAATGGCAGCAATGCTAAAATATTTTTAGCAGCCATAGGAGATAGACAGATGAACTTTGCTTTTAGCCAGATGATTGACTAAAAGTAATAATGAGACTTGAAAATACGAGAGCATGGATTAAGGAGGATGATAACACTTGGAAAAGTTTTCAACAAAATGTAAAGAAATGCTTGGAGGTCAGACAGCCTGCTGTGTGGTGAATGACTAAAATTCACTTCGTTTATTTGATCTGGAAAAAGATTAGGAGGTGATTTTAAATTTTCTTCTAAATAATTTTTTAAGGCTTTTAAGCTTAAGTGACAGTAGATGAAATAAACAGGTTCCAACAACTTAAGGATGTACCTATGCAGGGAATACAGAAGGATGTATATCTGGACGTCAAGCTAGCTGTTAAAATAATTGTTGTGGGGAGGTTGCATGTTCTTTATAGCTTGAAGATTTGAAATCCAGTTGGAATATTATCTTAAACAACCCTATCTTGACCAGAAATCATGTGCTGGAAGAAAGACTTACTGGAATTGTATTCTGGTCTTCTGGTATTCTAGAGAATGGATTTGGACACTGATGCCATTTATGACCTTAATATAGAAATTATGGAGTTCCTAGCTCAATTAAGCGTTTTAACTGTAGAAATCAGTAAAGACAATAGCTAAAGGACCTGAAGCCCTAAAAGCAGAAAATACTGCCAGTGGGTTTGAGTAAATTGACTTGGATTATGTTTCATAATATTCCAGCTGTCTTGCATGGATAGTAACTTATTCTTTGGAGAGCCCAACTCTTTCTGTTGACTGTATAGGCAATTTAGGCTCCTAATATAACTGGTGTAACTTAAATCTTAGATGCCTAGGACAGATCACATGTGCATCCTCTCATCTCTCCTTGAAATTATGCACAGTCACTCAAACAAGAAGCCTGGCTTGTAGTTAAATTACTGATGTTGTACGAGGAAGTATAGGTATCATTTGACATAGGGGTTAAATTGACTGATTATTTACACCATTTGGAAAAAAATGTGCATGGATAACTTATTTCACATTCCCAAAGCATCAATAAAATAATCTTTTGAAGTGCTTCACTAACAAAAGAAGAAAACAATAATTATCCCCTCCTTCCTCAGAGCTCTCCTCAAAGATCTAATCAAGATGCTGCTGGGGCAATTCCACCTCTCAGAAGAAGGTCTTTACAAAGAGTTGAATTTCTTGCATCATGTCCAGAAGGTGGCAAGACTTGGGTTTGGCCAGATCTCCAGTTGTGAGTTCCACATCTGAGGGCCCTCTACTGAGCGTGCCTTGTCCCCAGTAGTAGTGAGTTCAACCTGGGGCCTAACAGCTGAAGCATCTGCTCTAATTATATGTCTCAGGGTCACAATACAGAAACAAGTAGCCTCAAAACCTAGATATCGGCCCAACCAAGTCCTTTAAGAAACAATTAACTCTCCCAGTTCTGTTTTCTTTCTGCCTTTCCCTGGTGACCAACATATGATAGGATTGGCATGGAAACTCTCACATTAAAGGCATGACTTGCTGCTCTGAATTCCCCTTTATTAAAAACTTTATGTTTAACTCTGCGTATTTCAGGTCTTCGTGTAACACCCATCTAATTTGCTGCAGCTCTTCTGCAATAACTTCTGTTTCTTGAAGAAAAAAATACATATATGCTGAGGAAGAGAGAGGGAATAATATACACAAGGGAAAGGGAATATACCTGAGAAAAAGAACTGAATGTTAATTTCTAGATCATTTTTATAGCACCTTCATCTGAGAAATTTCGAAGTATGACTTAATGAATATATTTATTTGCTTTTAGAGGATTGTGGCTGATAAACAGGAGAAACGAAATCAGGAACGTCTGAAACGCAGAGAGGAGAGGGAAAGAGAAGAAAGGGAGAAACTAAGGAGGTAGGGATCTATTTCAATTGCATGTACATAATGACCTATTTAGTTTAATGAGAAAACTATGATGTAGTTCATACGCATTTCTAAATCTGCAGAATTACAATACTTCGCATTCCTTGAAAACTTACAAGGATTGAGGTGGCATTTCATGTTTAACTCTTAAAACTTGGAATCGTTTTCATAAAAAGCCTTTTTTAAAACTACTGATAGTAGTGCATCTACATATTGGAACAAATGGCCTGAAAATGAGATAATTTTCAAGTGTGTACCTTGTTTTGAGACCTAATAAATGTGAGCTTATACACATGTGATTTTCTAACGTCTGATAGCTATTTTCTTCATAGATGTTAGAAATTTTCCTTACTGGAAGTGGCTGAGTCTATGACTAAGGAAAGTAATTCCCTGTTCTTCTGTGAAATAGTAGCTTCCAGGCCTTGTAGGGCTAGAGTGGAATGGAATCTGAACTGGAGTTCTCTCAACATGTTTAACTTCAGAGGTTAACAGCGTAAACTTTTGAAATCTATTGCAGTCTGATAATACTTGCCTAACACAGGAAATAAGGGAATACTGACCTGAGCTGTAAGCTTTTTCCGTAGGAGGGATAGGAGTTAAAAAGCTGTGTTGACATTCTTTTGGGTTTCTTATATGGTGGTCTCAAAATTAAATTAAAAAAAACCAACAAACCAAACCCACAATCACAAAAGAGGGATGTATTTCCTGGTAAACATGTTGCAGTAAAGATGTTAATATTAAATAAAAGGCCTTGAAACAATTGCTATTAAAACAAGAAATAAAATTACAAGTCAGCTAGTCTGGTTTCTTATTACTAAATTGTACTTTATATAATAATAAGATTCTATAAGAAAAATTGTTTTCCTTTTATTTCAGATCCAGATCCCACAGCAAGCATGCCAAAAGGTATATAAATCTTCAGACAAGGAATATTAGTGACGAAGCCAGCCTTTCATAAGCTGGAACATTATAAGTTTGTGTAGTATTCTTAGTTTAAGACGTCCATCTTTATGAACAAAGCTTTCTGTTACATAGTCATCGCTCTGTGTGTTTATACCATAATACTGAGTTTATACGTGTACATCTGTTTTATGGCTACTGCAATGCAGCATCGTGTCCCAAGTAACACTTAGAACACAGATAATTGCTTTTTCTTTACAATAAAGTTTGTGGTTACTATCTTTTTGTGAAACCCCATGTTTTTAAGATCCTAAGCACCAGGTTAGCTCTCAACAGATCACCCATCAATAGTATGAGTGTTCTTCCAAAGCTACACTGTTGCAAGTCACCAGTGAGGTATGACTGCAAAGCGTTTAAAAAAAAAAAAAAAGGAAAGAAAAGACTGAATTTTACGGTGTTTGGAACCTTCTAGACTAGTTGTGTTATTGTAACTGTGGGGAACAATATAGTCCAGTTTCTTCAGAACATCATCATACAAAAATTTTGGCAAATGATCTGAATCACTTCATCAGGAAGCTCTACAACTTTGCCTGATAAAGACAATATTTTGTAATTTTTAAAAGTAGATTTTTTCCATACTTTAAATTCTCTGTGCAGATTTGCTTATGCATAGAGTGCATCATATTCGCAGTACACTAATAAGAGTAGCTGGGTGAACGCAGTGCCTGGTCTAAGTCCTTTCTGTTCCTAGATCTAGGTCCCGAGATCGCCGCAGACACCGGTCTCGCTCAGCCTCACGGGAACGAAAGAGAAGAACTCGATCCAAATCCCGTGAGAAACGCCATCGTCACAGGTCTCGCTCCACCAGCCGCAGCCGGAGTCGCAGCCATCATAGAAGCAGGCACAGTTCCAGGGACAGAAGCCGAGAACGCAGCTCCAAAAAGAGGTGAGTGTTGCCCTAGAAATAAATGGCTTTTCCTAGAGGCATGATGAGAATTCTCACACTAAATTAAGTTTACGGTTACCACTTGGCACTTTAAACACATTTTGAGTCTGTCTCGGGTTTCAGTTACAACTTTAGCATATTTATAATTTGACGTACTATAGTGGCTTTTTTCTATTTATTTTTTATGAAAATAATAGCATTATATATTATTTCTGTTTTGGATGAGGGCTGCAGAGTGTTGGTGTCAAGTTGATAATACAGGCTTCCTGCAGCATAGAAAAACAGCTGATTTTCATTTGAACCCAGGGATGTCAGCAGTCATCTTACAGTCATACATTTGTTTTTTCCCTCGGGCTTTTTTTCCCTGCACCGGAGCCCACCTGTTGTGTGCTGCACCAGATACAAACAAGTTTAGGTATGCCTGAAAATAAACTTGTTGCACTGCATCTGAACGTGTTGCTTTGCAAGAAAAGTCACTGAACCCCTTTGAAGGGTAACTGCAGAGGACAGGCTGGGGCTATTGCTTTTGGATGATTCAATTGCTGTCTGCTCCTGAGGATTTGCTGGCTTATTTTAGAGGAGTGAGTTAAGCATAACTTAGAATGGGATTGCTCAATGAGGCATTTGATAGGGAGGCCTGCTCATAAACAGGATTCTTTTCTTCTGTAGGTCAGTCACCATGGCATACATTTGAGTGCAATACAGTGTCAAGGTGCTCAGTCTTAAAACCCTGACAGTCTGTTGACTTGCAGGAAGGCAAAAGGTCTCGTTTTGAAGTGGCCACACATGCAGGGTTTATCGTTCAATTATTTTAGGAGTTAAATCACCAAGGATGGAGAAATACACTGAACGTGTTCAAGGATCTCATAGGTTCTTTGTTCAAAAAAGTAGCTTTTTTTCTTCATAGAGTAGGTAGGTGACTGTAATCCCATTCTGCTCTGTAAGAGAGCATAGAAGACAGGGTTAGTCCAAGTCTTTTCTTTCTTTTTGTTGCAAATAGATAAAAGTTAAAAGTTCTCCACTCTACTTGATATCATCAGTAGTGTCTGGTATTTAAAATACTTCAGAGGTTTTTAAAGTCAATATTTCAGACTTGGCAATTTGCATCTCCAAAGAGCCTGCCTCTTCACGGCATTCACAACAGCGGATTAGCAGATCTTCAAACCTGTAGTTTTTAGCCTTAAAACAGGCTTTTCCTTTGAATCAACATATTTGTTAATTTGGATAAACCAATTTGTAGAGTATGTGCTCAGACTGCCTTCACTACTTCAACTTTTCTAGCTCTGCAAGACTCAATTTCCTTCCTTCTGTTGATTCTTCTGGAATTCTCATCATACTTGCTCAGACTCTCCAGTATGATGAGCACAATGCAAATGATGGAGAGAAATATGTAAGAACAGGGAAATGGTATAGACCACTGGTGCTACCCATGTAACAGTAGACATGTTAAAAGTAAAAAAATATAATGTACTCCAGGGAACGAGATTTCAACCTTATGATATTCAGTACTGGAAATATTTCTCCTGATGTCAGTTTCTGCCCTGAAGGAATGCAACACACCTGTGTTGGAAGAATCCCTGGTACAAGTAAGAGTTTTACACTACTGTTGGCTTGAGGGGAAAAACCTTTGTGCCATCATTAGCAGCTCATACCTCTTATGTTTCTGAGGTGAAGCAAAATTTTTGCTCTGAAAATATGTATATTGTGCTTTCAAGAGATTGAAGAATCTGTAGAACTATGATCTTGCTGCACTGGGACCAGGATGGCTATTGAACTTGCCCCTGGGCTGGATAACTCCATTTTTAGAGATGCCCTTCTAGTCAGCAGAGCAGCTTTCCACATGAATGTTGGAGAAGCCTTTCTTGTTGAATAGCATAGCAGTGTTGATGCCAGAATGCAAAATAGACCTGAGCTCACGGGTTCTAATGTGTCCTTGTCTCCTAAGAACTCTTTTTTTTTCTATTCTAGGGAAGTACTTACTGCAAATCCTATTTTTTAAATTTGTTTTTGAAGGAATTTCTTAAAATCTTCATGTGAAATCTTTCTATTCAAGCCTATCTGTCTTAAGCTCATAACAGTCAGTTGTTCAGGGAATTCTGACCAAGAATACCCTGGAAAATAGAAGACAGGCTTCAGGAAGTTAACTTCTTCAGGAAGGAGGCCTAGCATTTTGGTTTTGAATAACCAAAAAAATTCAGGTCTAGGGAACACGGTGTTCTTACGGAGCTCCTGCAGGAGAGCAGCGTGTGGCACAAGCATTAGAAAGGCGGCTGAAGGCTGCAGCAGTGGCAGCCCCTGGTGCCAGTAATTCTGGGGCCTTAAGGGAAGTGTGCCATGATTACAGGCAAATATGCAGAGTGTTCCTGCTTTCAGCAAACCACAGTTGCTTCTGGTTTATCCTGTCCACCCTTCAAAAGAAAGTATTTTTTCCCAAAAATACTTCTCCCAAAAGCCTTTTGCGTTAAATGTAAAACTGTCGCCTTTCAGTTCCCTCTTAATTCTGAAAGTAAAGGGATGTTTTATTGTGGGCTATAGCTGAGGAAATTTTACAAACACATACATTTGTCTGACAGATACCTTTTTTTTTTTGTTCTTCATCACCTATGAAACCATTCACCTATGAAACTGGTGGATAGATTTAAATCTGTTAATGGCTGGGATCTCATTTCAAATTTATCAATATGAGGACCAGACCTCCACACTCTGTGGGCACAACTGAACATACACAAAGTGTCTGGCAACAGTAGCAATGTGTCTTAGATAATGGGAACCTATCTGGTAATAGCAGCAACCTGCCTAAGGTAATAGGAACTCTAGGTCTACTCAGGCTTGGATTACTGGCTTACTAAGAGCAGATCTAAATGAAGTCCTTCTTTTTCTTGCTATTATAAGTTTCAAATAAATAAAATTGTCTTTCATTTCATTAGAAACAAACTGTAGTTGTGTGGTTTGCTTTCCAATGAGAAAGTGAACGTTTGCAGTTAGATGTTGAGATGCGTGCTCAGTAAGGTCAGCCATGACACAGACCTAAACGTGGGTGCACTGAGAGAAGGTTGTGTCAGGATGCTTGAGCCCACTTACAAGAATTCACGTGACAAGGGGTGATTGCTTCCATACAGACATTGTATGGACGAGTACCTGAAGTCATAAGATGGGGCTTTAGTTGACTAGGTGACATGTAAATCTTGTGAGTCTCATTATAGACTCATCCGACATAATTTTGTGTCTATTTTGGGATGAGACAAATCGTGCCTAAAGTTTCTCTTTCTTCTGCTGACTGTTAAGGATCAGTTAGGTGGTAATGCTTTCTGAGCATTCTAGATAAGGTAAGTCAAGGGCTGTAGCTTGCCCTTGAGACAGACAGTAGTGGTATTTCTAAGTCTTTTGGTAATGATACTGCTTGCTAAGGCAGTTGTATAAATTTTCACATCACTGTGCTGTGATTCATTAAACCCAGTCCTTCTTCTTGTTGGCTGATTAGAGACTCACTTGTAGAGAGAGGGGACAGCTGGATGAATGGATCTTATGTTCCTCCAGAAATGCATTGATTAAAAAGACAAAGCTGTGAGTGGTATCATATCCTAGCTATCTGCCTGTTCTAGGATTGTTAGAGTTAGTCCGACTCAACCAGTTTGGAAGCGTTGTTACTTCTGCAGGGGACTTGCAGTACAAGCTACTTGCTCAACACCTGTGCTAACTCTGGGATTAACCTCTTATTTGGCATGTAGCTTCTCTTCTGTGACATGTGATTTGTGGAATAGGAGTAATGCCTCTAGCTCTTAGCATTTGCAAACACTAAGTGTTGCAACATTGTAGGGAAAGTAATCTTTTCAGCTGAGCAGCTAAGATGAAAGGTCACTTCTTTGTAAGCTTGTAAAAGGAAATTAGTGCCAGGAGCATTTTGCAGGGCTTAGTTTTGAAGCTTTGAGGTGAAGTGACAGTAACTTTCTGTAAGTGGAGAGAGTACAGTCTCACTGGTCAGTACACCAAATTTTTTGACAAGGAAGTGAGTGGCTAGCTTTGTAGCATGCTGTTAAGATTTTTCTGTAAAAGTTTATATTAAGTTATTTTATGATTGCAGTACATAGTAAAATGAAAATACAATGTTTTTCAACAACAGACGTAAGTCCATCTATAAGGGAATATAGAGGAGGATGTCTAATCCATGTTTTTCCCATACAAGTAGCTCATTCAATTTAAAACAATATGGATTGTTTAACAGAACATCTTTTTCTGGCTCTATCATAAAGGTTTTAAAAATGTGTGTTATCTGAGTAAAATACCGAATAATAATACCACCCCAGCCTTGCAAAATCACACAAGGGCTAATTCTTGTAACAAAATATAATTGTAGCACAATTTGGTTTGGTTTGTGTTTGTCATATAATAGTCTTGTTCCAGAATAACACAAGTTAATTTCCCCCTGCTTTTAATCAAACTTCCATTTTTAAACATTTAAGTTTGTAATTTACATGTCTAAGAAAGACTAGACATTCTTAAGCTAGAGACTGCAGATGAAAAATTTCCATTAAAAAATAAGAAAATAAGAGATTTAGTGAAGCACATTGACCTTAATCTGGGCTCTGTAGTAAATGTAGATTAAATCCTGCCTCAAAGTATTTGTCTTTTGAAATCAGAAGTAGGAAAGGGAGAAGAGTAGAGTGATTTCTGATGTCTTATCATATACTCCTATTTATGTAAATCTAAAGTTGGGTTGGAAAAAGAAGAAAAATACAAAATCCAAGTGCTGTTTGATAGCTAAAAATTGTTGACTAACTCAAATTCTCGAATGTACTGCACTTTTCAGATCCTCTAAAGAAAGATCTTCCAGAGACAAAGAACGTTCAAGAGACCGCGATAGAACATCCCGGGATAAAGATAGAAGCTCGAGAGAGAGGTCCCCACGAGATTTCAAAGACAAGAAACGTTCCTATGAAAGTGCTAATGGCCGATCAGAAGACCCGAGGAGCTCAGAGGAGCGTGAAGCAGGGGAGATATAACTGGCTGTATATTCACCTGATCTCTAGCTTCCTATGGAGTTGCATACTTTGGTTTAGTTTACAGTTGTTCAAAGGGACACCAGTGAGCAGTTCCAGACACTGATCCAACTAGGGTAGATGTACAGTATATAAAAGTGGTTATAACAAAGTCAGAATTAAACCCCATCAATTAATGATGCCTAAAGCTGGGTCCTGGACTTCCACCAAGTTGTAAAACTTTTCTGAAAGATTTCTCTTTATTCAGGACAACAGTTTTATGTACCAAGATGCAGATCTCAATGTTTTTAATCTCCTTTCCAATACAAGTTAGTGAACAAATTATATTGTACTACTTGCCTTGGGTGCTTTTGAACCTTTATAAATTCTCCAATTCTGCTCCAGTCAAAACAGCAGCATTGAAAGGTTGTATTTGGGGGGAATTTTTTTTTGTTTGCTTTTTTGTAAGAGGGTGGGTGGATGGATATTAACTTTTACTCTAAGGTTATGTTCCCAGTGTTGGGTTTTATTTTTGTTTGGGATCCTAGGAGTTAATTACAGTGGGAGCATTTAGACAGGAATGTGTGCTGGAGAAAGCGAAATGTCTTTTTACAGTGCCTATTTAGACTTGGAAATTGAACAGCTGTTGCATTACATCTTTTTTTATTTCTACTTAAATTTTGAAATCAAAGCCAGTCCCATATCTGTACCATTTGATTGGTATGTGTTCAATATATTTGTTTTTTTTCCATAAGGACTCTTTCTGCTTTTTCTTGTGGGGTGCATCCTTAATTGTATTAAAACAAACAAAAAAACCAGCAACAACAAGCAAAAATTAAGAACAAAAGAAATAAAAAAAAAATAAAAAAGAAACCATATTGTCCAATAACTTAACAAGGATATACTGGTCTCTTTAAGGTGGTTAATTAGCAGTTCAGTCTTTTAAAAACTAACATCTGGTTATTAGAGTTGTTAACATACAGATGTGCTCTAGGAGAAGCGGTCATTCTGATCACAGTCCTCATTATCCTAAAATCTTTAAAAGCAGAAACCTGTGGAGTCAGAATTGTAGAATGGGTTGGGTTGGAAGAGGCCTTAAAGATCATCTAGTTCCAACCCCCCTGCTGTGGGCAGGGACACCTGGTCCACTAGACCAGGTTGGTTAAGGCCCTGTGCAACTTGGCCTTGAACATTTCCTCGGATGGGGGATCCAGAACTTCTCTGAGCATCCTGTGCCAGTGCCTTACCACCCTCACAGTAAAGAATTTCTACCTAATACCCATTTTAAAGCCATTCCCCTTTGTCCTGTCATTACATGCCCTTGTAAAAAGTCCCCCTCCAGCTCTCTGGTAACCCCTTTAAGTACTGGAAGGTGCTATATAAGGTCTCTCTGGAGCCTTCTCTTCTCCAGGCTGAACAACCTGAATTCTCTGTCTGTCCTTACAGGAGAGCTGTTCCATCCCTCTGATCAACTTGGTGGCCCTCCTCTGGGCCCACTCCAACAGCTCCATGTCCTTCCTGTGCTGGGGACCCCAGAGCTGGATGCAGCACTGCAGGTGGGGTCTCACCCAAGTGGAGTAGAGGGGCAGAACCCCCTCCCTTGACCTGCTGCCCAGGCTGCTTTTGGTGCAGCGCAGGACACATTTGGCTTTCTGACCTGCCCAATGCACATTGCTGGGTCAGGTCCAGTCCTTCATCACCAGCATCCCCAAGTCCTTCTCTGCAGGGTTGCTCTCCATCTGTTCATCCCCCAGCCTGGATTTGTGCTTGGCATTGCCCTGACCTGGGTGCAGCACCTTGTGCTTGGCCTTGTTGAACTTGTTGAGATTCACACGGATCCACCTCTCGAGCCTATCAGGGTCCCTCTGTATGGCCTCCCTTCCCTCCAGCACACTGACTGCACCACACAGCTCGGTGTCATCTGCCAACTTGCTGAGGGCGCGCTCGATCCCAGTCCATGTCGCCGACAAAACGTGAAGGGATTGCTGTCCATTCTGTTGGATTGAAAGTGCTTTGGGGTATTTAAACTATTCAGATATGCTCTACACCGAAGAATTTAGAGATTGGCAAATTTTCGTCCTTGAGTTCATGCCACTGAGTTACCTAACACTGATGCTCAAGAGCAGTGTTTGTGATGATTTATTGGCATTTTCAGTGGGTTGTACAGTGTCTCTGTAGGCCTCCTAATCAACAGTGTGGAATACCATTCACTGCGTGCATTCTCCCTCGGTGTCTTTTCTGTAGCATCTTCAGTATGGTCAGAACACTTGGGTGATAATTCTAATGTAGAATATAATTTAGCAGTATTTTGGCTGGTAGTGAAAGCTAGAACAGGACCTTTTACACCTCTGCAAGGGCTTGGATCCAGCATTGTACATTCCACTTTGAATTGATGCCATTTTAAGCTCCTGTAATAATGATGACTAATTACTTAACACTTTATTTTTTTGTTATTTACCCATTTAAATTCTGAGCATGAGTTTCCTTCCTGGGAATGTTTTATGACTTCCTGAGTGGCCCAAGTGCTTGATGAATGAAAGTTACCAGTGTTTGTCCCTCTGGTACTGGCTGTACTGGGTAAGTGGTTGATAACATCTATTGTCACAGGTTTTAGTGGAATTCCAGTGGTGTGATGAAAGGTGAACAGTCATTTCTAGATACATCTTGCATAGCACAAGTGCCAGTGATTACTCTGGAATTCCTGTCTGGAATAACAATATTCCAGAAACACTGAGGACCTGTGTGCCCCTGCGGCCAGCAACTAGGAATTTTGTGTTGTAAAAGAGTGGTCTGGTGGTGAAATTTGCAGAGTGCGACATAACCCTGCTTGGACTCCTTACTAGCAGATTCTGGATAAAATGCCATTAATTTTACAAATGGCTTTTAAATTTAATTACAAAAGGGTAATTTGGTTTGGGCCTTCCCTTATTTAGAGGTTTTCATGGTGTGGTGACTTCCATAGTATCCAAGTACCACAGCAATGTTAAGCAGCAGGAAGGTGAGGCTTACCTCTGATTTCCCTATAAGATATTCTGAGTTGCGTGTAGAAATACAGGCCTGAAGTGCAATTAGGAAGAAAACTGAATTAAAGTGGCTGATAAAACACACTTGGGATGCAAGAGATCTGGAACATTTGTCAGAAAGGGAGACTGTTTTATTAGTTGTGCCTAAGTATGAATCTTCCACCCTCTCATCAGAACCCAACTACCTTAATTTCCAGGAATGAAAAACTGAGATATTCATCACCTCTGAATTTCCTGCTGGACAACTGAAGAGTGGTATGACTGATGTTAGTCTTCATGGTCAAAAAGATTATGAAGTGGAGCTCCTCAGGGAACCTAGGGGTGCTGCAGCTAAGCATCAGCTCTTGAGATCTTTGACATTTTGCTGATGCACTTGTAGCTCCATAGGCACTTTTACCAGGCTGCAAGAGTGCAAATTGAGCAAAAAGAGTAGATTATTTCACTGATTTAAAGTGTTGAAAATGCAGTGAACCTGCAAGCATTATTCCTGTATCTCAGAAGCACTCTGGGTTAGTCAGGGGAGCATAAACCAGAAGAAGGTTAAAGATGGTAAGCATATAGAGGATGGCACGTTACAAGAAATGAGATCCCCTCCTGAACATAGTACCACAGAATTGGTTACCATGAAGAAGGCCCAAGTCCCACTGCCCAGCCCACCACTAAACCATGTCCTTAAGTGCCACACCTATGCATCTCTTAAATACTCCAGGGATGGCAACTCAGCAACTTCCATCCACAGTCTGGTCCAGTGCTGGATGACATGTATGAGTTGCTTTTCCCACCGGAGCAGGAGAAACCACACAGTAGAACAGTGACATTTCCAAGCAAAGAGGTGCTTGGCCTAGTGCCACCGTATCCCATTACCCCCTGTCGGACTTGCCAATGAAGCTGACAGAGGAGTCTGTTCTTCCCTGTCCTCTTGCCTTCCATCAGGCATTGAAGCTGGGAGTTACCATCCTGTTGCTACAATGCAAACCCTGCCCTGGAACTCATCTGTCTGTCCAGCCTATGTTGTGCCATCCATCCTGTCCCAGGGGCAGTGGGAGAAAATAGGTGAACCAGCTCCCTAGGCTGATGCAAATGGATGATTGTGCAAATGTTAAATAGCCTTGGAGCAGGGATTGTCTATTGTCTATCTAGCTAAAGAGAGAATAGTAGCAACTTGTCTTGAGACCCGTGGGGCTGGTGCAGGATTGCTAAGGACACGGGGGGTACATCTGAACGGGTGGTTTTAGCTGCAGGAGCACAGTATCTCAGCTGTGTTGAGAAGCTCCTGTGGCACGGAAAACGATTCAGTGAGACGTGTGCTGTCCCCGCCAGGACTGTTATGGATTCAAGCAGTTTGGGACTGCAGTCATCATTAAATTAAGTATAAACACACCAGAGGTGATGTCAGCGTGCAGTGTGAGGGCCTGCAGCACCTGGTAAGCCCCCCGGTTTACTGTTCTCCGTCCCGTATTTCACGTGCCACCTTCCTCAGTATAATTGTGCTTTATTCAATAGACACTAGAGATTAGTTTCTCCTGATGCAGTGGCTTATAAAAAATGTTAATGCACTCTTCATTCAGTCCTGCATGATGGTACTTTTGTTGTTTGTTTTTCTGGGGGGGGAGGGTTGGGGAGGTTTTTTGGCTTTTTGCTTTGATATTTTTTTTCCCACTTGATTCTTAATAAATTCTTGCACTGTTACTATTGATGTAATTCTTCATTTCAGAAAGACCTGAAATCCAGCTTTCACTGCAGCCTAAAAAACTGGGAAGCAGCAGACTGCTGCTCAGGAGTTGTATCAGCAGCTGGAAATACAAGGAAAGAAAAAGAAATGTTTGTTTCTAGCCCTGGCTCTCCTCTTTATCCCTGCTGCCCCCTCTGTCGGCGTATAATGGAGTCAGCAGGCAAACAGGAAATTCTCTCATGACTTCACTCCCCTGGCTCTGTCTTTTCACCTCTTGTTGCTCGGGAAACCGCAGTCCCAAATCCCCTTCCCAGGCTCAGTGGTGCTGCCAGGGCACTGCAGGCAAGCAGAGTCCTAGAGATGCACCATTGGGGAGGCAGGATTAGCTACCAACAAAGCAGGGCTGGACATGGGCAAGGTCAAAAAGGGCATGACAGACAGCAGGAGCTGCTGTGGCTGTACAGCCTTTCCCAGGCTGAAATGATCTGACAAATGCTGACTGTGGTAAAGTGTATTGATGGTGATGCTCAGTTAAGAGCACAAAGGTTAGAAATTGTTCCAGGTGCTGGCTCAGAGAGGCTGCCAAGAAGGGAAGTTCACAGCTCTGGCTGTCAGGCATCATCAGGGGAGCTCAGGGCTCTCTGTCTCCATCACTGGAAGGTGGTAAGTGGGTGGGGACTTTGCATGGAACTACTGTAATTTTTCAAATTTCTGCCATCTTCCTAAGCTCATACTGGTTTGCAGCAGAACCATAGGAGTAAAGAACTGCTACCAGGCTGGGGCAGCCACCGCCTTGATGGAGGGTAGGACTGTAGTGCAGATGTGAGCTCCAATATTCTTCCTTGTTCTAAAACTTTATTTCTGCTTGTAAGCCCATTCAAATCTCTGCTGATGGTCTGTGCTAATGGGACAGACCATTTAAGCATGGGATGTTGGGATCCGCCTGCTCTGCTTGGTGGCCATGGTCAGTGGCTGCCAGGTGTCCTTGCTGGACAGCCTGTGGAGTCTGGATGGAGATCAGCAGCAGGTCCCTAATTTGTCCACTTTTGTGGCTGTGCAGAGGGGAGGTGAAACACCGTGTTGCTGCCAGCAAAAGACACACCACAGTGCATCCTCCTGAGCAAGCACATCTGAGAACTTCAGAAGCAGAATCCTGGGCTCTCCACAGTGAGCACACAAAATATTCTGACAGTACAGCAGGGCTGACATTTCTCTTGCCCACTGAGTAAGCAAATGATTCAATCTGGGATGCTGCTGGCTCACACCAGCAAAAAGTCAGTCCTGTGTGTCTTAGGCTTGTTTGATCCTGCCCATGTGCAATCTGACTGGTACAACTGTGCCTTGAACTGGCTCAAACCCACCTCACTGCATAAGACAGAAGTGCTCTGGTATGGCCCATAAGGTTAACTGAGACTCAGTGCTATTCTAATTACACATGTCCATTATCTCAATATTAGCTTTTGCAAAGGTAAAGATAAAAAAGTATCTGCTTTCTCACCCCCTTTCCCTAAACCCAGATGTTGTAACAAAAGAAAAAAAGAATATATTTTGCAATATTGAAAACTGACAGGGTTAAAATAAGTCGAGGGGTTTTTTTGGTTTGGTTTGCAGCATGAGTCACACCTCTGCTTTTATGAGACATCTGAGTGCCACACTGGATGTACAGACATTTGAATTCAGTGGCTGTTCTGTTCTTTCAGGGACGTTGGCTCCTAGTGCCGATTCAGACATCATAATTCACTTTGCATATCTCAGTATGATCTTTTGTAGGCAGCAATCCTTCCTCATCACACGTTGTGCCATCACAAGCCTTGTGGTCCCTTTTATTTAGCTAGAGAGGTGAATTGGAAGTCTAACAGGGCTCCCCTGCCCCTCTCCAGTTCTAAAAGAAGCGAAAACCCTGGGACCAAGCGTGAGGTAGAAACATTGCTGCTCCCAGCATGTTCCTGTCTGGGCCGTACCCTCACTGTCTCCTGCCCATCATTGGGTGTTTGTTATGCTGGGGCCTAAAGAACAAGCCCTGAGACAACATTGACCTATAGATGAACCTAATATTAAATTCAGCCTAGTATTGTATTTAGCCATACATCTGCTTATTAACCAAGATGCTGTATAATCCTTAGTAATGCTTTAAAAGTACACATTTATGCTTGTTAGCACAGCATATTATTAGTAATTAGTAAGGCTAGTACGTGTTATAAATGTGCCTTTCTTTTTAGCCAAGGGTGGGAGAGGAGCAGGCCTCACATGGTCGCAGCTGGTTCATATTTGAGATATAAATGTAGCCATAGTTCTGTATTTAGGGACTAGTCAAGGCCAGTCGGGTATCTGACAGTAGTTAGTCCGAACTGACTCCCTGATTTTGCCCTGGCCAGGCTTCATGGGAAAACCAAGAAGAGAAGAAAGCCAACTTGTTTTCCACACCAGTCAAGTGATGTAAGCTGGTTTGTTTAATACTATATAAGATGGTCCCTCTGGACCCTCTCACAGCAAAGATGGAGGCTTCACCGTATGGTGGACACACTGCGTAGGATTTCCCAGTTACCGGGAAGAGGTTCTCCAGTCCTTCGAGATCGGGGCCTCTCCAGCTGAAGTGCGGTCTGGATGATGGTAAAGTTTTATAAGGTAACTGGTGATGTATCTCTCTCTCTTAATCACTATAGACATTTTTGTAGTAAAGGATAGATGCACTGCTAAAAGTGTATCCTTTCATAAGCCACTGTTTCTTTTGTAATTCTTTACTGTTCGGCACTGTAGTAAACTGAAACATTTATTCTTTGAAGTTGGTGTCTGTGTTCTTTCAATCCATTTCTCGTTCCCAGGGAAAAACAGATTGGCAAAATGGCATCTTGAAGAAGGCCCTGCTCTTTCAGTGTAAAGCAACACCTCTGAGGGACATATCTGTACCTATGGCCACAGCGCTATGGCAAAAGAGCTCAAACAGCCCTTCCCTTCAATCACCAACAATACCAATGTCCTGCCTGCAAGAAGGGTGGGCACATGGGAGGGTTTCCATCTGGACCCAGCTAGGAAGATTTCCTAGAAGCTTCTCCAGATTCTCTGCAGGGTCTTCAGTCCCCCGCCTAGGCAGTCATGGGGTGTCTGAGATGACTTCCCCACCTTGCTCACCTCACTGAGTCTCTCTGCTGCCTGTCATAAGGGCAGGGACAGGAAGGCTGCTTGGCTCAGACTCTAGCAAGAAAATTACTGGGCTCAAATGCCTTGACAACTTCTGTAAAGGTTAGCTACTTCTGTAAAACACTCCCTGTCATTTCAAATTGCTGTGGTATGTTCGTAGCCCTTGTCTCAGAGTGATTTGGTGATGCTGCCACTCTTGGATTTTATCCCAACACTGATTTGTATTTGCACAGGGTTATGCCTTGCAACGCACCTTCCTCTGGGTAACTTTTTGCTTTGTCACCACAGCAACTGTAGTTTCTCAAGTTAAATTCAAGTACATATGTGTTTTAGCAGTGTTTAGGTAGTATTTTGAATCAGGAAAGTGGGTCTCTACAAGAGCAATTTTATTTTTTTTTTGAGAATGCTCTTTTTTTCTCCAGCAACATGATGAGCAGTGCACTTCGATTTAATTAGCTGAGTGGATAAACTTCCTGCATGAGCTTCTGCTCTTTCCTCTTCCCCTTTCTCAGTATTTTCCACGTGTTTTCACTGTTTCGGTTTAGGTCAGACACAAAGATAACTCCAGGGCACTTAGCTGATGTAACACGTCACAGGCACTTGTCACACTACCCATGCTACATCACAGATTTGTTATCTCACAGACCTTTCCCATAGGCTGTAAGAAACCCATGAAGCTTGGTGTGAGGGCTTTGGTCCCACCCACCAGTGGTGCTCCACAGGAAATCTCTTCCTACTACCCTTAGGTGTGACGTTTCCCTTCTGTTTCTCTTCACGGAATCGGAGTTTTCCATAAGAATGCATACAGTGTGTACAGCACCGCATAGTTACCAGTTCAGTAAGTAAGGAATATGTTTGGTTTGCCTCCCAAGTACATGAATGTTGCTGTTTTGCAGAGGCACAGTGAGGTACAAGGAAAGCTGGACAGAATTGAACAGTGAGGCTGCTGGAAAACTGGAAACTCAGCTCAGTTATTCTCCATCTCAAGATGTTGTCTAATCTATGCTCTTTTGGGAAAGATTTCTGCCATCCTTTGAAGACTCAGATTAAAACAAAAAAAGGGGGGGCCATGTGCTCCTAAAGCACGCACGTCACACAAACTTTAAAATGTAATGTATCCCCTTTTCTATATGGGCTTAAAAAATAACCCGCTCTTTACTGCAGCCTGAATTAGGTTTGTTTCACATGCTTTGCTTTTGCAACACATCTCTGCATCACAGGAGCAGGGAACACAAGAGCCTGAAATCATCAGCCAACGTTGCCAGGCCCCTGTCAGCCCAGGGTGCCTGTGGCAGTGAAGAGCAGGTCATTACAGCCAACCACTCTCACGGTAAATAGTGCTCTTAACATGCATTAAGGCAAGCCGATAAAAAGGGGAAATTATTTTGAGCTTTTCAGAGCTTTAAGTACTTGTACTCCCTTACAGGGATTTGAGTCTATAAATATTTTTTGCACATCTTATTATTTTTTTACAATCCGTGACAATGCTGTGCAATATGTTTCCCCTTCTCCCTCAGCCAAATAGGATAGTGAAGCAAATAAAGCAGCCTGTCCCATCCTCCCTCTCCAGCAAGAGTTCATCTTCTGGACTTCGGGATTTAGCGTCCTTTGCCAAACAAATGGCTTGGGTGAGGAAAACTACGTGTTGAGTGAAGGAGAACTTTGCATTTTTAGCTGTTTACAAAACTGTTGCTTCATTGTCAAGTGAAAAGTTTCCCTTCCCATCACCCGAGAAGCCTGACTACCATGACTGTGATGGGTGCCCAGGTGGAAATTTGAGCTGGTTTCGGTAAAACCCGCAGTACCCCCAGTAACAGTGCACTGTAACCAACTCCCACTGCTGCACATCGCCTTCTCTGTTCTATAAATGAGAGGACGCATCTGCTTTCTCTGTGTTTATTGTGTTACACTGAAGCAAACCAGCATGTGGTTATTTGCAGTTATTAGCTGATTATTTCACCATGTTTACGGAGTACAAAGAAGAGCAATTAAATAGTTCAGGACTCAGTTACCACCGAAGGGAGGCTGAGGCTGTGCGACTGCACAGGATGAGTCCCATGCTGGGCTGAGCCCACCATGCCACCCCCTCAGCGAGGCAGCAGCCTCCCTCAGCTGGGTGCTCTGAGTAGCACAGGGGCCAGTGAGCTCAGTGCTATTGCCCTCTCCGGGGAACACAGCCAGGGTGATTTGCTGGGAGTAACACCGTGAAATCCACGCCCTCGAGATGTTCATGCCTGCCCAGAGAGACCCAGTGGTGACCACATTCAGTGCTGTAATCCTCTGTGCTGAAAACTGCTCTGAGAAAGGGAAACTGGAAAACTCTGCTGGCTCATGCAAGAAGAGACTTTCTTTCCCCATGTTTTTCCCAGATGTTAGTCTTTCCCATACACCACTTCCCCTTTGTTTGACTTCAAACACAAAACCACACTCTTAAGTAATGACCTCTACCAAGTTTCTGGAAATGCTTCAAAATGGCCTCCTGTCATTCATGAGGATGGAGAGGCGGTAGACAAGTTAAAGAGCTGCTGGTGCCACTGGAAGGAGCAAGTCTTTCTTTTAGGAATAGCAAGCTTAAAGTCATCATCTTAAAATGTAATCTTAAAGGACAGTGGCCAGAGAAACCCACCTGAAGTACTGAAACTGTGAAGCACATCAGGATTTGTTGGTTGACTTGGTGGGTTTTGTTTAGCTGCAGAAACCCATTTTGCTAAGGAAATTATTGACGTTGATATCTACATTGTATAAGCCTTTTTTTTATTTTATTTTTATGTTTTCATTCTTCCAGCTAAGGCTGGAGGCCCAAAAGCAGCAAATCAGTGCTGTCAAGACGTTTGAAGGGCACAGAGGGCACACATCCTCACCAACCCTCCTCTTTGTAGACATTATTGAGGTGAGTGCAGATTTCATTAGTCACCTTCTCAAAGGAAGCTTTGCAGTCTCCACCAAATTTCTCCTCCATCAGTTGTAAGATAATGTCACAGATAATCTAAACAAGGACAAGGGAAGAAACAACCAGTGTGAACTTTCCTCCACATTAGAGGCATAAGAGCAAAACATGTATCTTTAGCTGGGATTCTTGGAAGGCGGAAAGGGGTACAAGAGCTATTGGCAGCATGTTGCCTGCAAAGCCTGTAACAGGGCATGGAAAATACAGTGCATTATAGAATTCACAAAAAAATGCAGTCACTCCTGCTGGGTTTTTTAACTGTCCTATGTATCTAGTTATTGTTGACTGCACCTATCACTTAAAGATGGCTTTACAGGACTGATTCACTTGGTCCATCCATTGCAATCTTTCTCCTGTTAGTGAACTGTCCCAAATGTTTAGAGGCCAAGAGAAGCCCCATGTTGGACACTTATGGAATACACAGCTTGAGGAGCTAAGTTTCTTCCTGATCTTTTCTGCTCATTAACTATCTAGCCCTCTGTAGCAGTGAAGGTTCATTTGTCCTTACAGTCACTAGGTAGGTGGCATATACTTTGAAATGCCTCTTTTCCTCAGTTCTACTCCTCATAGGGGAAAACATCCTCCCCTCACAATTACACCCCTTGGGAAGAGGGCTACTGGCTCACCCTAAAGTTTTTGGGGTCAATCTTCAGATGGGTGGCATGTTTCTTGCCAAGTGGGTTCACTATCCCAAGAAAAGCCTCGGAGTTGTCCAGGTGTTGCACCATGTCGTTGATGGCAGTGAAAACCTTCTTGCCATGGCCCCTGACTTGGTCTGACTGTTTCATCTCTTCGGCAGAGTCCATGCCTTTGAAATGTGTGAAGTAGGACTTGGTGTCTGGGTGCTCAGTAAACATCCTGTTGAGAAATGAGAGACATCCTAACTTGTGAACCCAGGCATCAATGCAGAAATGGCTAAACATTCCAGGCCTTATCTTAGGCATTTATTGCCCTTTTTCCTTCTCTTTATTAGAACAGACACCTCTGTCCCCTGCATTTCTTGTTTCTGCTTTGCCTTGCCCCATGCCCATGGAAGCCTGTCCCCTCCCTCACCTTTTAAAAAAGGTTAACTCTGTGTTAGGTTATTTCCACAGAGAAGTGAGAGCACGTTCACATGAGGTAAGTGTGACAGCATAATATTCCCAAAGATGTTCTGGGCAGATATGACCAGAACCTGTGATTCTGACGGGTGTTTTCATAAAGAAAACCTACTATTGGTTTTGTTAATTAACCCCTTCCTAGAGTCCATCCCAAAGCTTTCTTCCTGCCTATGATGGATTGATGTTTGACTATGGTTTGGCTACTGTTCATTTCATTTATTCAAAAGTAACACAATTTAATATGTTTAGAATTGCCTTTAATCAATTACGGTCATCTTCATCAAGCTCTTAAAAAAGCAGTTTACTCCATTGGGTAAACCAGTTATCCCCCTGCAATATCAATGGCAAATTCCAGATTGCATTTCACAGAGTCACAGTGTGGTTGGGCTTGAAGGAATCTCTGGAGGTAATCTGGTTCAACCCCACTGGGCAAACCAGTTGCCCAGGACAATGTCCAAGTATCTTTTGAGTGTCTGCATGGATGGAGACTCTACAAGATCTCTGAGCGCTGCACCAGTGCTCAGTTGCCCTCACAGTAAAAAAGTGTTTCCTGATGTTCAGAGGGAACCTCCTGTGTTTCAGTTTGTGCCCATTGACTCTGGTCCTGTTTCTTGGCACCACTGAGAAGAGGCAGGTTCTGCCTTCCTTGTAATCTTCCTTCAGATTTTTATATACACATTGATAATCTCCCCCTGAGCCTTCTCTTCTCCAGGCTGAACAGTCACAACTCTCAGCCTTTCCTCATAGGAGAGATAGTCCAATGCCCTAATCATCTTCCTGGCACTTCACTTGACCCCTTGCAGTATGGTCATGTCCCTGTTGTACTGGGGAGCCATGAAATTACTGTGTAGGCAGATCTGGGGATGTAAGACTCTAAAGCAAAATCTTCTAGAGTAAACAACCCTGGAGAGCCAAGCTACTGGATGCTACTAGCCTTTTATGGCTGCATTCCTGACCCTAATTGGCCTTCAGGTTGTACAGATTGCAGTAGGAAAGAGCAGTGTGTAACACTTTTTGAGGGTAATCCAGGCATAAGATATGATATACAAGAAAGCCAGAGGGAGGGGTAGAGGTCTGATAACCAGAAACAGTATTTGCACTGATCAGTTCCTATGAAGATGATACAAGTCCCAGATGAGTGAGGGATAAGTGAAAGGTGACCAGAAGAGAAGAGAGGAAAACAGGATGAAAACAGAGAGGAAAGCCCATAGGAAGGTGTGAGGTGATGGATAGAGTTAAACCTAGAGGGTATTCAGAATTTAAAGGTAAAAAGCAGCTGCAACTCCCTGGATGGGCTGAGATTGGCACACTCCCCAATACAAGGATAAACATCGGATCCCAGAAGTAGAATGCAGTGTGGAACAAAGTGGAGACTACATGGTCCCCCTCCATTCTAATCCCAGCAGATTGTGGTACTGAGACTGTACAGTACCTGTGTGATAAGGGAGAATCCAGATGTTCTGCTGCTGAAGCCATCAACCATCACGAACCCACTCCTCAGGTGCCAAACCATGACCACCCTCCCCCCGCCCATTAAATACACCTATCAGAAATAAAAAGTATTTTTGACTACAGCCACTCAAACTCCACCCAAATATAAAGAAAATAGTACAAACATAAGTTGGGGATAGGGGGAAAGTGGGAGAAGATCTCCACCAAAACTGCTGGGATCAGTCGATGGGCTGAGTCCATCTTCTCCCAGACCAGAGGGACGACTTGGGTGAGAAATATACTCTGTGTGCATTAAATGCTGCTTTTAGGACTAGAGCATTTGCTTATGCTTATCCCATAGCATATTAGTTAGATTGCTTCATATGAGAGCTTGTGCTTGCTTAATTATGTATCAGTAGATTGTTTTAAACATATTTTTGCAGTAGACACTATCACCAACAACCTTCGAACCTTATTAATCTGTCACAAATTGTATTAATAAAAAGTGTTATTTGTAAACTGCTAAAGTGAGTCCTTGCAGTCTCCAGCAGTGGATAACACCTTGGCAGGACCTGCTGAGGGGTCTTGGCTCTGTTGAGTTACCCCTAACAAGGGAGGTCAAGGAACCCTCTGATCTGGTGAATCTGATGGTGAAGGGTCTCACTACAAGATGCTGACTGACTGTCGGGCACCAGGGTCTCAACTCTCCTGGGGATACCAACAGACAAAAATCTAAACTCCCACCTTTCATGTCACAGAATGGTGCAATAAAATGGAGCAAATGGACTGGAAATGCTGAAGGAGAATCAGAAGTTAAATACTGAGAAGTTAACAAAAATCATTAAAGGAGTTTAGAGGTAAAGAAGAAGAGGGAAATAAGGCCCAAGTTTTGTTCCTATTCTCTTTCATACCACACTTTCTTTTCTTTACCTTAAATGGGTAAAGAAATTGTTCTTGTTTCTTCTTCTTTTCCCACCCCCTTCCTCCTTTCCTTTTATTTCTCCTTGTATGGTTTGTTCCTCTTCCCTTTTTCCTCCCTGAGATGTGATAAACCACAGCAGATCAAAATATTCCCAGCAAGGGCTGCATGAAAAACATCAAGACGTCCTCCTAGGCCTTAACTCCATCCTTCTTGCTGTTCCTCCTTCAACCCTCTGGCATAGCAATTGGATGGGCTCTTTCCTTACCTGACCAGCACAGTTGTCCCGTTGTCCTCCGCATCCACATACATCTTCTCCCAGGCACCACGGGCACTTTGCACCTCTGCTTCAGAGAATGACATGGTGGAGGAGGTGATGGCAATGAAGGATGCAGTAGGAAGGGAGAAGGACAGGGAGGTCCTGGCAGGGTCTTTCTGCTCCAGTTCTCTCCTCAGGGCTCTCTAAATACTGCCTTGGGGATTTAAGATACCTTGAAGGGACTCTTTGTCTCCGTTCCCCTCAGTCACATTTCTGCAGGTTTTAGGGCTACTTAATCACTTTTAATCAGGAAAGAAACTAACCACATGAGGAGGGAGGACAAGCCCTCTCACCATGGGTCAGATGCCCCAGGAAAGGTCTCACTGTCTGAGAAGAGAAAGGGAAAAAAGGGCAGTTTTCAGAGGCGAAGAAAAAGATCAATTCTCCTCTCCTCTCACCCTTGCCAAAGCCAGTGTTTAGCTTCTGTGTCCTGAGGGATATCCTTGCCCAAGCACTAATTTTCCTGGTTTTCTCCCAAGAGCACTGCTGTGCTGTGGGCACTGTCGTGTCCTGATGTCCCCTCTTCCCAGCACTCTTTAGTCCTTCAGTCCAAAGATCCCATTTCCAGGTCCAGCAACAGTCTCCAGTCCTGTTTTCATGCCATGGTCACTGCTTTCCCCACAGCCCTCTGGTTTAGCAGGGGCTCACTCCACAGCTGCTCCTGACTTTGGTCTCATGTAGATGGGAGCTCAAAATGACAGCATTGCAAGGACAGCGACAGCAGCACAGCACAGCATCCACAGCCACAGTGCTCTAGAAAACCGCCTCATTATAACCCAGGAGATAAATGGTTCAGCACAGCCAAGCAGGAACACAGGCATTTCACTGCCCTAATCCTCTTGGCTTGCAGCTGGGATCTCTGTCCTACCTCTAAGGCCTGCCTGCCTGGGAGAGAGATAAGGGGCAGGAGAAGGGCCAGTGTGGAGCTGCAAATGGTATCTACGAACCTGTTATCATCAATCATTGTCACTTGGATCTGGAGGCAAAAAAATTTCTTGGATTATCCATGCCTGGGCTTAACCTCTGGGAGGAATGTTCTGGTTAAGTCCAGGGCACGCACACAAAATAAGGGCTAAGGGGCTTGAGAAACTGCTGCTGGATGCCAAGCACAGACAAAACCTCATATTGTTTGGGATGGCTTAGAGGAAGGAAGAAACAGATGTGAGGGGGGAATAATGCAGCACAGCAGGCAAAACCAGCCTGATACCCCAGGGTAGAAGGAAAGTGCTGGTTCCAAACTCACATAAATTAATTGGACTTGCTGGGGTTGTATCCCACTGTAGCTGAGGGATGCCTCAAATGACTTCACCAAAACTTGCCCCTGCACCTTCCCTCCCTCTCCCTTTTCATCACAGCAAAGAAAGAGCAATCTGATAAAAAGCTACACAGCCATCTCCTTTCTCATCCCCAAATCCTCAGAAAAATTCCCAGGATCTCAGAAGATCCCAGGGAGGGGGGGGATATATTTATTGTGCCGCTGGGATCTCTGCCTCTTTGAAGGCAAACACTAGCCAGGCTAGCACTGGTTGGCCAAGCCTGGTCACCAGCACACAGATGCAGGGGAAGGAGCAAGGACAGCACCACAGTAGCTGGCAAATCCCAGGTTTTGGGAGCCAAAACTGCTTGGCAGAAGCTCAGTGGGGAAAGCACCAAGTCTTTGGCTGAGAGCAGAAAGTGCATCAGGTGCTCATCATAGGTGGCCTGGGAGAGAGTGAACATGCTTTTCTAGACTTTCATCTTCCAGCGTTACTCTTTCGGAAAACTATCTTGTATTTTCCCCTTGCATGATTTTCTGAGTCCTTGTAAGATGAACACAATAATAACTCATAAAGTTTTGACATCTCTAACAGGGCTATACACATCTGTGCTACACCTCAGCAGTCTCTAGAGATTGAAACAAAAAAGCTTCAGAAACCTTTTGGTTTTTTGTCCTGGACTAGCTCTGTAAAATGTGCTGTTTAATCATAAAGTCATCACATTGTTGCTGACACTCACATCCCCACCCCCTGGGGCAAGAGGATGAGTGCTTGGTTTATTTCTTTTTCCTCTCCCAAGGTTTGTTTTGTTTATTACCTCAAAGGAGGTGAATGCTCTTAAATGTAATTTCTATTGCAGGAGGAGACATATTTTCTAACAGGGGTGATGCTCCTCAGCATGTTATCCCGAAGGCAAGGCCCTTTCACCCAGTGTGCAAGAGCCAATTAGCACGTTGAATTGAGATATGTGATTTTATTACAAATCTGTAGAATAGGGTGCCAGGCATCTAGCACAGCTGGCACACTTTTTGGGAAACAAGCAGAGTTCTTTTTACAAAAAGATAACAAAAAAAGAGTCATGCAGAAACAGGAGATTGGTTGCTCATGCTTGTATAACAAAATTTTTAATGTGCATGTGCTGATCTTGGTCCAGCTCATTATACTATCATTTCCACATACAAATTCCCCTGGGAATGTGTTTTTTAACATGATAATCATCTAAGGTAACTTGAGGTTATATTTTCATCCTATCAGTGATTGCTAAGATAATGTTTAACCTTATTGTTATTATACCTCTGTTGCAGTTTCTGTTTAACCCATTTGAACAGTTAGTTGTCAACGACATAAGGATTTATAGCATTATGTTCTTGAGGATTCTTCACAGCTCCAGTGCTCTGGCACCCCGTTGTCACAGTTTCAGGACTAACTTACAGTTACTGTGAACTTTTTGTGAATTTTTAAATTCATCTGACATAAAGCAGTCAGGGTCAGGCCAGGAAGGCAGACGGTGCTGGGAAATCCAGAGTAAGGAGCACACCCACTGTGTTTGGGCCTTGGCCAAACTTTTCCTGGCTCTGTCCCCAGCCAGGGAAGCAGTGAATGGGCGTGTCACTAGTGCAAAGTAGTGTTTGCTTGCTTCCTCTTTCCAACAAATCATGTGCTTTAGGCAGAAGGCGGCTTGCAAGCTCCAGCCACAGAAACCAATGGCACCTTCTAACCACCCATTTAGGATCCAGCAGCGATGACACCTGAAGAGCTCCATCAATGTCCCAGTTACAGGCACTGCAAACCTCCCTATCTTTTCTTATCCTTGAAAGTTCATGATCTGTAATTTTTAATATAAATAAACCATCCTATTTTTTATGTAACAGGGGTTAATTCCCATACTGCCCATGTCCCCATATTGCCAGGTGTCAGGGATGCTTAGCTCCAGATGCCGACACTCAGTGCTGCTTTTAGAGAAATTTTAGAGAAATTTTAGAGAAATGGGCTTTCAAGTCTGGAGTACAAGCCCATGATGGTCATGGAGTCTAATATTAATAAAAAATAGACTCCAAGTGTTCAAATATCAATCAAAATAATAGAAAGGTTTCCAGCTGGCAAGAGAACTCATACTTATCTAGAGGCAGACAGTGTGCATGGTTAGTGCACCTGAGCATGCCTCTGTTCAGGGAACCCATGACAGACTGGTGAGTAACTTCCCACTTGGTGAGCACCTGCTGCTGCAGGCATTGCTGGGCAGGTGCTGGTACCTGGATACAACTAAGAGGGCACAAAAATTGTTTAGTGAAAGAGCCACACAATTATGGCCAGGGAACTACTAGATTGTAGAATAAATATTCACCCCAAAAAAAAATTACAGTGAACTGTCAGAGGTTAAATGACAAGCAGGCAATAAGCACCGTGTAACAAAGAACAAATATCGTCTTTTCCCAGCTTCTGAAAAATTATGTGGCTTGCAGGAATCTGCGTGATGGGAGGTATCTCCATGCAGAAATTACTCTTCTCAGACAAACCAGTGCAATGGAGATTCAGGACACAGCCTTTTACAACTGTCCTAACTGAGGAGCACTTCTCACAGGCGTTCTTCAATTAGCCAAGCTTCTTTGGGAAACAGTTTCCTAACATGCCTGCAGCCCAATCACAAAGGATTCAAAATCTGGGCTAAAAGGAAAATTGTATTCAGCTCAAGAAGAGCAAAGTCTGAACATTACTAGAGAAATCAAAAGGGTTGCTTGTTACAGAAATGCCAAATGCAACAAAGTAAAATAACAGCACTAAAAAGCAAAATGAACTTTCCTTTGAATAGGTATGTCAAGTAAACAATATAAGTTTAAGTAGTAAGAAAGCTCAGAATTTTAAAACACTTAGTGAGAGGCTCATGCTGGCAGTGCCCGTGTTTGATGCCAGCACAAAAGCATTACCACAACTGGCTGCCAGACGCGGGGGAGCTTAGGAGGAAGCAAGCACGTGCCTCCTCTGCCTGGGCAGGACAAAGCCCCCGCAGCCAGGCTGCGAGAATCAGCCTTTCCTGCTGCAACACCCACGTCTAAACTGCACAAAAAGCAGCAGCAACAACCCAACGGGTCCTCTTCTGTTCTGGGTTATGCAAATAAGTAAAAAAACTCCAGCAAAGAAAGTAGAAGAAAAGAGGCTAGCCCTATGTATTTTGCTAATAGTTTAAACTTTTACCATAATAAGAATATCCCATTATATCTGAAAATGTTTTATTCCAATCTAAATCCAAAATGTGGTACTTTTTTGTTTTCTGTTATTTTTTAAAATTATTTATTTCCTATTAAGA
Organism: Pachyramphus minor; assembly: GCA_013397135.1. NCBI lineage: Eukaryota > Metazoa > Chordata > Aves > Passeriformes > Tyrannidae > Pachyramphus > Pachyramphus minor. Next base: position 341,110 of record VYXB01005982.1, read on the forward strand.
AACATGTTTCAATAAGTAATTAGCACAGTAAGCCAAATCTCACTTTGTTAACATAAACAAGAACTACAACTCAAATGGAACTCACATTAACTGACTTTCCTGGTACGACCTTCAAAAAGATTCAGGTCCCTGTGTCTTCCCTATGGGAAAAAGAAAGTCAAGAGATTGTTATTGTAATAATTAATATTCTATTTCATTGTACAAAACCTGACAGAGAAATTACCCTTACAGCAGCTCAATTCCCCTTGGGTTCAATAACAAAATTGTTTAATAATTTTCACATAAAATATTTCTGTGTCAAGGTAATGATTATGGTGATGATATTAATGCAATCCAAGGGGAGTGTACTGCCTACATACTAAAGTTTTGACAGCTTTGTAATAATTAATAGAGAAGAATTAAGTTTTCAGTAGCAGCTTAGATGGTTAGGATCTCTTCTAACTGATATCAGCTAGAAAAGTTATTTGGCTTCTGACACACCAGGCACACAGATTTCTGCCCTTTGAAGAGCAAGGACACACATTTAAATCTGCAGTCAGTCATTGTGACCAAGGGACTGAGTAATGATGTGATCTTGCTCCACGGCAACTTATCTGACATTCTGGCCACATCATTCTGCTTTTAGCTGCTTCATGTGCCTCTATACAATGCAACAAATGTAATATTTTAAATCAGATGCTGTGCAATATACTATCCCAATGTTAATATGAAGTTCTTTGCATAATTTCCTAATTAATATTTTAAAAAAGATATTGATTAGAGATGGGGAAATGGTCTCCTCTGTTCTGACTTCCGTATTGTGGGGTCTCAGCTGACAAGGGAAGTGCTCAAGGAATCCACCTCTGGAAAAGCAAGGGCAGACCAGAAAGTTTCCCATCACATTTTGGCAAGAAGCCCTTTGTAGGGACCCTTGCACTCAGGGAGATCTCTTTGTTGCTGCTTGCACCTTCCCCCCTCTCCCAGCCTCAAGGAGGGAATCGGAGGCCTAGGCCCTTTCCTGAGCAAATATTTGACTTCTCATTCACAGCTCAGAAAAGGGGCCTGGAGGAACCTGTGAAACCTGAGCTACAGCTTGTTGTGTCTTACAGAAAGAGTAAAACAATAGGAAATCCAGGCACTGGGAGATCCTGAGGCTTAAAGTCTTTCTTCCCACAACAGCAAGGCTCATGCCCCCTAACCAGCCTCCCACAGAAACTTTAGCCTGGAAAGGAGGTGCTGAAGAGGAAAGGGAGCTTCACTGAAGGAATGTCTGAGCAGGCCCGGAATCTTTACCTGGACAGAAGATGATTTCAGGGATCACAGGTGGAAGAGAGGGTGCACTTCTCACCTTTAGTTGAAAGGACTAGGCAGATGGAAGCAAAACGAACAGGAGGATGTGGTTCACCATGCAGCAGAGTGGAGGTATTGCCAAAGGGCATTGTGGCTGCACAAAGACCACTGAGGACAGAGTGTCTGGCAGAGACCCCAACTGGTGGTCCTTGCAGGTTGCAAACAGGATACTGGCTAGATGGAGCTCTAGTCTGGAACCTCTTAGGCTGTTCTTAAAGATTTTCTCAAATGTTGCCTGTTAGTTTTGCAACAGCGAAACAAATGTGACACGTCACACACCCCACCACCTCAGTTTGATCAAGCACCTCAACAGGTGCAGAAAGGCAGCACAAAAAGGGCTAACAATTTGTGTACCTTAATTTGAGAGTAACGCAGTCATGTTCCACCCTGGAACCGGATCAAGCACCAGTGGACAACTAAGGAGGGACGTGTTGTCACTGCTGGTATGACTTTAGGCTCACCAAGGCTTGAAACATTCCTGAAAGGAAATCAGTTCTGTGGGATCCTGAGCCTGTGACTGTTAGCAGACACCTCAGTGATGCCCATCTCCTCTGCATCTGTCCCAGGCCTTCACTGGCAGCTCCTGCTCTGCTGAAGTTCAGTTTTCCCCACGGATTTCATATGGAGTACGCATGGGCCACCAGCTCTGCAGCAACATGGTGGATGCTGCTGTGTCATGGCAATGCCTTGGAGTTACTACAGCTCAGGATGCTGTGGTGCAGACATGGCAGGAAGAGGCTGTGGAGGGGTCACAAGTAAACCTTCTGACAGGTGCCAGGAATCAGACAGAGCTGCTGGCAGAAGCAAAACTGCATTTCGGAGAAGTGTTTTTGAGCAACAGGACGAAACCCTGCGCTGCAGGCCCTGGGGGTGCGCTGTGCTTCAAAAGGGTGTTGGGAGGGAGAGTCAGCAGCACCAGGACCTGCAGTGAGACCCAGAGCCACAGTCCTGCAGGTCCAGACAGGGCAGGAGGCATTCCCGGAAGGTCACCTCTGCCCAAGATGTATAAGACAGCTTTTCCCTTTCACTGCCATTTTCCAGTCTTAGTCTAATTTTGAACAGCCTAATTCCTCCCTCAGAAGCATAGAAAAGGAATCACTTCCTGTAGACACATGAATTATTAGGAGCAGGTTGATGTTTTTCTTAGCTTCGTGAAAGGCCCTTAAGGCAGATCAGTGAATGCAGCAGGGGGAGGAAGAGACTAGTTGAGCTATTTTTGATCTTTAAAGTCATACGAATTCCCGGTAACAATGTGCTAGAGCGCTTCAGAGGCAGCGTCCGATCGCAACACAACGGGAGGACGGCACGACGACCGCGCCGCGAACAATCTCAGGCACCACGGCTAAAAACAAGGAAGAGCTCTGTTCTTGGGACGCGCGGCACAGGGGGTCGGGCAGATCACGGCACCCGGGCATCCCGCGAAGTAGGCGGGGCACCCGGGGGCGACCTGTACCCGCGCAAAAATTCCTCTCACATTGGCAGTGAGGACCCGGGCGTCACCCCGGGTCGTTATTTTCCTTACTCATAAGTTTAAGGCATAACTACGTTGTTTCACCTCCGCTGGAAGACCTCTACGCGCTATCTCTATAGGTCAGGGCGAGCGGCTCCCCATGCTATCTCCTAATGGATAGTTTCTTGATTGTTTCCTTACGTTCCCACCTAGCTCGTGCCTCTTCTGCGCCATGGAGCCGCTGTCGCGAGCAGAAGCGCACCGGGACGTGCCAGGACCGTATGCAAATGAGCAGACCGAAAACCGCGGGGGGTTGTGGGCGCTCCCCGCCGCACGGGGCGGAGCAGAGGGCGGGGCCCGCCGTGCTTCTGGGGCGGGGCGAGGGCCGGAAGTCCTACGGTGTCACCTCCGGGTCTTCCTTGCTGCGTCTTGTCGGGTGGGCCCCGCGACAAGATGGCGGACCTGTCTCTGGACGAGCTCATACGGAAACGCGGCGTGACGGTGAAGGGGAGGTGAGTGGTCGGAGGGCGGCGCAGCGCCCCGGGCCTGGCGGCCCCCGGCCATTCTTCGCGTCTCCTTTCCGGCGGCTCCGGTCCGGGCGCTGCGGGCCGCAGCTGCCGCGGCGGGGCCCGGCCCTGCTCCCGCCCTCGAACTCCCATTGGCACGGCCGGTGGGCTGCGGGGCCGCGCCGCGCTGCGATTGGTGGCGGCGGCCGTCGGTCAGCGCTGGGCAGGGGCGGCCCCCCCACCTCGCCCCCAGCCCGGCGCTGCCCCGGCGGGGCAGGGGCACCCATCGCCACATCCCTTGTCCTTCTTCTTGGGAGTCTCGCCAGCGACCCTCCTCTCACTGGTGCCTCCGGCCTGCGCTGTTTCCGCCGCCTCCTGCTTCTCCCCGGTGGCTAATCCAGGGCTGCTCCCCGAACGGGGTCGGCGCCCCTCGGCCCCCCCGGTTTCCGGGCCGCAGGTGTTGTCCGGGCAGTGCCCGGCGGTGCCGGTCCCGCCGCGCGGAGCGGTTCGGTGCATTGTGGGAGAGCCACGGGAGGGTGGCGGTGCTCAAGGAGCTGTGACCGAGCGGGGCCGACGGGCGAGACCGTTGGGGCTTCGCCTGCGTCGCTGCCCGGCCCTCGGAGGCTGTAGTCCCTGTAGCGTAGCTAATGGTGCTCCGGCATATTGTTTGCAATGCTTGTGCGGCTGTGGAGCGTGTTGCAGATCAGCTACAGGATTAGCTTGATAGAGCAGCTCTTTCCCGTGTAGGCTGGGCCATTTACTCCAGTGCAGCAGCTGACAGTTCTTACTTGGCTTCTCCTTCAGTAGCTTTTCATTTTCCATTTTGCCATACTCTCTTGATGCTTCTGAAGACTTAGATTTTCCTCCATATCCATGGATTTTCCTCCATATCCATGGATTTTCCTCCATCTGTGTTACCTCAGCGTGCTTTTGCTTTGTTGTTTTTTTTGGTTTGTTGCTCTTTTTGTTACGCTTAAGTTTTTAACTAATGTTTTTTAACTAATTTTGCTCTTAGTTTTTTTAACTAATGAATGTATATATACTTACATGTCTTGAGTAATATTTTGAAATTTATCTGCTAACATACTAGCAAAACATTCAAACATATTTAAATCCTGGTCTAGACAAGGACTTGGTTTTGCACTTTCATTCATGTTATCCTGCATATTTGGAACAGTCTTAGGCTGCTTACTGTGCCCCAAGTACCTACTTTATCCTTTTTCAAATCCCTCCTTGACTCTCATTTCTTCCAGGAGTTCCTCCTACTTTTATTTGCTGAACAATAATCCCACTGTAAGAATTTTTGTGCCTTACACTTCTCTTGTGTGTCATATTTAGCTCACTGTATAGATTCCTGAGGTAGCAAACTTGACTTTGTGAAGGCTGGATAAACTGAGTAAACTTAAATCCTTACATCCATGCTGTTCAGTGCTCTAGATGAAATGGTAGAAAAATCTTCACCTATGAAACGTACTAACCCACAAAATATTTAAGCGAGAACTTGGAATTCTGGAAAGTGAATTAGATGTTTGAGATCTGTTGTTTATGCAGAAAGTAAAATCCAACGTAAAAAAGCTTAGGAACTCTACTCTTGTATTTAGACATCCAATCTGAGTGGATTTCTGTGTGGTAATAATGAGCTTTTATTTGCAGCAACACAAATACTTTTATTGACACTGTATCACATAATGTCTGAAACTCTTTTTTATTTCAGGTGCTGTGGCACAAAGTACCTAAGTAGTTAATGCTGTTGTAGAGTAAGCAATTATCTATGGAGGGGAGTTGTTTACTAGGATAAACACAAGTCTTCAGAAATGGTGTAATCCTCAGTACAGAGGATTTCCTAACCAATTTCATTGGTGTTGTTAACAGTTTTAAGTAATGCTAACTTAAATGCTGATACATATATTTCTTGTTTTATTTTGACCTCTTTCATGCTCAGTTACAAAGAATCACTCATCAAGCCCTTTGCAGCACTCTATGCTTTCAACATAGCTAAATCAATGTTTTTAAAAATTGTGAGGGAAGTCTTGCTCTGTGGCTGTTACTTTATGGGTATATTTAGTCTTCTGTATTATTCTTGATATATTTCAATAAATGGTCTTAATACTAATCCTGTTTCTTCTAGCTGTTGTGCTTTGGCTGTATGAGAGAGCAGCTATAGGATTCTTAGCTAGGTAACAAAACAGGACCCCAGTCCCAGCTCTGCTGATGTCTGAACACAAGAATGAAAGAGACAGAGGCAGAGGTTCAGTCTTTCCTCTTGTTGTTTTATTTTGCATTGTCTTCTTACAGATCTCTCCACTGAATATGTATGACTGTAAATAATGTTGAGATAGTAGGGTTAGATCAGGAAGTACTGATATAAAGCTGTATGAAGAATTGAAATAACATCATCATTTGATGTAGTGATGTCAACCTTTGGAGTATGACAACAAATTCTATATAACTACTTTTAGACTTTATAGTACTGGAGGATGCATTTCAGAAAGCAGATGAACACAGTAGCCCTCTAGTTTATTTTGAGTTTTAAAAAGTTAACAAGAAGAATATTTTTTCAGCACCTTAACTTTAAAATTTCTCTTAGTACTTTGTCATCCTTTTTTTTTAATAAAAAAAGAAACCCAATGGAGAAGAAGGAAACCTTACAAGAGGAAGTGGATTTAAAAAATAAATAAGCTGTTTTGGTTTTTAGGGCAGATTTTGAAAAAAGTGTATCAGACCTGTAACAAGAAGCTAGCTTTTGCTTTCACTCCATATTGTGCTGCTGCTTAGGAATACTTGTGTACATGTACATGTGCAAACATGGTCCTTTCTGTGAGCTATTATCTTTCTGTGCACAGTATTGTGATAATGATGTGCTTAAAAAGTAAAGGCCATTGAGTGCAGCAGTTCTGTTAGTAGATTAAAGAAGAAGACAGTCATGTTAAAAAGTAATTTGACTGGTAACTATTCTTACTGGAAGCTGATCAACCTTGCAACTGGTGGCTTTGAACTGAGATTGTTGCTGGTGCTTGTCCATCCTAAAATCCAAGTTGCTGTACTCCCCCAAATCTGAACTTGAGCCCAGAATTCTTGAAATCGTGTAGTCCCATGTTTCCTTTGTACTGGGCTTATATTGCTGTATTACAAAAGATACTTTAGCAGACCTGTCCAATCCTAGGGCTAGAAAGTCTGTTTCTGTTGCTCTTTGTCTTCAAAGGTTTCCTCAAACTGCCTGAGTCATTGAGTTTTGTTTAAATGCAGTATGTACTTAGCACAGCTGAAGTCAGACCCTTCAGTTTGTAAATGTGATCTTAAGGATAGATTTTGGAAATCAGTTCCTTAGTTGTTTATGCAGAGAGTAAAATCCAGCGTAAAAAAGCTTAGGAACTCTACTCTTGTATTTAGACATCCAATCTGAGTGGATTTCTGTGTGGTAATAATGAGCTTTTATTTGCAGCAACACAAATACTTTTATTGACCCTGTATAACATAATGTCTGAAACTCTTTTCTTTTTTTGGGTTTTATTTTTTCCTTCCCCAGACTTAACACAAGACCAGTATTTGGAGGTGTAAGATCTCGCATTGGGATCCAGCAAAATCTTCTAAATAGATCATCATCAGCTGTCAGCTTCCAGCGAACATTTGATGCCCGACAGAAGATTGGACTCACTGATGCCCGACAAAAACTGGGGGTTAAAGATGCCCGTGAAAAACTGGTTCAAAAGGACGCTCGGTTCAAAATCAAAGGGAAGGTGCAGGATGCTCGAGAGATGCTGAATTCCCGTAAGCAGCAAAATGTTGCTGCCGAAAAGGCGACCAAAGTGGTGGATGCCAGGGAGAAGATCAGCTTAAAAAGGAGCGTTCCAGCTGCTGTGAGCCCACCTATGGGGACAGTAAATCTAGCCATGAAGATCACCAAAACAATCCAAGTAGGTGAAGCAAGTCAACTCTGAACCCCTCAGTTATTCTACAGCAGTTCAGTAGACGTGATCATACATTAATATGTTCATATGTTTACAATAGAAGAGATGATGATAGAGTTTTTTTCCAGCCTATGGGACAGGATTCTGATCTTTTCCTGTGTCCTTGCAGCTGCTCGGGGCTCTTTTTAGAATCACATCTTTCATTTACACTTCCATTTTAATTTTGGGCCCAAAAAAGACTAAAGCAGTGCTCCTTTCAGCATTAAAGCAGATGCCTTGCATGGTTAAGTAGTCTCTTTCCCACCTAAATGCAAAGAAAATGATGCAGGGTTTTTTGTCATTTTTATACCTCCCATCATTGCAAGTCTGATGTGTTGGAATGTTCTGTCTAGGTAACTGGTTTATCCTAGTGGTGAGATAACAGTTTAGAATATACAGTTGTGTTTGTATCTAAGATCTAAAATTCAGTGAGCTCTTCTACAATTTTCTCTTTTTTTATTTGTCTGGTGTTCAGGAAAGCCCTAGTTTCCAGGGATTTGCCTGATTACATGATGCATGCCTGCTGAGGCTCAAGATTTATTTCAATTCTGTTATACTCGGTCAGCCTGACCTGCTGATTTCCTTGGCCAGTTTTCTGATTTCATTTTGCTGTGTGTGCAGCAACTTGATTCTTAGCCAGCTTCCTTGAGAAACAATTGATGTTGACCTCTGTTAGGTACTGTGGGCAGACTCAGAAGTTTCCAAACTGTCAGGGTTGTTTGAGGAGTGGTTTTGCTCCTCGCCTCTACAAGCATGGAACTGAAGTTCCTAGCCTACCTCTTTATTTTTCTCCTCCCCGAAATCAGCAGTGTGCTTACACATAGTCAGAAAACTGTTCTCATCAGTTTGAAAGCCTTGATGAGTCTGCTTTCTGTTCAGCTGTGGGTTTTGCTCAAGAGTATCAAACATGTTTCTTCTGTAAATTAGCCTAGGAGGTTTCCTAGGGCTCTGCGTGAGAAAGGACTCTTGTGGCTGTAAGAAGGGCTAATCACAGAGCAATAGAGCAGTCTGTTCAGTAGTCATTAATTAGTAGGGTAATTAGTACTCTTGCTGTCCTAAGCCAAATCACCACCATCAGCCGTTAGGAGTTGAACATTTTGCATAAAGTTCCTAGGAGTTAAAGTAGTTTCCAGAGACTTGGTGCAGCGGCTTTGTCTTCTGACCGGTGGTGGTTTTTTTGTGACTTGGTTTGACCAGTGGTGTTTTCTGTTTGTTAGACAACACAATGCAACAAAGATACTATGGAGTATAATGGTGATCAGACTGTAGACAGAACCTCATACATGAGCAAGTATCTAATAATTTTAAAAAATACTTACACTAAAATTCCAAATTGCCCATGACCCTCCTATCTTCCCAATATTGAGCAGAGTCAAACTAGGGTATCTTGATCCAAGGTGAAGCACACAGCTCTAGATGTCCTGTCCTGGGGTTTTGTTTCTCATAAAGCAATGAGAAGTCTTTGAAACCCAAAGAATTTCTGTAGATCTGCTGCTGTTTCTATACGATGAGTATCCTTGTTTCTGAATTGTTTAGAAAACTGAAACACGAGGGTGTTATGGTGTAAGTTACAGTCTAGAGAAAATGCAAATCTGGAGATTCTACTGCCTGTGTGGAGTATTTTTGTAAGAAAATCGATGTTTTTTCTGTTATGGACAGCTTCCAGCTTTTTCAAAAAACAAAAGGGCATTGAGGGCATTGTTCCATGATTTCAGTTATGGATTAGTACAGCTGCACTCCCTGATTGTTTCTGTTGTGGCTTCCCTGTTTCACGTTGTAATGGGCTCAGAAGGAGCAGCTACACTACCCTGTGCGTCATTTTACTCCACTACAGCTTATTCCAGCTGTAGTGTTAGGGGGCAGTATATGCTTCTCCTTTAAAATGGAACTGAATTATGTTGTGTCCCAGCTTGTTGAGTTTGATGGAGATATTCATGTTTGGTTGCCTATAGCGTGAAAGAAGAGATGCTTACTTTCTGGTTTACCCCATTCATGGTTTTGTATTGGCAGAAATGTAGCCTGGCAGGGCTATCCCTTCCCAATTATCTTGGACTAAAACCTAAGTAATTTGAATTAGTTTCTTTGTGTGGCCTTAGGTTTTAATTTCTTCAATTTAAGTAAGTCTTTCTCATATTGAACATAATACAGGAAGCATAGATGTTATCTAAGAGCCTATTGTTATAATATACTTTAAAGCAGGAGAGTATCAACGAACAGCTCTGATCTTCTGAAATGGGGACCTGGTGGACTGTAATGTGTAATGTTTTGGTTTTTTCTCTGTAACTGTAGCAGAAGGCTCCAGTTCCTGGACACTCTCATCCAGCAGGAATGAGGATCAACGTGGTGAACAACAATACACACAAACAGGTGTGTACCTGCTCTGTGCTCTGTTTGTTACCTTTGGCAGGGAAGGAAATCTGTCCATAAACATTGCCAGGTGCAAAGAAAACTCGAAGTAGGAAAGGAAAGTGTTTGGAAATTCTCTACCAGCTTGATTTCCTATTCTTGTATCATTAAGATACTTTCATGGTAATTGAGGTTTTCGTTTAGTATAATTGATCTTGATTCCTTGTGTGTTGTGTGAATGAGAGGTAGGTATACCTGTATGTGCTGATGTTTTCTTTCTCTAGAGATCATGACCTTTAGCTCTGTGTTTCTGTGAATTTCTCAGTGACATCACATCAGATCAGGTTGTTGGTTGTATTGATTCACCATGCTGCCAGCACTTCAGAGAGTTGATCAAATGTGCTACAGTGAGGTGGGAGAAGGTATAACCTTCCTGTGAAAAAAATCCAGTTCTGAGTACCTGCTGGAAACTTGATAGTGAATCATAGTAACTAGCATTCTGATGTACTTTTAAAGCTGCCATATCCCTTATCAAGCAGATTTTTGAGAAAGACCCTGGAATCTGTGCCATCTCTTCTGGTGCTTTCTCACAGCCCCCAGCCATTCAGCCACCTTAATACCTTGGGTGCTTTCAGAGAGGAATTACGTGTTTCTGTTACTTGTGTTATATTGTGTTTATACACATAAAGTATTACATGAAGTGTTGGAAAACTGACATTCACAACATGGAGTCCTTTTTTGACTGGGGTTTTTTTTGGCCTTGATCATGGTAACTTTAGCTATTTGTGTATGTTACCTTTATGCTGGCCTGCTACCCTCACCTATCCCAGATGTTGTCACTTAAGGAAGTGTCTTCAATATTCTGACCTTATTACTGTATGCCTAGAATCCATTTTATTTGTCTCAAACTCAAGTCTGTTGTCATGATGGCTAGTGTTTTTCCCAGCTCTTTTATTTCCTGCACAGTTCTCCTCTGTTCTTTCATCCCTTTTGGTTTTTTTCCTTCATAGCATTTCTGTGACTGGAAAAACTTCCCTGTTTGTAAATCAGAATCTTGCTGACTGTGACAACCCACTGATTTTGCAAGCTGTCATTGCTAATCCCTCTGTTTTTCTTTACCTTTCTGCTGAGTTAATGGAAAGCTGCTTGGAATTGTGACTTCTTATATTCTGGGCAGTGTCATTTTTGTCTAGACTTTTTCTTAACATTATTTAGAGTCTCTGGAAAAAAATACTTCTGTAGGAGTTCGCCTCAGTATTTTAAGGCAGAGCTATGAGCATTAAGTTGAATTGGGAAATGAATTATTCAGTAAACCTTCTAGTGTAGTGTTTTGTAGTGCCAGATGGACATGTGCTGTGCTGAGGAAAGCAGGCTATTCCAAAGGAATATTCAGTTTAGGTGTATTTAGCAGGCATCTGCTTAATTAAAAAAAGCAAAACCCAATTTAAAAATCATATGCGCAGGCTTCAACTTTAAAGGTAGCAGGGTGCTAAAAAGTAAGATGCTGAGGCTTTATTCCAGTAATGTGTTTTCAACAGTCCTAATGAGGTCTGCCAATTAGAGGAATCTGTATGTGATTTCGGTACACTTAGGGAAACGTGAAACTTAGGTACACTGTGAAATTTCAGGAGAAGTCTGGTGGGTTTTAAACTGATGATTTGAAATGAACTTGTGTGCCTTCAGCTCTTTGTCCACAAGCTGCAATGACAGGAGTAAAGTCCAGTGTAGTCATGTTCATTACCTGAACATGGTTGAAGACAAGGGAAAACTTCTTGTTTTAGAAATGTCTAGATTAAATTTATCTGCTTGTAAACTATTACTTTGCTTCTCCGCAGGGTCTGTATGACATGGAAGATGATGATGAAAGTGTCTCTCCTCTTCCTAGCAAACAGATGAAAATCACCACCACAAACAGTTTCCTGAACAACTCGGTAAGGGATTATCTGAGCAGTCCCCACCATGCCATGCTCACATTACATGGACACGCAGGCTTTGGCTTTACAGGGCTTACGATCTTTTAAAGTATGTAGATAATGCTTTCTCCTCAAATATTTGCTCTTCACCCCACCCTTCCTTTGTACCAATGCTTCTGCTGTTATTTTTGGAACACCGTTCTCTTAGGGTAACTGGTTTTATAGGTTCTTTGCAGCTAGAATGTGTGATTTCTGCCTTGCTGGCAGGTTGCTACATCTTGACTCTTCACTTCCTTCTTTTTGAGGAAGTGTATTTAACCTATCTTGTTCCTCTTTGAGCAAACCAGCAAGGGAATCTTTCTACTTTTAGAGACTGGGCATTAAAGCAAGAATCTCTTGCCAGGTGAAATCTTAGTTGGCATCTTGTTGGGGAAGACTGTAGCTCTGGAGAAGTTGGAATGGAAGATGAATGCAAGGTCCTGCTTTTGGCAGGGGATAACCCTCTGCAACTTAAGCTGAGAACTGACTGGCTAGAAACCAGCTTTGTAGGAAAGAGCCTGAGGGTCCTACTGTGTGATGTACTAAGAATGAGTTAGTAGTGCATCCTTCCAGCAACAAAGGCCAATTGTAGATGTAGTAAGATCATAGCCAGCAAGCCAAGGAAGGTAATTATTCCTGTTTGGCATTCTGAGAATGCACCTGGAATTCTGTGCCTATTTTGGGGCACTGTGATATAAGAAGGACACTGACTGGAACCATTACAACAGGGTAGTCAGAGAGCTGCAGCATATTATGTGTGAGGAGAGGGTGAGAGAGCAATGTCTCAAGGCTGAGAAGGCTGTAGTGAAATCTGTCCACTCTCACCGCTTGCTGTGTGGTCATGGAAAAGGCAAAAGGCAAAACCCAGGTTATATGCAGGAGTGACCATGGAGAAAATGAACCAACAAATGTGCTGCAGCATAAAAGATTCTAGTTGGCGAAGTTCTCATGGTATTGATCAGCAGCTGGCACAGCTGTTCTTGGATATTCAGCGGTTAAGTGGATAATAAGGCCCTGAGCCAATCTGATGTGTCTTTGAAGTTAGCCCTGTTTCAGACATGGGGATTAGACACAGGTTTGCCTAAGTTATTCTGTGGTCCTGAAGAAGCAAATTCATGTGTTTTTACCGTCACACAGACAGTGTAGTGCAATGATTATCCCATGAGTTTATTTCTTCATGTGGGTATTTTTAAATAATCTTACAAGTTATTTTGGGTTTTTTTTCCAGGAGTCAATTTGTTCTCTCTGGTGTTCACAGCTTCCAAGCACAGTTTTTAGTCTGACTTTAAACTCAGGTAGTTCCAACTGCAAAAGTTATGGTCCATGTCTTTGTATGCCCTAGCTTGATGTTTCTGAAGAATTATTGCTATTTGTACCAGGGCGGCTCAATCTTATTGTTAGTGAGCAATCTTTGTGAACACTTTATAAAGTACTTGAAAATCTTTGGGTGAAAGGAGCTTTTCAAATTCAGATCACATTGTTAAAGTTCATTTAAGAAGAATATGAAAACAGAGAGGGCTTATGAGGGAACTACTCTTTTGGGATAAACATATCTTTTTATGTTTATGCCCAGAAGCATTAGCTGATTTTTATTTTTTTTTTCTTCAGAGCTGAAACTCTCCACCACTGTAGTGCTTTTGACACTGAGAAGGACATGCAGTTCTTAGTGCATACTAGTAATACTCTGCTGGTGGTGCTTGAAAAAGAGTGATGACTTTTGTAGGCTGGAGCTCTCAGAGGTACTTTATTTTTTTGTTCCTGTAGACTGGTGTGAGCAGCAATAAATTCTCTCTGTCCAAGACTGTTCCCCTGACTAAAGTGGTCCAAAATGATACATACACAGCTCCACCTGCACCTCCCTCTCCTATGCGGACGAAGGCCTTGACAAACGTGTCTCGGACCTTAGTGACAAAGGAAGAGCCTCCAAAAGAGCCGGCACCTGTTGAGGTGAGCTCCGGGAAGGGGAAGGTACTCTTTACAGAAACCTCTGAAACATCTGAAACTTGCTATTCATCTGTCATGTGAGCAGCTCATTTCTGCCTGCCTTTCACCATTATTTCTGGGACACCATCAAGGTTATTCTGATAATTGCAATCCATGCCCCAGGAATTTGAAACTAGTCTAAACATCCTTTTCCTCAGAGTTTGATAGACTGGGAGTTCTCAGGTAGTGCATCTTGATTCTCTCAACCTTTCTCTCTGGCGTAAGAGCACATGGTCCTGGAGGAATTCATATTACAGGGAGGTGGTAGTTATTGTTTTGAAACTCCTTGGTGCCTTTTGTGTCCCTAGGAGTAGTGTTTTAACACTATTTCATATGTTGTCTTCTGTCTACTCTATTTAGCAAGGAGAAAAAAGGCTTCTTCCAAATACAGCTTCTTGCTTTATACGTGAGACCTCTCAGGCAACTTGTAGACAACGTGCCTGGAACTGCTTTGCCAAATTGGCCGGATGTTGGGTACAAGTAACCCATCAGGTACATCCAGGCATTTTGATTTCAGCATCCTCTTGAAGGCCTAGAGCTGTGTTTTGGGGTTTGCTGGCTGGTGTAGAGTGCAACAGAGAAACACTGTTAAAAGTGTGGGCATGACCAGAGTACTGTGTATGTATGCAGATTAAATTACTGTTATACTTGGCAGGAGGAGCAAAAAGTTACTTCAAAGAGAAATTAACATGGAAAAGGAGCTGCTTTTTGCCATCGGATGAGCTGGGCTTTTATAAGCATGGATACTTCCCATTTTGAGCTGTAGCCCTCTCCTCTGTGTGTGTGTGTAGAGACATTGCCACACATCCCCATACCTGTTTCTTAATGCTTTCTCTACTTTGCTGTCTTGTGTGCTGTATTTCTGACCTTTCTTATGTGATGCATTTGTTTGTGTTGGCAGCTGGCGTTCAGTCCTTTGGAAGGCACAAAGATGACTGTAAATAATCTGCATCCTCGAGTCACAGAGGAAGACATTGTTGTGAGTGTTGCTTACTGCCGGACTGTGGATGAGTGACACTTCTTTTCCTTATCCTACCTTTTTTGATAAATCAGTTGATCTGTGGTGAATGCAATGAAGAGGGGTATGATGTGGTTTAATTTCCTTGCAAAAAACTTTGAGGGTTCCTGATTGTTTTACGTTTTGTTCACGTTTCTTTAAAAAGTGTGTGCTTAAGAAGATAGAAGAAAATCCTGTTTCTAGGGTGTACTGAGATACCTGACATCACTTAAAAGAAGAATTCATGCCAGATGATGTTCAGGGTGTTCTCCCTGAACTTATGCCCCCATCCTAATTATCGAGGGGCTTCCATTCTCATGAGGCTGAGAATGAATCTGGTCTTCCTATGGGGAAAATATTACAGGCCTTGAACTTTTCTTCCTGTGTAAGCTCTATCACTAGTGCAAAGTACTCATACCATAACAAGCACAATAAAACAAGTGTCCAGGTTCTGTCAGGTGTTTACTAAGCCGGATGGGTGGTGCGATTAAGAAACGGAGCCATTCTCACTTGGTGCCTTTGATGTGACCATAGTCGCAACTAACTCTCTGCCCTCAGGAGTTGTTCTGTGTCTATGGCGCTCTGAAGCGAGCCCGGCTGGTGCACCCTGGAGTGGCCGAGGTCGTATTTGTGAAGAAAGAAGATGCTATCACAGCATATAAGAAATACAACAACAGGTGCTTAGATGGTAAGTTTGATGCCAGAGTTGGAATTAGGGTAAATAAATCAACAATTACTTTTCCAGCTCAGTAGAAGGTTTAAAAGCATCTCAGATGCTCATATGCTACCAAGAGAGAAGGAATGCTAGAAAATCAGTTCAAGAGCTAGATAATATAATACGTTCCTGTGTAACTACCTGAATATATGCACATTTTATTTAAGTGAAATAAAAAAGCCCCACCCACATTTTCATAGAAAAAGAATGCTCAGAGCTGGAGGCAGGGTCCTGGTGAGTCTGCTGATCTAACTTCCAGATGAAATTTATTTTGTTTCTAATCTGGTATCAAGAGCTAGATAGTTCTTAGCAAGGCTTTACTTGCTTACAGAAAAGCTGTTTGCAAAGTACAGGTACAACTAATTGCAATAGTCTCAGAGTGTCATCAGAGACATTTTGAATTGGAGTTGTAAAACAGTATCAGCTTCTCCATAAACGTCTAACAATGTGATTTTTAACCTGGATCCACCTGCAATGTTGTGTTAGGTGGAAATTAGCTGTTAATTTTTAGCTGGAAATAGATGCTTTTTCTAGATGAGTGGCATGTTATGAATGACAGATGAGGAGCAGATAGCTAAGAACAGGAGATCCTCTTATGTCTGCTAAGGGCTTTGTACCTCTGTGTAATTTCTGAATTAGTGTGATCCTTCATATTGTACTGAGTGTTTTGGTGGCTTTTCTGTTGCGCTGATTTTGCAATGAAAGATTTATCAGCTGTTCTTTCTCATGTTTCCCCTGTATGTGGAACTCTATTGCCTGCACTGTTGTGTGGTATTTCAAGGGTCTTACCTTACCCCAATTCTGATAGAATGACTTCTTTATTTTGTTTTTGTTTAGGTCAACCGATGAAATGCAATCTTCATATGAATGGGAATGTCATCACCTCAGACCAGCCTATACTGCTGTAAGTGTCCTTTGGGTGGGGAAAAGAACAAAACACTTCTGCAAGTTCTGTTTTGAGAATTGTTGTCCCATGAATGTTTTCCTTCTCTTCCTCCCTGTGGCATAGTATGTTGAGCTGAGTGCAATATAGGTTAACCACATACTGCTCTCAGCCCTGAGGTTCAAAAATAGTCTGAAATGAGGATGTTTTCTAGTGAGGAAAGCGTATTTAAAACCTTTATCTCTGATATTGGTAAGGGTCGACACTGATAACAGTAAATGCAGATGTATTGTTGTTAAATACCGCTCTTTTTTTATCCTCCAGACGATTGAGCGATACTCCTTCAGTGAAGAAGGAAGGGGAACCACGCCGGTCAAGTGCAAGCGCCTCCTCAAATCCCCCAGCTGAAGTGGACCCTGACACTATCTTGAAGGCACTCTTCAAATCCTCAGGGGTCTCTGCCTCTCTGCAGCCCACAGAATTTAAAATTAAACTCTGAGAAGTGGGAGCAAGCAGTGGACTGGAAAACTCATAGAAGTTGGGGGATGGGGAAAGTGCAGGAGTGCAGATGTTATTTGCATTTGCCTGCCTTGAAATTTTTTGTTTTCTATGATCGCTACTTTACTGTATGATAGTGTTTCCTCTTGTGTGTGTACTTTCTGTTTTCATAGTTGGAGTTTTCTTCCATGTTTTTTTTTCCCAAAAGAATAACCTCCCCCTTCTGCCAGTAATGTATTACCAAGCATATACCATGTAACTCCATCCTTTACTCCAAAGCCTCCAGTGGCCATTAAAAGTGCACATAGACTTTGAGGGAAGGAGTGGTGATCTCCTTCTCTTTTCTTCTGACTGACCTTTAACTAAAAGGTGCATCCCCTTGATTGTCCACAGGCAAGAACACCACGTTGTTTCTGAAGTTGCTACCCTGGGTACAAAGTCAGGTTGGGCTTCGTACACGAAGCACCATCTTGCATCTTTGACTTGTATGCATTTGGTGGCATACCACTTCATTCTGGCTGTTGGACATGTTCCTGCTTAGCAGCTGAGACATTGAGAAAAAGTGGGAAAAACGGAGCTTCCCATTGTGTGTGCCAGCCAGCAGAGGCATCAGGCAGAAAGGATGTATGCACAAGTGCACCAGCCATTGTGCTGTGGGAAGGGATGTTTCAACTCTGGTAATGCTGGGGGGTTGTTCTGGCATTTTTACAATGAATATATTTGCTCTGTAAGGTCAGGCTCAGTTACTCTCCTCTTTCTGCACTGAAAAATTAAGAACCAGTCGTGTTCAGAGCTGGAAGAAATGCAGATATTTCTCTCCCATTAGAGTGTATTGCATCCTCCTGCGGGTGCAGGGACATTAATTTTTTTCTTACCTTCTAACTCACCCAGTCTCCTATAAAAAGGAGGGACCTGGGACCCTTTACCCATGAAGCATTGTTATTTTGTGTCTGAGAACTCGCTTCGAGAGATGCCACTTGGGCAGAGTTTTGACTGCTGTGTGGGCATGCTGCTGACATACCTGGATTTGGAGGATGATTCCTGCAGTTACGGCTTCAGAGAGAGGTTTTGGAGCAGAGAGCAGTTAGCACTCTGTAAGGAGCACAGGAGACGAGTGTCAAGTCCTGTGCAGAACAGCAAGGATGTGCTATGGGCCAGTAAGTGTCTGTGACAGGCCACCAGGTGGCACTTCCAGTGCTTCCCATTCTTTGTACAGCATTGTCGCCTTGGATGTTGAAAGTACGAGTAGCTCCACTCATTTATGTTTGTTCAGATTGTGTTACAAGAGAGGAAAGCTGAGAGCAATTTCCAGAATTTGGTTGGGATTTGAACTTGATCCTGCTAGCTAGGAGACTAACCTAATCCATTCTGTTCAGCTCTGCTGAGTGCCTCTCATAGGTCCAGATTCCATTTCTTGGTCAACCCTATGTTTCTTTTGCTTTCTTGTTCTGTATGAACTCTATCTGGCTCGTGCAAACCATTCCTCTGTCTCACACTTTTAGCTATGGAAGTAACTGAGGACTTGGCAGGACTTGTTTTTATGGAATACTCTGGTTAGAAAGGTGCCAACACCATTATTGGTAGGGTGCTTCATGTGAACAGCAGATGTTCGTAGGGGAGGGGACCTAAGACAGCTATTGTTCTCCTTTTTTAGATTGCCCACCAAATACCTGTGTTTTAATAAAAAAAAAGGGGGGGGAAGAGGGAGGAAACACTAGGGGTTGGAGAAGATAATGTATTACCTGTTTCTGAATAAACGTTTGTTATACAGAGAGTGAATTCTAAGCCTTTTTGGATGCTGTGAAGCAACTAAAGATAAGTGGAGTTGTTCCAACAGTGAGCCAAGCATGTTTTTTAGATGAGCAGAAATTTCAAAACTGATAATGTGATGACAAGCAAGAGGAGCATACGGGTGAGAGAACTGATGCTCATCCACCTTTTAATCTGGATCACAGAAATTAGCAGTTGACTCTTACTACAACGTGGGAGCTGTTTGTGTCCATCTAATTTCAATACTCTTGTCACAGGAAAAAAAGAGCCTAGTAGTTTAAAAAGTAATTTTATAAAATAACAGCTGTGGAACAGGGTACCTGTTCTGGATCAGGTAGGGTCCTTTCATTAGCAAGCAGACAGAAAGCTGTGGAAATTTGAAGACGTATTGTGAGTACATCTCTTGTCCCTTCTGAGAGAATGGGGAGATTCAAGCATTTTTTAAAATTAAGAGATTCATGTCCATTGAAAAAGCCAAACAGCAAGATGCACTTTAACTTCCTGTTAAATTGTGCATTGTGTTTAGGTTATCTGTGAGAGTTTATGATGACATTAAGATACTTCCTTGGAAGAACTAGTGCTCCGGTCTCTAGCTCTGTGATATATGACAGTATATTTTTATTTTTTCATAAATCGGTGAAGTCAGTGATTCTCTGAACACCACTCCATGACTTGTCTTACAGCAAAGTCTTGGTATACATTGCTCTTCTGTTCTTGGTCAGCTCTTTAAAGTTAATCTTAGTCTTCTAACACACCATAGCATGTCTTCTTCGGTTGGGCACTTCTTTCCGGGTAGTTTGTGTTGCAGCTCTCCAATTTCTCCCGACTGTCCTCCAGTTGTCATACTAACCTTGTTTGCTTCCATACCACTGACCTCACATCCTTCACGTTTGCCCTCATGCAGCATGGTTATATTTTTGGTTGGGTTTGGTTTTTGAAGGGGGGAGAGTTGTTTTTTTTCTTCCCCTGGGGTGATAGATTATAAACTTGCATATGAAATACTGATTACCTGCACTAAATTAATGTGCATTAATTTAGTAGTTAAATTACCTGGCCAGGACAGGTGGTAGGTAATTTGTAATGGTGTTTCTTTTTTTTTTTCCTTTTTCAAAAATGTGATGGCTTCTGAAGTGATACCACAATGTGCAAGTTTGGTATATTTTCATGGCTTCTGCATGTACCATTCCTTCTGATAATGTTCATTAACTTGGATATTTGGTTGGGTCAACTCTCCATTTCATGTTTTGTCACTGCATGCATTAGTCTTGCTTCGGTATCTTATTTTTGGAGTAGTCCTCTCTTCCATTCAGTCATAAATACAATTTCCTTTGTAAACGGTAATTTTTTAAAATTTTCCCGAGTAATAAGAGTCTTTAAAAAACAATCGTCTTTGAATGTTTTTACATATCTTTAAGATCTATTTGCCTCTCTAGGGTTGAGTGCCTGCGTTTTACACTGTTTTTGCGGAAAGGTGAACTCGACCCTCGGGAATGTGGCGAGTCGCTCCGCCCGGCAGGTGTGGCCCGCCCCGAGGGACCCACCGCCGCCATTACCAGCGCGGCGCCGCCGCTGGAGACTACATGTCCCGGCGGCCCACG